>MU226954.1:609642-673748 GCA_018584345.1 Thuja plicata
TAATATTATTTTATTGCAAAAATAAAAAAAATATTCAAAAACACGAACAAAATGTGAAAAGCATCATAACATTTGAAAAAATCACAAATTGTTATAAAGAAATTAAAAACAAATTCTCATTCAGTGCATATTCCAATTCCAAAATGCGGCACCCAAACGCGGAAAATACATCTTCTCGGTCATCTTCCAGGTGCGTCCAAACGGGTCGAACACATATTCCGGATATCATTTTGAGGATATGATATTCTAGAATTGCAGCATATTCTAGAATTGACTATATCCGGCATTCCGTATGCCTGCGTCCAAACGGGCCCTTAGGATAGATCACCATTTTGGATCCCTTAATGGATAAAATTTCCTTAAGGAAATATCCTCCCTCTCTTTTTGATCCCTAAGGAAGTTTACCTTTCCCTTAGGACAAATCATTCTTTGTCAGATCCCTTATTGGATACACTTTCCTTAAGGAAAGATCTTTGATACTTTAAACTAGAATAACATAGCTCTATAGACCTTTCATTGCCATCTTTTTGTGGTGCTTTCTTTTTTTGGTTCATAGTGAGACAAACAATATTATTGGGCTAAGTAATCAAAATCTTCTCTATCTCTTTCTCTCTTTTGATTGGTGTTTCTCTTGTCTTGGTTTTGGATTTGGTGTGGACTTAAATCACTTGGGGGATTGATGTTTCTTTGTCTTCTTGACCTTGATGAGATCATCCTATGCATTTTATCTACTTTACCATGAACATGATTTTGTATCATACTCTCGCTAAAGTAGGGAATAAATGTACCATCATAAAAGTTTGCACCCATAATTAGAGGCTCTAGGACCTTTTAAGCCCCATTTTTTGGATTTCTAGGTCTAAATGCACTATATTTTTCAGTCCTGATTCATTTATTCTATTCCATATAGACCTATGACACTTCCCTATTCTTGTGCTATCTTCAAATAACTACCCAAACAAGGCCTCCATTTGTGGTCTTGTCCTAGAGATCTGTTCTTTGGTGAGCTCTGGGTGTAATACGAGAATTTTTCTTCAAAATATTTATTTGTGGTCAGCCTGAAAATATTGAATACCAAAATGAGTATAAAAGTACATCAAGGCCTCTCATTTTGACATCCATAATATACATGAGAAAGGTATCTTTCAAATGTAAGAAAGTCAAGATTTCAAGAAATTCAAGTTGTGCAATTTGAGGATTTGGATTCAAGATTTGAAGGAAAGCACCCAATTGAATATCTCAAAGTCTCCATTTCTTCAAGATCAATTCAAGAAAAGGAAATCTTATTCAATTGATGTATGTTTCTTTCCCATGATGACCTAGGAGAGGAATTCTCAAGCTAGTAAGAAGATCCACAAGCATACATTCAGTCAAGATTTAAGATTAGAAAGTGTAGATCCATTACATTTTTATAGACATCCTTGATTCTACATCTCAATTATATATACAAGCATCTTCATGCATTTACAAGATCCTAACATCCATCCATGAGGGTTTTTCATGCAAGATGAATACTTACATTTATCTTATTTACAGTAATTTCCTTATGCAATTTAAATTCTCTTTGAAGGTTGATTCCTATAAAGAGGATTGACCAAGGCAATCCCCTTTCCACAACCTTTCCCTTTTTTGATTTGTGTTTAGGAATAGGATGCAAAGTTTTTGATCAATATTTGAAAGTATCAGAACTAGTTATAGGTCCTCTATAATTTTCATTAGTTTTGGAGTCAGTAGGACAAGGCTGCAATCTTTACCCTTATCCTAGACAAGGTTTCCATTTTAGACCCTGTCCTATGGGTCTAATATTTTCATAGAAAGAAGTTCCAAGTGCCATAGTTCCAAATCCAAAACCTTACCTGATTTTGACATCTCTAGGAAAACCAAAATCAAACCTAAAGGTGCATTGGCCTCTTCTTGTTTTCAAGGTAAGTTCCCTTCTGTTATTTTTTCCTTGTACTTAATTTATACATCAGATCTGATATCATATATTTTTGGTTGTCATTTACTTTATCATAGTATCAATTTCCCTTCACACATCCACATTACATTTTCATTAACACATAAAGGGAAAGTGAACCCCTATTCCCCACTCTCACTTGGAACTTTCATTATCACCCCTTCATCCTTTTTGGGTTGTTCTAATCTGATTTGTTTGAGGCTGAGACTTTGGGAGGAAATTTCCCCTAATGTATAAACAATACAATTTAATTAGCCATCTATCATTCTTAAATTACATTTGTTCACCATTTTCCATTGTACAATTATCATAATAGATGTTATTAAATTTATCCCAAACTTATTATGAAGACTCACATTGCATAAGTTTTACAAATACATCTTTATTCAAACTGTAGAATATAGCATGCATTTCCTTGGCATTAGTTTCATATTTCTTGTTGTTAGCAAAACCAGTGGGTATAGTAGTAGGAAATTTATAACCCTTGACAACAATATTCCATATATCAACTCCTAGACAAACCAAGAAGATTTTTAATCTAACTTTCCAAAAAGCATAATCATTTCCATCAAACAAAGGTGCTTTTACAACTAAATAACCTTCTTGTTCCATTACTATAAGTATTCCCCATAAGATATATTAGGATATCAAACCTCTTACAAGGAACCTACTAATCTGATACTACTTTTTGGATAGTGTGACCACTAAGAGGAGGGGTGGTGAATCAATTTTCTATAAAATAAGTCTTCTTTAACAAACTTAAAATTATCAAGAAATAAATAAATATGTATATATGTTCATTACATAACACATAATCAACATAAAACCATATATATATCCATAAGATAAAGTAATCATATATGCACACCATAACAAAAAGATATATGAGTGGAAAACCCTTGAAGGGTAGAAAAATCCACTCTAAAAATTTTTCTTGATCAAGCCTCATAGGAAACCTCACTGGTTACAAATTTTATGCCTCACTGGAAATATGATCACCAACTCAAACTAGGAGCACACACTCAATAATCATTACACTTACGAGGAAAAAAAAGAGTATAGATGATTACTTTATTTTATTACATAACATAGATTATATTGTCCTTATTTCGCAATGGTATAACAAATAATAGATAATCTACTTTCAGACTCATTGGTTTGGAGTAAACACAACTCTGTCATTTACACTGTTATCATACAAAAATATGTTAGAGTAATAAGTTAATTCACTTATTAATTAAATCATTTTGATTTAATTATTAAGTCACTTATTATCTCTAGTTTACTTAAGCTAAACTTTAGGCATGTAATAATTAATTATTTATTAATTATTATCTTGCAACCTAGGTTTCTTGTCTTTCAGGGTTTTAATCACGTTTATAAGGTTTGATCTCATTGTATTTTACTATTCCCTCTCTGAATGAATATTTTATCTTTCAGATCATTATGAGTTCTTTCGTCATTCTTTTCTTTTTTGATAGGTTTTGTGCATACAATGGATCTTGGTGATAGAATTCTTTAAATTCTAGCATGGTTCTAGAGCCTTGCTATTGTAGCCTGTTCTTGAGTTTTTTGAAAAAAATTTGGAGAGTTGAGGGTTTTAAATTTATAGAGTTTTTTGTGGATCTCAGGGGAATTTTTTTCGGAGAACTTTAGGAACAAACCGACCTCACGATTGTGTCCAGAAGGCCCAAAAACCTCTCATTCCATATTTATGGCACATCTATTTTAGACAAAATTGGATTCTGAGGCAAATTGTTTTTTCCCATAAAGGCCCTAACACGCAAATAAAGAAAAAACTTTTAAAAAAAAAAATCTGGCAAAACTGAGGCACTTCTTAATGGCCACCACTGAGTAGCATTGCCAATGGGCACCATCATCAATCTTAGCTCACCGAGTGGTCATAGCTCGCCGAGCTATGAGCTCGGTTTGCCGTGCTTCGTACTTGGCTCGGCTCACCGAGCTCTGCCCCTGGCTTTCTCAGCATCACCACGAACTGCTCAGATTCACCACCATAGTGCTTCTCACCACCTAATTTCATCGCCACCATGCCACCATTGCCTAGGGATCCACTGCAGAGCCACGAGGCTCTATTTTTTTTCTTTCTAGGGGTACTATCCATTTTTTGCTCATAGCTTGAGTAAACGAAGGCATTTTTCACCAAACAAGATGTTGTTGGAAAGTTGGTTCCAAGCCTGATCTAATTTTCCAGGTTTGGTATTTTGATTTTTCTGTCTTGTAATATTTTTTTCTAGTCAAATGCAAGGTTCTTTTTTTGCACTCCTACAACCATATCTTGTTCCTTCGGACTCTGGTTTTTGACTTCCGTATGTCGTTGGAAAGTTAATTTTGTTATATTTCTTATTGTATGAGTCTCATTTATAGAATCTACTCTAGGTACATTATATATATATATATATATATTTCTATCTGGTGGATATTTTGGATGTTTCAGGTCCTGGGTTTTTTTCCTTGCATGGGATGACTTCTTTTTAGTTGTTACTTATGTTCCTACTACTTTTAGTCATTCTAGAACATTGTAGACATCTATTTCTATAGAATTTCTTTTAAGGAAACACACTGAGATAAAGTGTCATCTGTTGCACACTTGAGATCTTGCACATTTTGTGCATGTTTGTACTCGCACTACATTATAAAGTGTCATGGGGGTTTGATCTACCTTTTTCAAGTGATTTTTCCTTCCATGAAACTATCCTCATGATGTGTTTCAAGACAGTGATCCTTCCATGACACCATCCTTTATATATGTTTATAATTTCTTCTACACTTTCTATGTTCATGTTTCTTTGACATACAATTGTTCTTGGTAGTCTAGTTCAATGTACCTGTCATGCCTCTCCCTGCTCAACATTATGGGTGTATCTCTTGTTGGATCTAATACTTCCTTGGTTCAATGGAGTGAGCTATGTATTTAGTATTTTTTCCTTTTTACTAAGCGGATGCAGTGGCTGGGTACCTATGCATTTCAGTGAGATGGATCATTTACCATATGTACACTCTTTCATTCTTGTTTTGGAGGCATCCTTCCATCTTTTGATCAACTCTTCAGACTTTGGTGTTTTTTTTTCAATATGTATCTTCAAGTTTCCATGTTTTCCTTTATTTTCCATCTTGAATCAAGTAGTGTTATTTGAGGGCACTCATGTAGATTATAGTCTTCTCTACCTGATCATGCTCTTTTATAGTGGAGGTTGTAGCAGTTATTCTTGATGGTGTTTTCAAATTCATTCTTAAGGGGTGTTCTTCATATTCATTCTTTGTTCCTATTTTATGGGACATTCTCTAGTTTGGAGGCTTCTTCAGTCCTTAACTAGTCTTCATCTCTTTTCAGATGAGTTCTTCCCACTGGGTTTTCTTCTTTTCTCCTCTTTTTAGAGATATTTTGTACTTGGGTAGCTAATAAGGCCATGTTTTCAAGACCCATTTCCTACTTTCAGCAGTTGTTTCTAGGGTTTTATCTTCTCCCTAAGTTTATCTTAAGGGAGGTGTTAGAGTAATAAGTCAATTCACTTATTGATTAAATAATTTTGATTTGATTATTAGGTTTCTTATTATCTCTAGTTTACTTAAGCTAAACTTTAGGCATGTAATAATTAATTCTTTATTAATTATTATCATGCAACCTAGGTTTCACATTTCAGGGTTTTGATAACCTTTATAAGGTTGATTTCACTATTTTTTATTATTCCCTTTGTGAATAAATATTTCATCTTTCAGATCATTATGAGTTATGTCTCCAATCTGTGCTTTGTGACAGGTTTTGTGCATACAATGGATCTTGGTGATAGAATTATTTGAATTCTAACAAAATATTCTCTAATGGAGTTTATTAATCAAGATAATTGAAACCCTTATCACAATTTATCATCTGTGATACACATTAATTATCACAATTTCTCATCTCTAATAGCATCTAGTGTGCTTCACCTAAAATTTCTAACTTTTTTTTCCTAAATTTTTGAAATCACTCTAGTGATAACATAGCTAACACCATGTAGTTTATCCCAAAATGTTTGGCTAATTTTCTGATGAATATATGATTTTTTTACTAATTTTTGAAGTGGAAACATTTCAAAAAAATGAATTTGAGCATATTCCCCCATGTTTTTTTGAAAACTAATAAAAAATCAAAAATTATTTTCTTCTAGGTGTGTAGAATTAATTCTACTTTCTAACAATGTATTTTTTTTCAAAAGTTAGCAAACAAGCGAAAATCCATGCCCGAAATACCACACGTCGGGTTTTGAAAAAAATAGACACATTGAAAAAATAAATTAGAGATGAAAATATTAAAATAATAAAAATTTGAAAAAATATATGATTAAATAGCTGACACAGAGATTAACAACAACTTGGTTTTTTTTTTCTTGTCTATGTTGAAACACATGAAAACTTGGTGGGGAGCACAAACAAAGTTTGAGAATTCTTTTCTATCTTTTCTAGAACAACACATCTCAAGCCTGTAATACTCATCCAATTCTTTGGTTTGTGTGCCCAAGGAAAGTGCAAGCCCAAGGCTTAGTGTTTCTCAAGGAAGTAATATGGTGCACCCCATATTTGGCATGTGCCAAACATGAGAATGCACTCTATATGGTGCTAGCCTAACATTTGACATTTCCAATTAGTATCTCTTTCTCTATGCCTCACAACTTCACTAAAAATTAGAATTTAGGTTTTATCTATTGCTTCCACCTCTACATATATATTCCATTACCCAAGTTCCATATATCTGCATCTATTCATCTCATCCCTTTGTCTTTCTCCACCTAGGTCTCTAACATCTATTTTATCCTCTAAGTGTCTCACCTCTCTATTTGTACCATCTCTAGTCATGTCTCTCCATCTCCACCTATCTCCCTCCCCCATTATAATAGTCTCCCTTTATGAACTCTTACTCTTTCTCTCACACATAAAATTAAGTAAATGATATACAAAATTAAGTGAATAAGATGCAAAATGAACACTTATCTTTGTTTATATCATCCCCCTCTCCCTTTACCTCTCTATTTCTATTGTTCTTTATTTCCTTTGGTTTTTTCAATGATAAACAATAATTGGTATTGATACATATTGATACATTCATTATTGATGCCTATCACATTGTCAATTTGATAGATGACATACTCATATCAATTTATTGAATTTTGATGACAAAAAGATTAGTAATATTTTACACTTTAGTAATGCCCATTACCTTTACGTTCAATACATTGCAATGATATACATTGATCATTGATGGAATACACAACGTATATAGTTGTGGCATTGTTTTGCATTGATACATTATGATACACACTCATTTCAATAGACATGTATAACAAGTATACAAGATAGATGGTCTCCTTTACTACACACTCATTTTAGTGGACAGGTATACATGATGGACGGTCTCCTTTACATATTTTACCCATCATTCAATATTATACATGCTTGATACTTTACCTATCCTTGTAACATACATGTGCGATATGCATTCTTTTCATTTGATACATTATGTATCTTGTTATACATAAGATATTGATGTCTTTTACATTCTTGTCTTTAATAAGGAATTAGTATCTTATCAATGTTACATTGATAAGTTATTAATGTATTATTACATACAAGATGGATAAGTTATTAATAACTTATTGTATACAAGTTTGATAATTATTGAGTGAGTACTTGTACAAGAACAAGGTGTTAGTAATGAAAGGATATGATGATTCAAAGACAATGTTTTTGGTATAAAAAGGTTGCACAAATCATTATTAATAATGATGTGGTAATGTATGGCTTTGACTTTGGGCATTGTGACCTTGGTGATGATTTGGTTTGTAGACATGGGACATTAAAGGCCTTATTATAGCCTTAATCATCATTGAAATTATTTGCAAAGGCATTTTAATTCCTTGATTATTATCGATAACATTTGATATTATTTACATTTCAAATACATTGTGATTTTGTTAATTATTGTCAGCATCATTTACATTTTGAAGGATATATTTTTAAGTCATCATCGTACTCATCAAAGTCACCAAAATACATAATCATTTTTTTAAAGAATATATAAGACATTGTGATTAGGGTATCTTGATGTTGATAGTTATTGACATCATTGTGGTATGTTAGGGTAAAAACATTTCTTGTAAAATCTAAATCATTGTCGAAGCTACTCGTACAGTCAATATAATTGCTAATTATTAGACTGAAGCAGTTGTAAGGCTTGGTAATCTCATTCTCAGGTGACTTGATTTGGTTTTCGATAACAGTCTTGAACCCTATGTTTATTATTTATACTTTCAAAATATTAAGCAAATAGACTTGGAGTTATTTTCCTTTGATTTCTCAAAGGGTTACTGAGACATTTTTGAAAGTTTGATTGAATACTTTGTTTTACCAATTACAATTTTGGTTTTCAAAATTGGTTGAAAATATATGAAAGGGTTGTTTTATAGGGACATAGTCTCCATTGATGAGATTGAACTCAATTTTTAAAATGGTTTTATTGAACAATATTGAATTGATGAAACATTGGGTTTGCATAGAAAAATCTTTTTGATTTTGTGAAGTATGGTGTGTAAATTGTATACATTATTTTATGAACAACTTCATAGTGCTATATGTATTTTGTTTTATACATGAGTTCCTAAATCTCCAGGGAAATGGGATACTTAGGAGATGATACATATTGAAATAGATATGATACTCCATCCATTTAATTTTAGAACTATGATGTTGTTTTATTTCTATTTGTTGGTTAACAAATTTGGCTTTGATAAAATTCTGACTCTTTGCCCCTAAAAGCCTATCTATCAATCAACAATTGAGTGAACTATGATAGTTCCTCTCTCAATTTTACATGTACATCTCCCTTTTGTGAATATGGAATTAATTTTTATATCTAACTTACTAATCAAATGGGTATGCTTTTAGCCTGAAAGAAGTAAAGGTGCTAACAATTACCCATCACCATGAGATAATTCCGAACAAAAAAGTGAAACATTTGTATCAAAAAAATTATATATGTGTAGACACCCTCAATTGGTCAAGACAAATCAAATACAAATTCAATAAAAATAAAATTGAAAATTTGAGCATCAAAGCATGAATTAATTGAAATCAGAGCTATTTGGATTAATTAAATTAAAAAGATCAAATAAAAATACAATTGATTTTAATTAATTAATTGCATAGTTTAAATCAAATTAAATTCAACCAAATAAAGAAAACCCATGGCTAAATCAGTTAATTAAATCAATTCATTAAAAGCATTTATCCTCACCAACCAAAAAAGGACAAAAAATCAATCAACCAATGAGGTGAGAACATTTAAAGCACATGGATCAAGGACAAATCAATTCTCCACCAATCATCTTGAGGTGCATCTTGACAATTCATCCTTGTCTCTTTGTCCCACCATTTGAAACCACTAACTTGACTACACCTTGATCAAGGTTAGTTCACTCTATGCTGCACCCTTGGAAAATCATATAAATAGCATGCAATTCTACGAGATCACCAATTCAATTTAATCTTCATTTGCATTGGCATTATAATTAAATTGTGCATCCATGCTTAGCATATTTTGAGTTATTTAAGCTTTGTTCTTGCATCTTTAGATTAATTTGCATCCTAATACATCATGTTTACCTTAAATTTTCACATCATGTAGCTTAAATTTTTTAATTCTCATTCTAGGATCGTCACTTTAGGAGTGCTTAAAATCTGAGAGCATTTGCTTTAGCTTCCTAGTTAGAGAGAGATAAGATGGTTTCAATGATTGAATTTGATGTTTAGCATTGTTAGATCTTTCATTTCCTTTCAAATTGATGAAACTGAGTTAATGTTTCATGAATATGCATTAAATTGTATATAAAATGGTGCCCACCATAAGGAATCTTGCCTCTACTAACTTTTTTTGTCATATTTGAGTGACTGAAATGCAGATTTGGAGCAATTATAGAGTTATGGCACCTGTAACCTAAATATGAGCACCTATGCCATGAAGATCGACACCTTTTCCCTAAAGATCAGTGCTTATGCAAAAGAAATGGACATTTGCACTATTTTTTATCTCCTCTGCATCATTTTCCAGTGCCTATTCACTATTTTCCAACCTACACCTTAAATAGAAGCACTTATTCTCTCTGTCTTAGCTTTTTCATTATCTTTTGGCTCCTATGCAAGTTCTTTTGGTGCTTATGCATGTTTGTCAGTTCCTATACATGATTGTGGAAATTTATAGATTTTGAAGCTAATTGTGTTTTGAAATGATTTGCAGATGGCAAAGCAGAGGAAGGTGAGAAGTCTTGCATCTCAGAATCCTAGTTATTGCAAGATCCAAAAGGAAAAGAAAGCTCTTAGAAGATGGAAAGAGGTAAAGGATTCTATTAGAGCTAAAATTTTGTTGTAAGAAAGGATTCTTATGCACCGATATTGGAGGATAATTGACCTTTATCAATTTTCTTTCAATTTTCCTTATAGTCCTTTAGAAAATTCTCCTTTTGATGCTCCCATTTATAATTGATTACTACATTTAGGATAAATTGTGCATTTAATTTTGATTTGGATTTCCTCACTTTGTGTGGGAAGTGTGTTAGACTAATTTGTATGAAGGGGATACAAATGATTAGGAGCTATAGCCATGGTAAGTGAAAATGCAAAAATGAAAAATGAAAAATATAAAAAATGTGCCTAGCCTTTTGCTAGCTTCAAACAAGGTAACAATAAACACTTTTCATTTCCTTAAATTGTGGCTTGTCAATTTCCAAATCTAGCCTAATTAGAAGTGAATTGGAATCCTAAGTAAAGCATTAGGGATATTCTCTTCACCTTTGGTGAATCAAACTCCTATAAATGCTAAGCTTGAGAGGAAAAGGAGATAAGAAATGAACAAACACATAAAGATAAGCCTCCTTGTTTGTGAATGAAATAATTAAGGATATTCTCTTCACCTTTTGTCCTTTGGTGAATCAAAATCCTAGAAGTGCTCAAATTCCATTAGATTAAAGGATTGGGAAAGAATCATTGATAATTGTGTTTAGAGGTGATAAGTAGTAGGGATATGCTCTTCACTTTTTTGGCGAATCAAACTCCTAAACCTATTTTCTCATTTCATTTTATTGCTTTACATGAACATGTTAGATCTTTAGTGGGCCTGCCTCCTGAGAATGCACCTTAGCGAGGCTGGTGAGAGGGAATGACCCAAAGTGGGAAAAAGGTTAAGCCAACCTATTCCACCCTCTATAAAAAATGACCTCATTTAAGTTGAAAAATTTAGAGGGAGAAATATCAAATGCCTAGAATCTTAGGGCTATACACATAAATCATGACTGTATGACTACGCACTCCTTGTTTGACTCATTTGATATATTTTTTAGAATCCCAAACTACATCTTGGCTATATTATCAAGCCTATCTTTATAAACCACATCAACCCAAATTGACCGTACATAGCTTGTTTAGAATTGTTTTCTTGTGAAAGACCTATGGATAAAGATTGAGAATATACACTTTATGATAGTTTAGGGGTGGAGAAAATAATTGATTTTGTGTTTGATGTGTTTTATGGTCAAATTTATCAGAAGAAAACATCCATTGAAAATATAAATTCAACTTAAAAACCAAAAGAAACAACAATATTCCAAGTTTTTTATCAGTTTAATGCCTATGCCCAGGAGATTAGCTCTTGTGCCACATCTTAAAGTGCCTATACTCTATCTTTTGGTGTTGTAGACATCCAAAAATATTAATATTATTATTAATATTTAATTCCCTTTTTCTCATCTAACTATTTAATTAAATTAATTAAATGGTTTCATCTATGGTATTTATTTATTTTATAAATACTATCCTAATGTACTTTATTTAAATATATTTCCCTCAAAAATCCCCCTTTTAATAAATTCATATTTATTAAATCCCTCCACAAAGATAAAATTCCTCTAAACTTTTTTGATGAATAGAGGCCTTTACTATTAATATAAATATTAAAGTACAAAATTCACAAAAAAAGGGCTTGGGGAAAAAAATTCACCCCGCAAGTTCACATGGCACCTAGGCCGGAAACAAATAGCTATTCATCAAAAAACATATAAAACCAGAGCCCCTCAGGCTACGAGAGTAGTAGCAGAAGAAGGAGGAGGATCTTTGTCATCTAGTTTGCCCCAAACAGTGGGCGCAGGAGCTTGATCAGGGATGGCCCAGCCATCTTCAGGATCTTCTTTTTCAACTTCTCCTTCCTCTCGCCTAGGCGAGATAGCCAGTGCCAGGCGAGGGAATTTTCCCTGATTATCAGGAGCAAAGGCCGAAGGCTGAGAAACAGAAGTAGAAGCAAGCACAAGAGGCCACCCAGAACCTACATGCCTCCGAGGAGGCAGGGAGGGGGAGCGGTGATGCCATTGCAGCGGGGTCCTAGAGTTTCTGGCAGAGGAGCTCTGGCTACGATGTCGCCCCCTAGGCGGTGTACGGTCAGCTGCAAGAGAATCTGGAGGCACTTGGGCAATAGTGCAAGGGGCATTGCCCCAGTGCTGGAGCAACTCCTATAAGTGGGAAACCTCTAAGGCCACTTTTTCAGCTTGCACCTGAATCTACATCATGACATTATTACAAATACATGCTTTATCAAAAAGAGAAACATGAATATCCCAAGAATTGTGAGAAAAAAGCACATCATTTCTATCTTTCCACAAAGTAAATAAAATTTCTAGCTGAAAGGAATGCCAAATCTGGGTGAACTGGGAAGGCATTCTGGGAGAGTCACCAAGGAGAATCATGTGCCAAGAAAAGGCTCTGGCTTGAAGGGAGCAAAAATGTCATGAATCCAATTCCAGTAATTTTGAGCACGACGACAAAACCAAAAAATATGCATGAGAGTCTCCAAGTGACCAAAAAAAGGGCATTTGGGGTCAGGAACCCCCATATGTCTGAGCTGAGCTCCCAACGGTAATCCCTGGTATAACAAACACCAGGAAAAATGAACAATTTTAGGCTCAGTAATAGCATCCCAAATGATGCAAAATCTCCACCCCCAAATCTTCTACGAAGAGGAAAGATGCCAGCGGTGATTGAGAAAATCAATCATGGGCAAATGAGGCATAAGCCAAGAATACCCAAGTTTCAGCTTGTAACTGGTGAATGGAGTGGTAGGATACCACTTCTAGTCTTTCCACCATGGTCTGATGGACTGAATTCCCAATTTTTGCAAGAGGTGAGGCGGAATGGCAGAAACCAGCAAGTCAAAAGTTGAACGATCTCGGCAGATGAGCCGAAACTGAACTCGAAGATCATCCCAGGATCGAAGACTCACAGTGCTTCTAGAAAAGACATCTTTAGGGGTCTGAATTCCACACTTGTGGAACCAAAGAGAACTAACTCCTTGCATTCTGGCAAGAGGAATCCCTTGCTGGGAAAAAAGAGGAGACCACCAAATGTTCTACTGGTTGAAAGAAAGACCATCACGAAATCCATTTCTAGTCCATCGAAGCCAAGGCTTGATAGAATCCCAAGCTCTCTAGATACTTTTGGAAACAAAATTTCCCTGGATCTGAATAGGCTCCCTCATAACCAGAAGGGTTTGAAAGCCAATCCCCTTCCAGGCAGGCTTGTGGAGAGGAAATCCTGAGGAAATGCAGTGCCGAAGCAGAATTTTCTAGGATTCATCACCAGAGAGGCAACACAAAATCCACTTGGCACAAAGAGCATGTCCTTGCTTCTGGGTATCAATTAAACCAAGCCTGCTAGAGGAATTAGGAAGGGAAAAAAATTCCTAGACAACTCTATGAAAGCCCTGATGATCAATACCAGAGGCCCAAAGAAAATCCCGGAGAAGTTTCTCGAGCCGTTTGTAAGAGGCTTTGGAAGGGGCCCAACAAGAGGAGTAGTAAACATGCGTAGCAACCAAAACTTTGGAATAGATCTAGAATTTTCTTGCGAGGGAAAGCGACTTCGTGATCTAGTAAGTAATCTTTTTTTCAATCTTATAAAGCACTGCATTCCACAGATCAGTAGGATTGCCTTGAAAAGAAAAGGGAATACCCAGAAACTGGAATATCTCCCCATGCTAAATTTTTGTCAAAACAAAATATGAAAGCTAGGGAGGCTTAGGAAGAGCTGACTATCTGTAATAGAGGGTTTTGTGCCACTGAATGGCAGAGCCAGAGGCCAGGTAGAAAGTGTCTAAACACTGCAAGGCTGCCTTGATATTCTCTTCATCCTCCGCCAAGGTGAGGAAGGAATCATTGATGAAATGGCCATTGACCAGCTGTTAAGAAGAATTTGGAAAGGAGATTCCCCTAATAGTTCCCATAGAAATGGAATGAGAAATAAAATATCCAAACCCTTCAGCCGCTAACACATAAAGGGTAGGAGCCAGAGGGTAGCCCTAGCGAATGAAACAAAAAAGGCTAAAGTTGGAAGACTATCGGCCATTGATGGTAATGCAGGCGGAGGCATCATTGAAGAGAATCTGCATAGATTGAAGAAATCTTGGGCTGAAACCCATAGCGTGAAGCATAACAAGGATAAAATGCCATTCAATATGATCATAAGCTTTAGCAAAATTGATTTTGAGAAAAAGGGCTTTCTGGTTAGACTTTCGAGCCCACTCCATACCTTCCCAAATAGCAATGATGTTTTCAAGAATAAATATTGATTTAATAAACCCTGTTTGTTCAGGCCGAACAATTTATGGAAGCATGTGTCAGATCTTAAGAGCCAGAGCTTTCACAATGATCTTATAAGAGACATTGAGAAAAGTGATGGGCCGACAGTTGCAAATATCTTCAGGATCCCCAGACTTGGGAATGAACTTGATATTCCCCTGATTGATGATATCCCCAAGGGATTGGGTATGAAAGGCCTCTAGGTAAACTTGGTGAAGATCTGGGCCGATGGCATCCCATAGGGTTTTGTAAAACTCACAGGGAAAGCCATCACAACCAGGGGCTTTGTCATCAGCCATGGTGAACATAGCTTCTCAAAGATTTTGCAGGGACAGTAGTTGGTTACAAAAGACCATCTGAGCAGGGGAGAGACACTGAGGAACCACCGCAATGAAATCCTTGAGAGCCTTCTCACTGGCAAGGGAGTGGCTCTGAGTAGCAAAGACTTGTTCATAATGGCAAACAAAGGCTTGCAAAACATCAGGAAGCTCTGTGAAAAGAGAAGAACCTTCATGGATTCTAGCTATGCCCATACTGGTATGCCGAGGATGGAGGGTAGTAAAAAACTCTTTAGAGACTTGATCTCCAACCTTTAACCAGTGCAGCCTAGCTTTGATCTGGGCTCCTCTTTCAGCATGGTTGTCGGCCACTTGCTTATGATGACATAACTTGGCAAGATTGAATTGAAACTCTTGATTGAAGGGGTCCTGAGCAAGGGCTTCGATGGCAATACATAAGGCTTTTATGTTGGCATCATAAGCTCTATGATGATAGTTGGCCAATTGTCAGCCATAGATGCGTAAAAAGTGAGCCGTACGCCTGAGGGCATCATTCTACCATTGAATCCAACCTATCAAGTAGGTGGGTCTAGGCTCCAGGTTCCAAACCCGGTGAATGTGGGCCACAGTGGCAGGATGCTGAAGGAAAGAAGTATTAAAGTAGAATTGTGTGGTGGGAGGCCTAGCCTTAGCTGTCTGTGAAACAATATTAAATTGGATGGGATAGTGGTCTGACAAGGTCACATCAACAAGAGGAAGGACAGGTAAGGCTTGCTTATCAGAGAAGGAAAAAAAAGATTGAGCTAAGATCATGGCACGGTCAAGCCTTTTATGAATTCTATCAGAAGAAGCCCTATAATTAGACCAAGTGTGCTAGACCCCATCAAAACAACAGTGGCCCACATTGGGATCAAAAAGCCCTAATTTATTATGCATGTAATACCAAGCTTCTCTCTCACCAGCTATCCATCGAAATGGAAAAAAACCATCCTTGTCAACCGCCATTTCCACCATATTGAAGTCCCCACAAACAAGCCAAGTAGTAGGTGGCAGAGAATCCGCAAGCCACCGCCAAAGGTGAGATCTTTCAACAGCATCATTGGGAGCATAAACATTAACTATGCGGAAGGAATGATTCTCAATAATGAAAGTGGCCCAAACCACTCGTTTCATGGGATCCGAACCATGAATAACCAACAGAGAATGCCAACGAGGAGAGAGGAGAGTAACAACTCCACCTCGACTAGCCTCATGCTAAGAACAAAGAGCAAGGCTCTTCGGCCAAATAACTTTACAAGTAGCATCAAGCATGAAACCAAAAATCTTAACTTCCTGGAGGCATAAAACATCCAAGTGACAAAACCGCTTACGAAAATCCCTGACAGAATATTTTCTGTGAAGGTCTGTCAACCCATAAACATTCCAAGAGATGTACTTCATGGAACAACAGTGTTTTCCATTCCATCCTCATCCCCAAGGGAGGAAAAACTATTAGACAAATACCCTGGGACAAAACTAGACCCAGGAAAATCAAGAGAAATATTACGCCGCTTGTCCTGCATGCCAGTGTGCATTGCCTTAGCACGCCTAGAAGGGCTGCAAGAGTGGTGGAAGGAACTAGAGGGAATAATTTCGGTAGCTGTAGAAGGAAAGCTGACTACAGGAAGAGAAACTTGGGTGATGGAAACATTTTTCCCCTACTCAGCAGGGTTTGAAACTTCAATAACAGGGGTTTCCAAAAAAATTGTGTTATCAGCGGGTGGTGGATGGGAGGTGGGAGCTGAAATAGGCTGCTTGGGGAGCTTTTTACAGTGATCGACAGTGACCCATTCATCTTTTTTTCCTTCTTCTTTCTTTACAGCTTCTTTTTTGCCAGCCTCAACCGGTTGTGTATTAGCATCCTTGGGAGTAGGCTTGGAGTGAGGCACTACCAGAGGGCAGTCCTTAATCTTATGCTCCACTGATTGACATTAGAAGCAAGTATTAGGAAGGTTAAGATAGAGCACCTTCTGGGTGAAGGTGGTATCACCAACCTGAATCTCTATGGACTCTTTAAGGTCCCTAGAAAGGTCAAACTCAACACAGAGCCTCTTGTGAGGGCACGGATTAAGAAAATGATCGTGCTTGAGACATATAACCCTACCAAGCTTTTGCGCTATGGCTTGCATGAAAGGCAAACAAGGTAAGGGGAGACCAGGGAACTCGACCGACACTGGGATCTTGAGTTTCTTGTCATCAGAGATAGAGAAGTCACAAGACCAGCGCTAGAAAATTAACAGCGAGAACCTGATATTCCAGGGACCTTTGGAAAAGATAGCCTCCACATGGGAGGGGTTAAAAAAGTGAAAAAGGAAAAAGACTTTAGTAAGGCTCTGAATGCCTTCCAGGAGAATTCTGTGACGAGTCCAGTTCTTCACAACCCAGTTCTTGAGAACATGTTCAGGGGGGTTGCGACCCAGAAAATAGCCAATCAGGGTGTGCAATTCAAGCCAAGTGCATGCATCATTGAATTCATTAATGGGTAAAACAATGTTAGGCTGAGCCATACCTCGTGGAATACTTTGGGTACAAACTTGCGGGGGCATTTTCTTGGCAGCGCCATTTCTATTCTAAACCACACCAACACAAACATCAACTGCTTGGTGGGAAGTGGCCGGAGCCATAAATACTAAGCTATTTCCTGTAATAATTTTAGTATGTGTGAAGGATGGAAATGCAGAGATGGACGCAAGGTGAAAAAACCCTAGCAGAGCACAGACCGAGCATGACCTTTTTTCAATTCCTCTAAACTTGATTTAAATAAAATCACTTTATTTAAATTCCCACCAAAATCCCACCTCTTGCTAATAATCTCCTAATCTTGATTAAAAGGTACTTTACCTCTAATCATGTGCACAATCCCACTTTAACTTTTCCAACCTAACCCTCAATCTCAGCCACTCATCTCCCTTCCACCTCTTAATCTCAACCGTCCATTTCCTTTTTAATTCTATAAAAGAGGTCTCCCTCTCTTGCATTCTCATCTCTTTTGTTACTATGCTAAAATTTCTTTAGGCTTTCATTGTTGCTTTCATTCTTTCATGATTTTTGGCTTAAATCACTTAGAAATCACATGATAGGTTAATCTTGGTAATAAATCATAGTTTCCTTCTTGCATTTTGATATCATTTCTAGTTTAATCCATCATCTTGAGGAAGATTTGAGACTAGTTCTTCATACTAGCTCTTGAATCTCTCTTATTACCCATTAATCTTGCATTCATAGTTGCATTGCATTGGGGTTTTGATCAATTTGTGTTTGAGGGAGCACACCTACATATATTTTTTATGAGAAAATCCAACAAGTAATAGGGTGCAATACTTGTTTAGCTCAATCTGATGTTACTTGGAGTTTCAATGTTGTTTCTTGCTCTTTCATGGTTTTTGAAATGATTTCATGTTCTAACTCACTAATGTTTCATGTTTGAGCTTGTTTGCAACAAATTTTGAAGGCTAAGTTTTCCTTGTACACATTTTGGCACACCGGGTGGGACCCACGTCCCTTTGACATTCTTTTTATCTTCTATTTTATCTCATTTGTGTCAAAATTTATAGATCGACGTCTACACTTTACACAAAATCATCTTCGCTGAATCAGCGTCTCCACTTCCAAAATTGGCATTTCCACCCTGTGTTATTTTTATTGAGATTTTCTGCAAACCCTATTTTTAATTTATTAAATTTTTGTGTTTTCTGCTACTTGTTGGTTATTTAGCAGAACTTAGTTTTACAAGCAGTCATAATGTCAAATTTTTATTTAAAAGAAACAACTCTTGATGAATCATTAAAAAACATTAATTTTTGGGGTTTTAGCAATGTCAGCATAGCTATTTCTGATCAATTTGAGAGCTAAGAGAGAGAAAAAGAATAACTTCTTTTGTTGTACTTGCTATGTTTTTTAGCCTTGTAGGTACAACAGTGTCTGCGCAAACACTAGTTCACATTTGGGTGTCTGTGCAAACGCCGGTTCAGGCCAATCACTAATCAGTGTCTGTGCTTCACAGACTGGCGTTTGCACTGGTATAGCACTTTTCTAGTTTTCTATGTTTTCAGGCATATTTTGCTTAGTCTATCATTTTTAGGCTAAAAACACAGATCGACATCTGCGCTCTGAATCAGCATCGGCACTCTGTCAGAATTTTGTTTATCATTTCTAACAACTTCTTGAGTAGTTTTGTTCTTATCTCGCTTGTCAAAGGCTATTTTGTGAAACTACTAACTAGTTGTGTTGTAACACCGCTTTCCAAAGAACATAAACTTCATTAGATTAGTCACACTTGTCTTGTAGGTTGTCTTGATTTAAATAAACCAAATGATTGTTCTTGTTAGCATTTAGTTTGATTTTTTAGGCACATAGAGTAATTAGAGAGATATTTTTTTTTAATCCCAAACAAGTGTTAGGGGAGCATGCTCTCTTCCCTTTTGGTAAGATAAAAAACCTAGACATATTTTTTGTCTGTTAAACAATTGAATCTTTGGGAATGACTTAAGCTTGTCTTGCGTATGTGTGGAGAAAATGATACTGGATAGGAGAGTATGCTCTTTTCCCCTTATGGGAAAATTAGAAATCTAGACTCCTTTTGGTCGCCAATCCAATTTTATTTCAAGTTAAACCTTTAGAGGGCCTACCAAGGGAGCAATCTCTTGGGAATGACCCAAGTAGGAAATGAGCGAACCCGGCTACTTCTGCCCCACTATAATAAAAAAGATTCTTTCAATCCAAAGAGAGAGAAGACATGAATATTTTATACATCTAATGCTTCCTCATTTGTAGGGCCTTGTTTCCTAAATCTTGCTAAGCCAAGACTACTCTTGATTAAGCACTTGTATGGCCTTTATGGTCTCAATCTTGTTTACAAGATAGCAAGAGGGATACATTCAACTTGTGTAGGGCCGAGAGGTTTGAATCTTACATGCGAGACTGCACATTTTGGGTGCTTGTAGGGCTATATGCCTCAATTTTTCTTGCCAAACTATAGGGGGTATTCATGAACGGATGAACTTACTAAACACTGGTTAAACTAGAAGCCCACCCAATCTACCTCCAAAAGTGTCCTAATATTTGTGCAAGGATCAATCCAAGTGGACTTTACCTAGATCACCTATAGATTTTACACCCAACATCTATATTCCCAGGGGCATTGAAAACATGATTGTGGCATGAAAGGAGTTATGCGATTCGAGCATTGAGTTTCTTTCAAAACCCACAACGTGCCTAGTCCTAGCCAAAGCTAATATCACTTTGTGTGAGGCAAAGGAATACTTAGCATGGGCAAAGATTTTGACACTCAGCCAACTTCCTTAGGTAGGTTTTTTCTTATTTAACATTGATCCAAAGTTGCACATATCCCCCGCAACTCAAGGTTGCTTTGTCCCTTGTTGGACTATTTTCAGCATTTGAATGATCATGATTGACTCAAGGAACACTAGTGTAGTCACTGCCTTAATGCATGATTTGAAAAACTTGTTCTTTCCATTGAACAACACAATCAAGATCTTTACCAACAACAAATGTCTTTCCAATTACAAACATTTGTTCTTGTGACATGTCAAAACCAAGCATTCATAAGAAAGTCAAGACCTCGTTACACACATATCATTTATTTTGTCAAAAAGGAGATCCAATCATGCACAACATATGACAAGATTATCTATAACAACAAGATTGTACATTTTAGAAGAAAGTATCACATGAAAAACACCTTTGTCTATTTCGAACAATACGACTAGTAGGTAGATCACCATATCGCTCAGTTACTCCTCTTCTTATGTCCCTTTAGCTTTCATTTTAGGAACTACATCATAATCCCTATCCTTAGGAATTGCATAATCTATCCAACATAGCTATCATCCAATCCAATCCATCATTATCTAATCCAAGAATCCAATCAAAATCCAAAAAGAGAAATCTAGTCCAAAATCTAATCTTGGCGTCATATCTTTTGAGTTGTGTAAGTACCTACATCTTAATACAAATCCTTTCTATGCTTCCTTAGCTAAGAATTTGTTAGGATAGTCCACTTTGTCCTTGTAACCTCATCACTTGAAGAAAGGGGTTGGTTTGTATTCACAAAGAATCTCATCCTTCGTAGATCATCAAACCTACATTAGGGAAAGAAACTCATAATCCTTTGACACGTCAAATCATCCTAGATCCATAGGATATCCTTTTAGCATTTAGCTTCATTCCTTAATCCTACATCCTAGGCACCTTTCATATCATCCATAGGAAATTGCATTAGCATCCTGCATTTCATTAGCAACCTTCATTTCATGCCACTCGAAACTAGATCCAAGAAGAGGAAAGACATGGGCACCAATTACGTCGCTAGTTCATCCGATCTGACAATAGACTGTAACAATGCAATGGTGTCCTTGAATCATAGGATCAAGTACCAAGTGAGCATATATGGGTTGACCCAAATGAAATCCCTACTCAAAGTACCATGGAAGAATTCATGAGCCACCCTGTCATGCGCAAATGGTCAGCACCACCATTGGGAAATATAGCCACACTACCCTTGCCAACTTCCAACAAGAAGGAATACAATTACCATTTGAGGTTATGCCACCGTGAGTTGGCCTATCTTTGAACATCCCAGCCAAATTTTCTTATCCCATGGTGGAAGAAATTTTTTATCCACAACAGAGAACAACCCAAGTTGGATCCCTTATCCTCCATCTACTTCAACCAACGGCTACACAGCCTATATTGCACACAATCGAACAACCAACACCCCTATCTATCATGGGACACTTGGTCTCACAACCATTGCAATCAGTCCAAGTATCCCAACCTATGCAACCCATTGTTCTCAACCAATCTTCATCTAATCCACAATTTCTCAACCAATCCATACGCAACCAATTGCCTCACAACCGCCAATCATGCAAGCTACAAGAACTTCCAACCAGCCACCTCCCCAGAAATAGTTCACTAATGAAATGCCACTCCTAGGAGCCTCTAATAAACCCTCATATTCACAAGGTCCTTACACTCCATTCCCAATCAGCAGTCACCCAGCCTGCTTCAGTGCTACTTTTCCCATCGCTTGTGCAAACACAAGCCAACCCGCCAACCTCTCAGCATATCCCTCAAGTTGGATAAATTGCAAAAGAAACATCATCCTCCACTTGGGGTTACTCTCAAGATACTATTCATGCACTTGGAATAACAACACAATATGGTAATGCAAAACCTCCCACTACCCAAGTGCAAACACTTTTCATTAACCCCTTTTCCACACAACCTGTTGTGCAACCTACCCAACATCAACTCCTAATTTACACAAACTACTTGGTTGTACCTCCTTTTGTAGCATCCCAAATCATCCCACCTCAGAAAACTAGCATTCCTTCTTGCATTAACTACCTTGCTCCTACCGCTAGGGGCACTCATGTGAAAACAAATCCTCCTATGCACAACAATGCAACCATTCCACCAACTAATGCGGGACCGAGCCACGTCCCTCCTACCTACCCGCTGCCTCAACAAGCATAGTTATAGTACTAGAAAAAATACATCCCTCAACTATAGTTCCACTTCTACAGCAACTCCATCAATCTCCCTATCACACCCCCAATATCCTCCACAAAATCCTCATTTTTCCCATCCATCTTTTGACGCATATCACGCACCGGGATCCAACGTAATGGGTGGACCGCCTCCTCCACCAGTCAATCAAGAGAGGAAGGAAATGAAAAATGATCTCAAGGAGATTCGAGCCTAGACCAAGACACAGATGTTCAAATTCAAAGAAGTGTGTCCCTACCCATTTGACCAATCTATCTTAGCAGTTCCCTTCCCCAAGCATTTTGAGACTCTCAAATTTGACAAGTATCGGAGGAAGGGTGATCCTACTAGCCACGTTAAAAAATTTTACATGGCCTATCAAGAAGTGGCATACAATGATAACTTCCTCATATGCCTCTTTCCCAAAAGTCTAGGAGGATCAGCTCTTGAATGGTTTATAAGATCCCTTATGGTTTGATCACATCCTTTGCCGAGTTATTAGAGAAATTTGTAACCCAATATGTGCATCTTGTTGAGAGCAAGTTATTTCTCCTAGACTTGTGCAATTCCAATTAGAAAGGAGAAAGCCTAGTGGACCATCTCCAGAGATGGCAAGGCCTCACTACCCGACTATCTTATCAACTTCCTAAAAAGCATCTAGTTAAAATTTTCATTGACAATCTACACCCTAAATTGGCACATCATGTCCACATGAACTATTTGCAAACATATCAAGAAATCCATGGAAAAGGCATGGACCTCGAAAAGGGTCTTATAGACAATGGAACCCTCAATTTATACAAAGAGATGAGTCATGATAGACCTAAAAATGATAGATCTCATTACTAGAATAAGAATAAGAGCATTGTGACTGATGGCACTACTAATACCAAGCATGTCTAGAATTTCTTTGCTAGACCTAACGTGCCTACTCCTGCATACCAACACCCGGCACCTTCTTATCAACAACAACATGTGTATAAAAAAAATCCTATTTATCAACAACAACAACCTACCTATCAGCAACAACCTGCATATCAATATGTTACTACCCAACAACGTACTTGAGCATATCCTCTGCTGGGGGAAAATTTTCAAACCAATTTCCAAAATCTTGTTAATCAAACCAATGCTATATTTATCCCTTGGGGACAAAATAAACCTCATACTTAGAACATCCCAAAATGAACATTCACCTCGCTGGGTCAATCTATCGACGTTGTATTTCAAAAGATGGCTCAGGACAATCTAATTGTGTACCCACACACACAACCTTTCGATGAATTAGCACCAAAATGCGCTTGGTATAGGGATAAAGAGTATTGCAAATATCACCATGGTAAGGGACATGCAACCACAAAGTGCATGAAATTCAAGCATTACATTCAGGATCTCATAGAGAAAGAGGAGATCACTATCGATGCACCAACTCAACCCTTGCGGAATTCCAAGCTGCAAATCTACCAAAACATGTTTCCTCAACACGACACTAGAAAAGGTCCTGCCAATCCTCCTCCACCCCTTAACACAGGGAAGGGAAAACAAGGAGACAACGCTGACAAGAAATATTACACTTCTACATACATCAATTATGATCACCTCATCAGTTGTATCTCCCAAGCTGAAACCTCGGTCAATGTCATCCATATCAAGGGTGTGGACAACCACTGCACAGTTACCACCCACCGAGGAGGAAAAATGGTCACAGGTGCTAGTGCTGCTCCTCCATTTGTAGCACAATACAATTTACTAGAACACCTAGGGAATACCCCTATGCAAATTTCCATCCTGGATATTCTTTGCACTTCGCTTGTTCACCAGGAGATCCTCAACAAATCCCTACAAGAATCTCGTGTCCCCATTGACATTGATCCCACACAATTCCAGAACCTTGTGGGCCACCTATCGGTCTCTTGTGGAGTCTCTTTCAAGCCAGTCGATATGCCCCAAGTTGAAAAAGACCACAATCTCCCCCTCTGTATCACCATCTTGGTCAATGACTTTGCAATAAAATGGGCCATGATAGATAATGGTTCGGCCCTTAATTTATATACCTTAAAGTTCATTAAACAATAGGGATATACTGAAGTAGACATAATGAAGAATGTTATCACAATCAAGGCATATGAAAACCTAGAAAGAACATCAGAAGGAAATATGTTCCTTGCCCATTCAGATGGGCCCTATAGTGCAAGATACAATATTTCATGTTATTGATCTTTACCTTCCCTACAACATCCTCCTCAGATGCCCATGGATCCATTCTATGCAAGCCATCCCATCCACTTACCATCAATGCATCAAATTCCCACATAATGGCACTAAAATCCCCATCTACCTAGATCCCAAACCCTTCACATACTGCAATGCATTGGAAACCTCCTTCCCACATTCCCATCACTGTCTGAGGATCAACATTGGTACCTCTATCACCAGTTCATCTCGAACCCATTCATACCTAGAGACCAAACTTTTCTCCACCCTTTCAATGGTCAAGATCAACAACAATGGTTGTGGAGAATACAATTTATCAAATTCCTTCACGGTTGAAGCATTTCCAGTTGATCCACACACTCAAGGTCGCCAACCTAATCCAAGAAAGACAGAATAAAACACAATCAAGCTGCTACAATTGGGCCCTACCACTTTCATCTCTCATGGGATTTTAAATAGCAGAGAAAGGACACCAAATATCAACTAGTGGCTTTATAAGGACCCACCACCACCAGACAAGGGTTTCCTCAATTACTTCAAAGGAAAGTACCCTTCCACCCACAAGCTGGGTACACAAAAATGGAATTATCAAGGAGGTGGTTGAGGCTGCAAAGAGCATGGAATGAAATAGCCTTATTTTCCCACCTAATGAGAAAATTAGATGGGCCTTGGTATGGACCCCGCCATGACTGGGGGAACCAACGAAAAATATCTATATCTATGATAATCTCCTGGGTGAAATCATTTAAGTCAAAGACATTGCTAAAGAGAAGATTGTGAAAGGCTACGACAATGTCCTCAATGATGAAACCTTCCTAGGTAATGTTGTCCTCCAAAAAATAGCCATCAACTCCATTGACCTTCCCCTTGTCCATCCTGAACTCATTAACTGGGACAAACTGCGTGTCGTGCATGTTGACGAGTTCCAAAATGAGGAAGCACTCCTAAGATTCATGGGACCTACAGAATAAGAACCTGACTAGGGGATGAATAAATATATGTGTACAAAATGGATCCAAAGGCATACTTCAGGGAAGAGGAGGCCTTCAACTGCAAAAATGAATTAGCAAATAAAAATAAGAAGGAAAAAAATTGATCCCTTAGTGAAAACCCCTTTGGGGAACTATCTGATCACAAAAAAGAAAAATCAAAGGGCATATCCACTAGTGAAAACCTCTTTGAGGCACCAGAGGATGAAGACCCTCCTCTTCCTCTTATCCATGATTATAGACTTGAGAATTTGTCAATACTCATTGAAGAAATGAAACCTGTCAATTTGGGTACCGAAGAATATCCTCACATCACTTACATCGCAGCCTACCTGACAAAAGTAGAGGAATAAGCTCTCACTTCTCTCTTATGAGAATTCATAGAAAAATTTTCATGGTCTTATTCCCACATGTCAGTATTAGACCCTAAATTGGTGGTTCATCATTTAGTAGTAGACCCAAACATCAAACTTGTTAAACAAAAGGTCTGAAAGATGCACCCCAAGGTAGCACTACTTGTCAAAGCAGAGCTAGAAAATCTACTCCAAGCTAACATCATTCATGCCATCGACTACTTAGAGTGGACCTCCAACATGGTGCTAGTATCCAAACCTAACAAATCAATCAGGATTTGCACATATTTTTGGGATCTTAACAAGGCATGTCCCAAGGATGATTTCCCCTTAACCAACATTGACATGATCGTACATCTTACCCATGGACATGAGATGTTGTCTCTCATGGATGGTTTTTCAGGATATAATTAGATCTGTATCAAAGAAGAAGATCAGCATAAGACAAAATTCACAACCCCTTGGGGTACCTTCTACTATAATATGATGCCTTTTGGTTTGAAAAATGCAAGGGCAACTTATCAACGTGCTATGATGGCTATCTTCCATGACATGATCCATAAGATTCTTGAAGACTATGTGGACGATATACTGGCTAAATTTATCAAAAGGAGAGATCACCTAGATGTTCTTGAGTGTGTATTTTATTGGCTTGGACATTATTTACAAGTGCTAAATCCCAAGAAATGTGTTTTTAGGGTCACGTCTGGAAAACACCTAGGGTTCATCATATCTAGAAGAGGCATTGAAATAGATCTGAAAAAGGTACAAACCATCATGGACATACCCCCACCAAGAATGATCTGACAATTGCATATCCTACAGGGGAAGATACAATCTTTGTGTCATTTTATCTCTCAGTTAGCAGACAAATGCAAACCATTTACCCATCTCCTATGAAAAGATAACAACTTTAAATGGGATCCTCACTGTTAGAAAAGTTTTGAAAAGATCAAAGAGTATTTGGCTAGTCCACCTATATTGGTACCACCTGTACCTAGCTGACCCCTCATCCTATATATTTTTTCTACCACAATAGCACTAGGGCACTCCTTGCTCATCTGGATGACGAAGGAAAAGAACAAGCAATTTATTACATCAGTCAGACCTTAGTGGGCTATGAGATTAATTATTCCCCTATGGAGAAAGCATTCCTGGTAGTGGTTTTTTCCACTCAAAAACTTTGCCACTATATGCTCAGTCATATGATCAAGCTCATTTCAAAAGTGGACCCACTCAAATATCTATTATCTAAGACTACTCTCACTGGTCGAATGGGAAAATGGGTCATGCTGCTAAGTAATTTTGAAATTCAATACGTAGACAAGAAATATATTAAGGGACAAGTCATCGCAGATCAGCTAGAAGAAGCGCCTCTGGTAGACGCATATCATTTGGTCACCAAATTTCCAGATGAACATTTGTGCATGGTAGAAGAGCAACCTACTTGGAAACTTTAATTTGATGGATCCTACATAGCTCATGGTGCAAAGGCAGTAATAATTTTCTTCACACCTCAAGGTGACTACATCCCTATGTCATTCAAATTGGGATTCCCCTACATGAACAACATTGCAGAATATGAGAAACTAGTCGCAGGGTTGGGAATGTATATAGAATGGAACATCACAGATATACATGTCTTCGATGATTCCAAACTCATCATCAAACAAGTCTTGGATGAGTATCAAATAAAAGATAAGCTAATGCCATATAATGTAATGGCCACAATTGGATCTCTCTTGGATATCCCTCACAACTCTGAAAAGTAAGAATTCTTAGTTGAGAAACTCCATGCTCCTGCTTATGAGAATGATGAATCAAATCGCGTATGTGCCTTGGTTAGACCCTAGTCCCCATGGTACCGTGATATCCATGCTTACCTACAAAGTGGTATCATGTCTCCTCATCTCCCCTCAACCCAATGCCAAAACCTTATTCAAAGAGCTTCCCGCTACACCATTTTAGCCAATACCCTTTATCATCAAGGCTATCATAATGTACACTCTATATGTTTAGATGAAAATGAGTTTTCCTAGGCTTTACACGAGGTATATGTTGGGATCTGCAGTGCCCACACAAGTGGTATAGTCCTAGCCAAACATCTTTTACAAACAAGATACTATTGGCCCATAATGGAGCATGATTCCTATGAGTTTGTCAAAAAGTGTTTACCATGTCAACAACATGCCAATCTAATCCATGCTCCTGCACAAGACCTTTGACCTATTGCCCCACCTTTTTTCTTCTCCTATTTGGGTCTAGAACTCATTAGTAAGATCGATCCCCTCATCTTAAGGACACAAGTACATAATCTCAACAATGGAATATTTTACAAAGTGGGTTGATGCAATTCCACTTACCCTCACTATTGTAGTACAAATCTCAAAGTACATCCTCTACCACCTTGTTTTCCACTTCGGCATCCCCTCTACTATCTTCACAGATCATGGAATACCATTTGAAAATTAACACATTGAGGATCTATGTGCTCGCCTCCATATCCATCACTGCTTTTCTAGTCCATATTTTCCTCAAGGTAATGGCCAAGCTGAGGCAACTAAAAAGACCATATCCAAGATAATCAACAAAGTTTTTAATGATACTAGTCATGATTGGCATCTCTAGATTAACCGCTCTCTCTGGGTATATTGTACTTCATACCGCACCCCTAAAGGCACCACTCCATATTCCCTAGTCTATGGTGCTAAAGTTTTCCTACCCATAGAGGTTGAACTACCATCAGTACATGTATCACTCAAGGACATGATTATAGATGAAGATTAGCAAGTGGCACGCCTTACGCAATTGGATCTATTAGACAAGAAACACCAACAGGCATATTATCACTTCATTGTGTGCCAAAATTATCTTAAGAGAAATTACAACAAAAAGATTCATCCACGACAATTCCAGGTCAGTGATCTAGTCCTTAAAGAGAATCTGAAGGTGGGCACAAATTGTGAAAAGCAAGGAAAATTTAAAGTTACCTAGTAGGGCCCTTATATTATCACTATATGCTTCAGCTCTAGGGCATATCAACTATCCACTCCTAAAGGAGATCGTTTGAATGATCCTATTAACATCATTCACCTCAGATGCTTCTATTCTTTAGGACATGGTGGTATATTCTAGCTCCTGAGAAAATCCTTTAAAAAGTATAGAAAGTCCTGAAAAAATCTTTAAAAAAAGAGAAAAAAAAAAGAAGCTAAAAAAATGGTTGTCCTGGCAAAAACATAGCAAACATGCACTTGGATAACATCAAATTTTTTTTAAAAAAAGAGTAAATAGAAAAATTTCCTCTAATGGTGAAAACTTGGCAATCAGGCGCCTTGGACAAGTATGGGTGATGAAAACCTAGAAACAGACGTCACACATAGTGGACCATTCCATTATCTCTCAAAATCTTGTTCCCTCCATCATTTTCATCCATATCATTCCCAAATCCCTATTTGCTGGGTGTTCCAACCTATCGCATGCATCAATCAGCACAGTCCAATCACATCACATTTTTCTAGAGATTCTTTGTACATACTCTTGTATTTATTCATTTGATTTCTCCCTTGTATATTCATGTCATGTCTGATCTCCTTGTCATCGCACTAACACTCTAAGCCTCCATCATACTAGCCTCTCTTGCCTGGTCTTTTTGTAGTCTGACTATTTGGTTCATTAGTTGAAAGTGACACACACCAAAAATATGGGTCCCATTACATCATTGCATTCATTGCATCCCTGCATTTTCATATCATATCTGCATTTCCATTAGGATCATTGGATTTCCATACATTACATAATGAAACATTCATGACATAATAAATGCATCTATTTCATCCAAAATACAAAAACAATATATATCCATCAAAAGCATAAACATACATCTAGGTACATACATCTAAACATTTCATCCTACATATACATAATCATAAAACATCACATCCTGCAAGCAACAATGTTAGTACTCATATAACCATATGCATCATACATAAAAGATCAATACATAGAATCATCAAAGTTATCATCGGTCATATATATATAAATCCATGTTAAAAATAAAAAGTATGTCATCAATAAAGTATAATCGCCAGGCACCTCAGTGTTGGTATACATATACATCTCATCTCAAAATGAAAAATGTGTGTGTCATGACCCTCTAACAAATCATGTAGAGGGTTGTGATGGTCCTCCTCCCTATCCTAGTGGTGGACATGGTGGCATACCCACTAATCTCTGAGAGCTCTGCCCTGTACTCTATGATCGAGACCACTCTGTATATATCTATCTCTAGCCCTCTAGCACTGACTCATGATACAAGCCCATATAAAAGGAAGCCTCTCTACCTACTCTAGCTACATCTATGTGCACTGCAAAGGCCTCTTATACCACCTGCGCATCCCACCTGCACTAGCTTCCTATCGAATGATGTCTTGCTCTACCATGTATATCTCAGCCCACCTTTGTGTTGCATCCCTCTCTGAGGTCAATGCAATAACCTTCTCATTAAAATGATCCACCTGCCTTGTAAGGGTACCTAACTGGGTTGTTAGTGTCCCTATCTCTATCCATAGCTCAATGAAATCTTGTGTTAAGTCTGCCATAGAGAACTCTCCAATGTCTTCTCTACCCTATAGGGTGTCAAGTGCAACCTCAACCCTATCCTCATGTATTGTCTCTGTAGCTAGTAATCCATGTATCTGAGCTAAATCCATCTGGATATTGGTCTCTGATACCTATGCCATCACCAGTAGTCCCTATAATCATTCGCACTTTGTTTGTAGCCTATCTCACTCCATGATGACGATATCATGCATCTCTTGTTACACATATCCTACAAGTGACCCCTATGGATACGACCCCAGTATCGACACCTAAGGTGCCTAATCCTGCCCATCTCTTAGAGGCCCTTGTGGACCCTCATCCTATCCCCCTTCCTCCTCCTCCTATGCCTCATTCTGCATAAGGACTCACCTCCTCTATGGTGTCATCCTTTGTACTGCTACCGATGTCTTTAGAGCATCTCCTACTTCTATCTCGTCATCAACATTCATGTCACATGTCCACTTCTCATGAGAAACCACCTATCTTGGATATGTAAGTCGTAGTGGTGCATGTGTGGCCCACTAGGCCACATACTCTATAGTAGTACCTATGTGCACTACATCTAACCTCACCACATACTCAACCCATGCTAGTGTTTTCCATGTCACACTTAGTGTCAAAGCATTAGTGTGCCTTCCACAGAATCCAACCTCCTTTCTTACATGAGGATGTAGCCCATCCTCTGCCACCACCCACTACTGCAAACTAAATTGTCTCATCACCTGGGATGGCCTATATTGCTTGATCTAGTGGATAGTCCTCCCTAGTAAAAAGAATTTTTTCTGAGCATATGAAAGATATATAAAGTCCTCAAATCTATCCTCCACTCTATTTTGCCAATCCATGGCTCCCCATAGCTTGTATGCCCTGTACGGTGTCAAGAAGAAAACCTAGATGTCATCAATTAGTCATTGCCAGTATCCTGTCTAACTCATAGAGGTATACCTCAGTGGTAACCTGTACCTGCATGCATAGGGCTCTCCTAGCTATCAAGCCTCTCACACTCTCATAGGTCAGATCACTACAATATGCTACCAAACCCACAATAATAATAGTGTAATCCCTATCCCCATGTTGCGCACCCCATAGTACGTAGCCATGTGTAATTCATTGTTTAACTCTCCTAGGACAATATACCCCTAGCAGTAGGTAGTTCCCTACTTGAGCATCTCTACCAAAACCCTAGACCACCCCATCCCAAAACCATGGCCTGATAAGTCTTCCAATATCCTCCCCTGATCAATCCAGCCACAAATAATGCTATCCTTCGTAGTCTCCTGTCGACTACCAGCTATAATGGCATACATGTCCTGTATCTCAGTATCCTCCTCAAGGGCCTCCTGAATGAAAAATACATATAATGATCACTATCCTCCAATATATACTGAGCGACCGGTCCAGGGATCAGTATCTGCAAAATCTGCCATACATCCTCCAAGGTAATAGTCCCCTCTTTAGTAGGGAGATGAAATTTCATGGTATCATTATGCCACCACTTGACCAGTGCGGTTATCATCCCATTATGCACCCATAGCCTAGGCATCATGGCACATAATCTAATCCAAGAGCTACTAACAGTCCCCACACTGACTCTGTCAGCTGGCCCTCCAACTCCATCGTGGGTGGCCAGTACTCCTGAGATCCCAACAGTGGAAATTGCTCCTACAAAATCCAAACATCACCATGTCAATTTCATCTTCCTTCTCAAATCTAGCCTAACCCCTCCAAGAATGGGGCATCATGTCCCTAGGTCTATTCCTGACCCATCCCTGACCCATCCCCAGCCCCCGCTGGGTCTTCCTTTTCTCTCCCCCTTGACGTCTTCCCTTTTTTGGCATAGACGCCAGTTTGGGTAGAGACATTGGTTCCTCAACCGACATCTTCAAGATGGTTTCTCCCAGACCCCCATCTCCACAGATGTGATTTTGGGTCTGATGTCTTCGCCTGGTTCAAAACCACCATCTATGCAGACGCATGTTCAAGGATTGACATCTGCACAAATGTCAAACTGGGGATCAACGTCTTCGCAAATGCCAGTTCAAGAACTGACATCTCCAGTCTAAATCCATTTTACCCCCTATTTATGACCCCTACCCATCCCTAAAAGTGTTAACAATTTGACAAAAGTAAAATGTGAGGTCTTGGTTGAGCTACTCACTGGTGCCAACCACTCTGCAGGTCATCCATGGATCTGCACGTGCTCTCCCAACTATCCCTTATCCTCTTGTCTTCCATATTTTTTTCTCTAGATCTCTTTTCTTGTCTAATAAATATTCACAAATGACCTTCTTTATCCCTCCAGCCCCTCTTATAGCCCCCATTTTTTTCCAAAAAAAATTCTCCTCCATTTTCTTCCCCCGCCTGTATATTATTGTATTATTAGCCTTGTTGTATAGCTTAAATGCATAAAAATGGTATATGAACAAAGAAAAGGGACCAATAAGGTGCCAAATGCCTTTTTGGTCCCCCATACACACCTAGGGCATGCACCCTATAAGGCGCACACCCTATCACTTGGGTAATCCAAACCATAGGGCGTGCGCCCTATGGCCCGTGCACCCTATGGCTTGGGCAATTCAAACCATAGGGCATGCGCTCTATAGGGCATATTCCCTATTAGGTTTTATATAAAGTTTGGGCAGCCTCTTTTGTGGCTCATTTTCTTTTCCCAAACTTGTGGCTTGCCAATAACTCTCTCTATAACAATGCATACGCAATTCATTGTGGATTTTTCTCCATCAAATTGAAGGAAAAGATGGCTCCACGACATCATCAAGGTTGAATCGGAAGAAGAGGTAAGTGATTCTACAACCATCTATCTTATTTGTATTGAAATTTAGGTTTAATTTTTAGTTTTCAATCAAATTTGATTGGTTAAGTTTCTTGTCTTAAATTTTGTTTAGTTAGACTTTTAAAATATATTTTCATTTAATTGTTAGGAAGGAATGATCTCCCCATAGAAAATCCTCAACCACAACCTCCATCTTCTCCTCATGAACAAATGGATTTTGAAAATAACCAAGAAAATAAACCCCAATCGCCTTCACCAATCGAGAAACCTCCTCCTTGAAGACATGAAAACTTGATAAACCAAATAGAGAGAGGGAAAACATAAATAGAATCTTTAATTAGGAGGTTAAAAGATTCTATTGGTACAAATCCTAGAAGGACAACACTTTCAAAATCATTACAATTAATCTTGAACCATGTAGGTTCATTTAATGGGCAACAAAATTTATGGCATGACAAAAGAGAATAAAAAAAAATAGTATTATGCAAATAAATTATCATATGAGGACACAAAAAAAAAAGAAATCACAAAAGCCAACATTTGCAAACTCTTTAAAGAGCCAAGGGAAACTGAAACTCTTAAACCTACAACAAGGAGGATCCCAATTCATTGGTGCTTGAATGAAGATATAAAAAAAAACTTTTGGGACAAATGGTGGATGGTCTTTGGTTCCCCTCCCTGTAACAATCATGAGGGTCCTATCTATTTCCTCAGGAAACTCTATTGTGAGTTTGTCCTGAAGGAAGTTCCAAATTATTTTGACTTTATAGAGTCTTAGGGTAGAGGTGTGGGGTCATCATTTGATAGACTTATGGCACGTCTTGACCCTAAAGCACCTAGGTTGACCAGTGGCAAACCATAGGTGGATCATGTTAGTATTCATTCCAATGTGAAGGAACATGTGGAGGTGGACACACTAGGATCAATTAGTGCTCTGACACAGACTCTCATTCAGTGCGCAACTCCTCTAGTCAAGGGTGACCATGGTCGGTTTGCAAGGGGTTATTATTGTCATTCTTGTGGATCCATGTGCACATTTGGTACTGCCGAGAGAGAGGAAGAGGATGATGGACTGATGACTGATGATTTTCTCAATGCAACATTTGGCATTGATACACAAGTAAATATTTACAGGTTCATTGAATTTATTTGATCATATTTCATTTTTAAATGAATGAATGAATTAAATTATTATCTATTGTTTATGATGAAAATTTAGGGAAAGAGTGTCAGTTGTAGTGGCAATGATCCCCTAGACCCCTTATACACTACGTCGTAAACTCCACAAGTATGTATTGGATAATTTTTTTTTTAAGTATACATTTGATTATTCTATTATTATATGGATGTTTGTCTCATAACTTATTGTGCATGTACATTAGTTCATTGTTGGACCATCGACATTGAAATTAGACAACAAAGGGCCTCGTTCACATTTCATTGAGGTATGTTTATTTGTATATTAATTTGATTAACTTGATTATATTTAATTAATAAATGAATGAATAACTAAATTAGTAGACAAATTATGATCAAAATCTAGAGTCAAAGTTGTCATGGCAATGATCACATTCCTTCACCTAGATTTGTGATGACATCATTTAGTCCATAGGTATATAAGTAATAATGTGTTATAATTAAAAAGTCAGTTGTTTGTTTTTATATTAATGGTTGTCTTATAAATTACCATACATGTGCAGTAGTTTAATGCTGGAGCTACGACATCAACACCGCACACTGAAGGATGCGGTGGCACCTTCACAGAGGTATCATTTATTAATTAGTGGGGTTGTAAAATATTATAGGTATTCTTGATAACTACATAATACTCTTTTTGTTTCATTTTCATTTATTGACATCAGAGACTCTTCCTTTTGTTCATGATAGTTTGAATCGTGGTGTAGCTATAGCTATAGCTAGTTCTGATGCATTGAACGAGGTATGAAAGAGATTACTTAATTAGAATTGTTATTTTAATAGTTTGTATTAAAATTTTTAATGATATTCATATATGTATTTTAAATATTATTTTGATCATTGTTGTAGGGACTCATTACTCCAGATTGTCAGCGTTCCCCTTTGGTGGATGTACATAGCGACTATTTTGTAACGATAAGAAAATATTCTATTTCATGTCATCCTATAATTAAATTCCTATGTATATAAGTTATTGATGTTTATACTTGTTATTTTTTCAGCTTGAGTTGCAGAAGAGTCTAGATAGGAGGACCGGTGAGTGCACTCGGAAGAGTACTGCGTCTCCATCGACATGATGATCAAAGATAACCTGGGATTTGTTTTCTTCCCCTTCTGAGAAATGAATAGATTAGGGATAATCATTGTACGCCAATAAGGCATTACTAGACATATTTTAGTATATTGTATAAGTGACATGTTATATATCCATTTGGCCTTCACGACGCCAATTTAACTTTATTGGACATATTTGATCTATGATATTATTGGACATATATATTTGTCTTCATGCTCTAGGAATATATGTATTGATGTAGACTACTTTATGTTTATGTGGATGTGTTATGCTTTGTAAATTGCTTGTCTTATATTTATGCTTGCACGTGTATCTATGAATATTATTACTGAATGTTTCATACTTAATGAGAATACGCATGTTTCATTTTATAAACCTAGAATTGTAATTTTAATTCCAACACCTTAATGAAATGATAATAGTTCATATAAGATCAAAAATATCAATCCTACCCAATTTTAGTCCTATTGGAGCATTTTGACCACCTAGACCTATTTAGGGCACTACAAGAATGTCAAGGGATGTACCAGTACATTGTGGTCCCAAATGTTTGAATGAGTTGTGAAGCATAAAAAGGTTATTCCTGGCATTTACACATCAAATTGAAGATGTTCGTGGAGATGGTTCAATGTCAGGATGAGGGATTTTCAAGATATGCAATGTTTTAGTTTTCAACTATGCAACATTGCAAGTTTTTGCATCAACCGAGATTGAGTCAGGAAATAAAAATGAAAGAGAATCTCAAAAATATGAGATAGTTTATTGTAGGCCTCCATTACACGATTCTGTAGCACTTGACTACTTGTCAATACCCCTCAGGAGCTTTGAGAAACAAACTCTTGAATATTGGCAATTTTGTTGCCTGGTGCACCTTGAGCGACACTTGGCTCCATAGTGGTTAGAAATGTTTGAGCATATTTACCTCTATGATAGGGTCATTCCTAGAATTCACTAGGAAATCCATAGCTATTAGAGGAGATGGTTTGATGCCACGACAAGTGATTTTCAAGATATGTAATGTTTTATCTTTCAACTGTGCAACATTGCAAGTTTTTGCATCAACCGAGATTGGGTCAGAAAATGAAAATGAAAGCGAATCTCCAAATCTAAGATAGGTTATCACATGCCTCTCTTTCATGGTCCTATATCACTTGACATCTTTTCGATACCCCTCGGGAGCTCTGAGAAACGAACTCCTGAATATCAACAATTTTGTTGCCTAGTGCACCTTGAGGGACACTTGGCTCCATAGTGGTTAGCAATGTTCGAGCCTCTTCACCTTCATGAAAGGGTTGATCCTAGAATTCACTTGGAAATCTAAAGATATTTGCAAAGATGGTTTGATGTCACGATGAGCGGTTTTCAAGCTATGCAATGTGTCAGCTTTCAACTGCGCAACATTGCAAGTTTTTGCATCAACCAAGATTGGGTCAGAAAATGAAAACAAAATAGAATATCCAAAATCTGAGATAGGTTATCATAGAAATCTATGACATGGTCCTGTATCACTTGATGGCTCATTGATACCCCTCGGGACCTTCGAGAAATGGACTCCTGAATATCGATAATTTTGTTGCTTGGTGCACCTTGAGGGACACTTGGCTCTATAGCGGTCGACAATGTTTGAGCCTCTTTGCCTCCATGATAGGTTCATTCCTAGAATTTACCTAGCAATCCAGAGCTGTTGGTAGAGACGGTTTGATGCCACGATGAGAAATTTTCAAGATATGCAATATGTCAGCTTTCAACTGTGTAACATTGCAAGTTTTTGCATCAACTGAGATTGGGTCGGGAAATGAAACTGAAAGAGAATCTCTAAAATCTGAGATAGGTTATCATGGACCTCCATGACATGGTCCTGTATCACCTAATGGCTTGTTGATACCCCTTGGGAGCTCTGAGAAAAAAACTCCTGAACATCAAAATATTTGTTCCCTAGTGCACCTTGAGGGACACTTGGCTCCATAGCGGTCAACAATGTTCCAACCTATTCACCTCTATGATAGGGTCATTCCTAGAATTCACATGGAAATTTAGAGTCGTTGGAGGAGAAGGTTTGATGCCACGATGAGTGGTTTTCAAGATATGCAATGTGTCAGCTTTCAACTGCGTAACATTGCAAGATTTTGCATCAACCAAGATTGGGTCAACAAATAAAAAAAAATGGCTCTACAAAATCCAAGATAGGTTATTGTATGCCTCCATGACATGGTCTTGTAGCACCTAACAACTTGTCAATACCCCTCGGGAGATCCAAGGAATAGACTCCTGAATATTGGCAATTTTGTTGCCTAGTGCACCTTGAGGGACATTAGGCACCATAGCGGTTGGCAATGTTTGACCTCTCTGCATCCATGATAGGGCCATTCCTAGAATTCACCTGGCATTCTAGATCTATTGGCAGAGATGGTTTGATGCCACGATGAGTAGTTTTCAAGATATGCAATGTGTCAGATTTCAACTACTTAACATTGCAGGTTTTTGCATCAACCGAGATTGGGTCGAAAAATGAAAATAAAAGAAAATATCCAAAATAAGAGATATTTTATCATAGGCCTCTATGACACAGTCCTGTAGCACCTAATAGCTCATCAATAACCCTCAGGAGCTCTGATAAATAGACTCCTGAATATCGGCAATTTTGTTGCCTGGTGCACCTTAAGGGACACTTGGAACCATAGTGGTCGACAACGTTCAAGCCTCTTTGCCTCCATGATAGATTCACTCCTAGAATTCACCCAACAATCCAGAGTTGTTGGCGGAGATGGTTTGATGTCAGGATGAGGGGTTTTCAAGATATGCAATGTTTCAGCTTTCAACTACGCAACATTGCAAGTTTTTGCATCAACCGAGATTGAATCAGAAAATGAAAATGAAAGAGAATATCCAAAATCTGAGATAGGTTATTGTAGGCCTCTATGACACAGTCTTGTAGAACCTAACAGCTTTTTGATACCTCTTGGGAGCTTGGAGAAACAGACTCCTGAATATTGACAATTTTGTTGCCTGGTGCACCTTGAGGGACAGTTGGCTCCATAGCGGGTGGTAATTTTCAAGCATCTTTGCCTCCATGAAAGGGTCATTCCTAGCATTCACCCAGAAATCTAGAGCTTTTGGTGGAGATGGTTTGATGCCCGGACGAGCGGATTTCAAGATATGCAATGTTTCAGCTTTCAACTATGCAACATTGCAAGTTTTTGCATCAACCAAGATTGGGTCAGAAAATAAAAACAAAAGTAAATTTTTAAAATCCAAGATAGGTTATCGTAGGTCTCCATGAAACAATCCTATAGCACCTAACAACTTGTTGATACCCCTCAGGAGCTCTGAGAAACAGACTCCTGAATATCAGCAATTTTGTTGCTTGGTGCACCTTGAGGGACACTTGGCTCCATAGTGGTTGGCAATATCTGAGCCTATCTACATCTATGACAAGGTCATTCCTAGCATTCACTCAGAATTTTGGATCTATTGGTAGAGATGGTTTGATGCCATGATGAGTGGTTTTCAAGATATGCAATGTGTCAGCTTTCAATTGCGTAACATTACAAGTTTTTGTATCAACTGAGATTGGGTGGAAAAATGAAAATGAAAGTGAATCTCCAAAATCCAAGATAGGTTATTGTAGGAAAACATGACATGATATTGTAGCACTAGATGACTTTTCAATACCCCTTGGGAGCTCCAAGAAACGGACTTCTGAATATGGATAATATTGTTGTCTAGTGCACCTTGAGGGACACTTGGCTCCATAGCGGTCGACAATGTTTGAGCCTCTCTGCCTCTGTGATAGGGTTGTTCCTAACATTCACCCAACATTTTAAAGCTATTAGAAGAGATGGTTTGATGCCACAATGAGCATTTTTCAAGATATGCAATGTGTCAACTTTCAACTGTGCAACATTGCAAGTTTTGGTATCAACTAAGATTGGGTTGAGACAAAAATGGAAATGAATCTCTAAAATCCAAGATAGGTTATCACAAACCTCTATGACATGGTCTTTTATAACCTAATGGATTTTTTATACCCCATGCGAGCTCCAAGAAATGGACTCCTGAAGATCAATAACTTTGTTGCCTGGTGCACCTTGAGGGACACTTGGCTCTATAGCGGTCGACAATGTTCAAGCCTCTTTGCCTCTATGCTAGGGTCATTCCTAATATTCAACCAGCATTTTGGAGCTTTTGGTAGAGATGGTTTGATGCCACGATGAGTGGTTTTCAAGATATGCAATGTGTCAGCTTTCAACTATGCAATATTGCAAGTTTTGGCATCAACCGAGATTGGGTCCGCAAATGAAAATGGAAGCTAATCTCCAAAAACTGAAATAGGTTATCATAGTCCTCCATGAAATGGTCTTGTATCACCTAATGGATTTTTGATATCCCACATGAACTTCGAGAAATGGTCTCATGAAGATCGGCAATTTTATTTCTTGGTGCACCTTGAGGGACACTTGGCTCCATAGCGGTCAACAATGTTTGAGCCTCTTCGCCTTCATGATAGGGTTGGTCCTAGAATTCACCCAACATTCTAGAGCTGTTGGCAGAGATGGTTCATTTCCATGATAAGCGTATGTTAATATTTTTAAATGATTTAAATGTGCGGTTTGATAGTTTAAATGATTTTTTTGTAAATACATATATACAAAGAATGTGCTAGCATGAAACATGACAATAAGCTTAACATATATTTCTAGAATTCGTAGGGTAAACATGTTTTTTTTAAATTAATGATGAAAAATATGTTTACAACTCAGCTCATTAGGAGAACCAGGAGGAATGAGCTGAGAAGAGAAAACCTATGGTATTGCTGCAAAAAATAGAAGACAAAATTTTTTATTAAATCTTACAAACTTACCGTTATACATACAGAGTAATGCATGAGAAATTTAAATTCCACCCAATGTGGATTTAAGGGAATTAATTTCTTTATAAATATACATGTTATATGCACATTCATTCAACTAGATTCGACATTACAACATTTTGGATTCACTTTTAGTCCAATGAACCAGCCAGATCTTCCCTACTCTTTATTGTCTCAAGTATTGCCTCATGGTGTGACTCGTGAACCTTCCAAAGAGTTTTATTGTGCAGTTTTCCTCCATATTTGGTCAAATGGACATTTGATGCAATGACAAGGTTGGAATAATGAAGAATCTTCCTGTGTGTCTCCCATTCCTTGAACAACCAAAACCTAGGGTTCTTCATACAATACTATCTAAGTCATGTACCAATTACAACCACTACTCCTGTAGGGTATTCTAATCCTTCATCATCTATAACCGAGTGATCCAATTTATTTTTGGCCTCAACACAATGACAAAAATAATAATCTATCCCTTCATCATTGTCTTCAGGTGCAATAACAACAAAAACATGGTCTGCAATGATAGAAGCATAACAAGGAGATTAATTTAACAAATACTTATGATAAAGTACAAAATTTGAGACTATTTGTGAGTTGACAATTTACCTGGTTGCACTAGATTAGACAAACGGTCAAAGTTAATGGATGATTCCATTTGTGTCAGTTGCAATGCTCATGGGGGACGATAGGATTCAAGTGGGCTCAAAATTTGTGTAGACCATTTGTCGACCCATTCCTTTGACTCACACCCATCCTAATCTTCATCTGTGCATGATGATTAAAATAATGCCATATGTCGTGTATGGATGATATATGAACTTGCATTAGAGCATCTAAAAGAGTGTAGCTCACCTTATTATGTTAATGTACAACAATGCTTGTATGGTGCAATGTTATTTTCATTCATCAACCAAAAAAATCTACAAACCTTAGACTCACTTTCATTACCTAGACCCATTGTAGAATTACACCACTAGACAATACATCTCGCATCTGACAATGTTTCTTGGTCTTTTTACTTTAATTCTTTGTGTGCTAGGGCCCTTTTTATACATGCACCTGCACCATTGTGCTCTCCCTTTTCATGGCCGACCTCTATAAAATTCCACATATATTGAATATCAGTGTTCATATGCATCCTTCTCAACCAATAAAACATCAGAGAATTCTTGAATTGCAATACACAATTGTCTGACCATATGATGTTTTGACGATATGATATGCTCCTATTACTCAAATCACCATAAAATAAATGAAAGTGACTGTGTACAAAATCTATAGAATGTGAACGATCATCGCTGATGTAAAAATGATACTCCCTCAATATCTTCCTATTCTCCTCTGTACTATCAGGTGAATGCATAAATTCTATATGAACAAATATAGCAACTTGTTGAGTGCTATAATACTTTGCTTGCAGCTCATTTTTTTTTGTAGAGTGTAGTTCTCTGCAAAGTCGACAATTGAAACAATGGTATCAAGTGGGAATGTGTCCTTGCACAACTTGAATTGCATATCCAACCATCAAGATCTATGTGTATGCCTTCCATACTCATACACAATCTTGTCACAAAAAATACTCATGAACTGATACACTGGAATCTTTTAAATTACTAAATCACATATTTTAGCCTCCTTTCCAGCTTTCAGAGCATATGTGACTGCCTTATATTTTCCAAAATCAACTTTTTCATTCCCAATTGCATGTGTACTCTCCATATGTTGACAAATTGGCAAATGTTGCAAACCACCACAATCTATGCATGTACCATTCAATTATGCGAGCTTGTAAAATTTTTGACCATCCTCTCTTTCACATAAAATTGTAGTAATTAATTCGCTTGAAGATGTAGGTGGGTTATTTATGCTACAATCCTGCAAACCATTGTTAGAATGAAAATCTACACATTTATGCTTACAAATATCAAAATGGATAGAAAATTCAATATGTACCCTAAAACAAAAATTTGTGTGTGTGTGGTTTATCTTCACATAAAAAGGTTTAGCCATTTCAAAACATCTTTGGCTAATTTTAAATTGAGGATATGTATGTATAAATTTTGCAAACAATTGTGTCTGAGTTGAATCCAAAAAATGTATCGGATGTGGAATGCGGATTCAACTACTAATCCTCCTTACAAAATCTCGTTGATTGGGAGATACTCATGTTTTATTCTTCCAAAAGTCCTCAATGATGGATTTTTAAATCTTAGACAATTGATTTATCCTTCCACGGTAGTCTACTAGAAAATGCCCATAACTCATTGTTATTTGGGTCTTCCACTCTTTGACACCTTCCCACAGCTCTCATTAGAGACTTTGTACTTATTTTTAATGCTTTGGTTGTCTTTCTAATGAGTCTTGATTTCTTGATTTGAGTGCTTACTATTGTTGATGTAAGTACATGTTGTGTGACATTACTATCTTTTGTGTGTGATGTAGAACCCACACTCTCATATGCAGTCATTAGATTCTTTACAATAGATTTTTCACTTGACTCATCCATCGTTCTTAGCCCAAGAATCTTCATGATGAGCCTAAATTTTAGATTTATCATCATTTGAACAAATACTTGACATCTTCTTGTCATATTTAAACTCTCAAAAAATAATCTCCAAATACGGATAGCATATCTTTGATAAGTACGCTTGGGAATCTTGTTAGGAATTTTTTGCAAAATATTAGTATCAATATCAATCAAATATTTTGGCTTTCTATAAATTATTCTAGGATGTGTTTTCAACTATTGAGTGGCCTCAACATTACGAACATCAACAACATTATGTGTCAATTGTGTACCTTCAACTGAAGATGACGTGCCTTCAAATTGAGATGTGAAAGATGGATCCTCACCAACTTGAGATGTTAACGGTGTGCCTTCAACATGAAATGATGTTGTTCCTACACCTTCAGATATAGATAATGGTGTGCCTTCAACATCACATGATGTTGTGCCTACACCTTTGGATGTAGATAATGGTGTGGCTTGAACATGATACAATGGTGTGATTTCAAGATGATACAAGGGTGTGTCTTCAACATTGGATGGTGGTGTCTCTTCAACATGGGAAATCATAGATGATGTGCCCACATATTCATAATTCAATTTTCTTGTTGCACGCAAGTTTCTCATCTGTTGCATTTTTGTTTCCAATTCCAATTATCCCTTACTTTCTATTGATGTTTCATGTTCCTCATCCAAAGGAAAACCGTCTTCTATGGTATGCAATATTTTGTGTTCACGAAGTTGTCTCATTCTTTCCCTATTCTTCTCTTTGTCTCTTTCATGTTCTCCTAGTGTTAGAGTCTTTTCTCATTTCCTTGGCATGATGATTTTTTCTACATATTAATTCATTACAATTTTCAAATTATTATATTAATCTATTACAAGAAGTAAAACTTTATAATATCAATCTAAATTATATTAACTCAAAACATAATAGAAATATTTTAAAATATATTAAATTATTTGCTCAAAAAATCCATATCACAACAATTATAAACAAAAAGACTCTTTATTCACAATTCACATGTAAAAAAATAAAAAACTTACCTCAATGGATCAATTTTGGTGAAGAATGATTGACTTTCATTCTTCGATGTTGAATTTTGAACAAAAATGTGTTGCAAATTGATAGAATATACTTCTTTGTGATTTTCAACGCCATGAAAAGCAAGTATTTGTCGAGAAGACTGTAAAAAATAGACAACAATAGTTAAAAGTGAGCCTCTTTCACAAGTTTCTTACCTTTATTACCATTTTTGTGTTCTTAGACAGGGCACACGCCCTATGTTAGACACACAAAATGACTGAGAGAGAGAGAGAGTTTGAATACTTGTTTCCCTTCTAGTATTTGACATTATCTTGTTTCACTTCTAGTATTTGGCATTATCTGTAACAATCTTTGAATAATTGTTTCACCTCTAGTGTTTGACGTTATATATTAGTCTAGTGGATGTCACATGTGAAAATCTCATTGCTAGACCTTGTTACAATTTGTGTGTGTGTGTGTATTAGGATAACTTATTTTTGTTGTGCACGATATGATTATTGCTTGTAGATTCTCTGTATAGCAACCTTTCTTACTACCCTGGGTTTCATGACACGTTTGTCCAATTTTCTCTTTTTAGTTTCTCTAACTCAAAGGTGGAGAGCAAAGATGGATTGCAACATGAAGTCGTGGAAAACAATGGAAAATAGCCAAGGAATTCTCAAAGAGAGAGAGAGAGAGAGAGAGTCTCTCTCTGTTGTTTTATGTCTAATGTAGGGCATACACCCTATAGTGTGTATGCCATATAGGGCGTACACCCTATAGTGAGTATAGGGAGTACACACTATAGGGCGTACGCCCTTTTAATGACATTGATGTTTACCAAGCCTAAGGTTTGGATTTTCCTTGGAGTTCCAACCCAAAGGTCTGGAAGATTCAAATAGGTCTGAGACGTGTTTTCGAGCAAACATAGAAAAAAAACATTTTTTCATGTGTGCTCCACGTCAAGTTTGCATGTGGTTCAATAACAATAAAATCAAATGACATGATATTGTAGATCTCTCTGATAGCTATCTAATGATGTAATTTATTTTGAATTCTCATTATGTTCAACTTTTCATTTTGAAGTATGTCTGACTTTTGTCAAAAACCAATGTGTATTCATTTAGGCTTAGATTTTGGCTCGTTCACCGAATTTTGAAAAATTTACATTTTTTAGAAACTAGACTCCATTCTACACACTTTAAAAAAAAATAAGTTTTGGTTTTCAATTAGTTTTCAATGATTTCTTGGGGGAGCACACAGAAATTTCACATTTTTAGAATGTGTCCTCTTCGGAAATTGGCAAAAAATCACACTTTCATTAAAAAAATTAGTAGAAAAACCCAGGATAAACTAGGTGGTGTTAGCTAATTTCTCACCAGAGCGATTAAATTTTTTTATTAAAAAAGTTAACATTTTAGGGGGAGCACACCAAACACTATGTTATGTTTTTTCACAAAAAATAGGACCACTTTTTTTTCTCCCCCTTTTTGAGGGCCTTAATCTCCACCATTTCTAAAAAAAATAGTAGTTTAGAAATTAGATTCAGAGTAGAACAACTCTTGTTTTCGTCATATTTTAAAATTTTGAGTGTAACTATCCTGAATTTCTCATTAAAGTTTAGAGTTTGTAGATTTCAAAAAAAAAAAATGGCATCTTATACCCCCTTTTTGGTCCCCCATCTTTGTGCACTTACCCAAAAATCCAAAAAAATTCAAAAAACATAAAAATTCAAAAAAATCAAAAATCATCCAAAAAATTGTAATAAATCCTTCCTTCCTTCTGCATCGCTCATTTTTTAGATTTTAGTGATGGACTCCTACGCTTGTGATCATGTTTTTCACCAAATCAGTTTTGTGATCGACTCTCCTTGATCATCATCCTTTTCATAGATTTTGCTAACAAATATTTCAATCAAACCATTTCTAATCCTTACCCATTAGGATGTATCCTTCCGATGTCGGCTTATCAAATCCTTCATCACACACTCCTGTTCATGGAAAGAACTTTGGACTGAATGACTGCTTGGTCATGAGGCCTTCTTTATTGATTTTATCTTTCTGTTTCAATTGAAACCTACTCACCAGTACCTCAATCTGCTATATCTTGGTGCATTGTGACTAGTGGTTACTGACACATGTGTCTTTTCCAGTGTGCTTTGTTTGAGCATCTAGTTCATGCAAAGGAATCTTATCATCTAATTTTTCTAACACCTGATGCATACCTCCTTTTGCAATATCAAAACTCGATGGGTTATCCATATTTTCAACATAATTAACTCCCCAAGTCCTACATCTGCATTTTTAGTTGTATTCATACTCATTCTGCATCTTTTATTTTTGGAAGGCTTCTATTTATTCAGTCTTCTCCCTTCCTCCTCTTACACTTTCTCTTTTCAAGAAAATCCCACACATGTTTCTCTCATTGTGTCCTTTTCTTGAGGGGGCACCACCTCTTACCATCGTCACTTTGGCTCGACTCCTAAAACCCACTTCCTCTAGGGAAACTCATTTTCTTTGATCAACTTGTGTTTGAGGGAGCACACCTACATATATTTCTTAAGAGAAAATCCAACAATTATTAGGGTGTAATACTTGTTTAGCTCAATCTAATGTTACTTGGAGTTTCATTGTTGTTTCTTGGTATTTCATGGTTTTTGAAATGATTTCATGTGCTAACTCACTAATGTATCATTTTTGAGCTTGTTTGCAACAAATTTTGAAGGCTAAAATTTCTCATCTCGCATGCCCTGTATGGTGTCCATCAGAAAACCTGGATCTCATCGATTAGTTGTCACCAATATCTTGTCTGGCCCATAGAGGTATACCTTAGTGGTAGCCTGTACCTACATGCATAGGGCTCTCCTAGATTTCAAGCCTCTCACACTCTCATAGGTTAGATCACTACAATATGCTCCCAAGCCCACACTAATAAAAGTGTAACCCTTGTCCCCATGTTGCAGACCCCGCAATACACAGCCATGTGTAAGTCATGGTATAACTATCCTAGGACAATATACCCCTAGCACTAGGTAGTGCCCTACTCGAGCATCTCTACCAAAACCATATACCACCCCATACCAAAACCATGCCCTAATAAGTCTGCCAGCATCCTCCCCCCGATCAATCTGGCAACAAATAGTGCTATCCTCCGCGGTCTCCTGTCGATTGCCAGCTGCCATGAAATCCATGTCCTATATCTCAGTATCCTCCTCATGTGCCTCCTGAATGCCAGCTTCATATAATGATCACTGTCTTCCTGTCTATACTGAGGGACCGGTCCATGGATTGATATCCATAGAATCTGCCATACATCCTCCAAGGTAATAGTTGCCTCTCTAGAAAGTAGATGATATGTCATGGTATCGCTATGCCACATCTTGACTAGTGCGGTCATCATCATATTATGTGCCCATAGCCTAGGCCATTGGGGCACATAATCTAATCCAAATAGCCACTAATATTCCCCACTCTGACTCTGTCAGCTGGTCCTCCAACTCCATCGTGGGTGGCAAATTCTCCTAAGATCCCAACGGTGGAAACTGCTCTTGCAAAATCCAAACACCACCATGTCAATGTAATCTTCCTTCTCAATTCTAGCCTAACCCCACCCATAATGGGGCATCATGTCCCTAGGTCTATTCCTGACCCATCCCTAACCCCTTCTAGGTCTTCCTTTTCTCTCCCCCTTGGTATCTACTCTTTTTTATCATAGATGTCAGTTTGGGCGGAGAGGTCAGTTCCTCAACCGACGTCTTTGAGCTATTTTCTCCCAGACACCCATTTGCGTAGATGCGCGTTCGGGTCTGGGGATTGGCATCTATGAAAAAAACAATCCGGGGATCGGCGTCTTCACAAAAGTTAGTTTGAGAACCAACGTCTCTGGTCTGAATCCATTTTAGCCCCTATTTATGACCCCTACCCATCCCAAAAAGTGTTAAAACTTTGACAGAAATAAAATGCAAGGTCTCGGTTGAGCTACTCACCGATGCCAACCAATCTGCAGGTCATCTGTGGATCCACACATGCTCTCCCAACTATCCCTTAATCCTCTTGTGTGCCATATTTTCTCTCCAAAGCTCTTTTCTCCTCCAATAACTATTCGCAAATGACCTTTAGCCCTTCAGCCCCTCTTATATCCCCCATTTTTTCTAAAAACATTTCTCCTCCATTTTCTTCCCCCGCTTGTATATTATTGTATTATTAACCCTGTTGTATAGCTTAAATGCATAAAAAATTAAAAAAATTAAAAAATTGTAAAAATTCAAAACAATAAAAAATCATCTAGGAAATTGCAATCAATCCTTCCTTTCTTTTGCATCGCTCAGTTTTTAGATTTTAGTGACATTTTGACTCATGCGCCTGTGATCATGTTTTTCACCAAATCAGTTTTGCGACCAACTCTCCTTGCTTGTCATCCTTTTCATAGCTTTTTTCAATGAATCTTTCAATCAAATCAATTCGAATCCTTTCCCATCAGGATGCATCGTTCCAGTATCGGCTTATCAAATCCTTCATCACACACTCCTATTCATCGAAAGAACTTTGGACTAAATGACTGCTTGGTCATGAGGCCTTCTTTATTGATTTTACCTTTTTGTGTCAGTTGAAACCTACTCACCACTACCTCAATCTACTATATCTTGGTGCATTGTGACTGGTGACTACTGACACATGTGTCTTTTGCAGCGTGATTTGTTTGAGTGTCTACTCCATGCAAAGGAATCTTGTCATTTGTGTTTTCTAACACCTAATGCATACCTCATTTTGCAATATCAAAACCATATGTGCTCTCCATATTTTCAACATAATTAACTCCCCAAGTCCTGCATCTACATTTTTAGTTGCATTCATACTCATTCTGCATCTTTCATTTTTGGAAGGCTTCTGTTTATTCACTCTTCTCCCTTCCTCCTCTTACACTTTCTCTTTTCAAGAAAATCCCACACATGTTTCTCTCATTGCATCCTTTTCTCAAGGGGGCACCACCTCTTACCCTCGTCGCTTTGGTTCGACTCCTAATGCCCACTTCCTCTAGGGAAACTCATTTTCTTGTCTTTGACGCAACGTCACTGGCGACTCCATGTCAAAGAGGGGAAAAATGTAGACATCCAAAAATATTAATATTATTATTAATATTAAATTATATTTTGTTCATCTAGCTATTTAATTAAATTAATTAAATAGATTCATCTATGGTATTTATCTATTTTATAAATACTATCCTAATGTACTTTATTTAAATACATTTCCCTCAAAAATCCCCCTTTTAATAAATTCATATTTATTAAATCCCTCCACAAAGCTAAAATTCCTATAAACTTGATTTAAATAAAATCACTTTATTTAAATTCCCACCAAAATCGCACCTCTTGCTAATAATCTCCTAATCTTGATTAAAAGGCACTTTACCTCTAATCATGTGCACAATCCCAAATTGACTTTTCCAACCTAACCATCAATCTCAGTCACTCATCTCCTTTCCACCTCTTAATCTCAACCGTCCATTTCCTTTTCTATTCTATAAAAGAGGTCTCCCTCTCTTGCATTCTCATCTCTCATTTGTGCATTGTTACTATGCTAAAATTGCTTTAGCCTTTCATTTTTGTTTTCATGCCTTCATGTTTTTTTTCTTAAATCACTTAGAAATCACATGATAGGTTAATCTTGGTAATAAATCATAGTTTCCTTCTTGCATTTTCATATCATTTCTAGTTTATTCCATCATCTTGAGGAAGATTTGAGACTAGTTCTTCATACTAGCTCTTGAATCTCTCTTATTTCCCATTAATATTGCATTCATAGTTGCATTGCATTGGGGTTTTGATCAAATTTTGTTTGAGGGAGCACACCTACATATATTTCTTAAGATAAAATCCAACAAGTAATAGGGTGCAATACTTGTTTAGCTCAATCTAATGTTACATGGAGTTTTATTATTGTTTCTTTCTCTTTAATGGTTTTTGAAATGATTTCATGTGCTAACTCAGTAATGTTTCATGTTTGAGCTTGTTTGCAACAAATTTTGAGGGCTGAGATTTCCTTGTACACATTCTGGCACACCTGGTGGGACCCACGTCCCTTTGACATTCTTTTTCTCTTCTATTTTCTCTCATTTTTGTCAGAATTTACAGATCGGCGTCTGTACTTTACACAGAGGTGTCTGCACAAACAACAGTTCATCTTGAACCACCATTCAGCATATGCACTGAATTGGCGTCTCCACTTCCAAAATTGACATTTCTACTCTGTGTTATTTTTATTGAGATTTTTTGCAAACCCTATTTTTAATTTATCAAGTTTTTGTGTTTTCTGCTACTTTTTGGCTATTTAACATTCTATTTTTTAGCAGAACTCAGTTTTACAAGCAGTCATAATGCCAAATTTTTATTAAAAAGAAACAACTCTTGATGAATCATTGAAGAACATTAATTTTTAGGGTTTTAGCAATCTCTGCATAGTTATTTCTGATCAATTTGAGAGCTAAGAGAGAGAGAAAAGAATAACTTGTTTTGTTGTATTTGTTGTGTTTTTGGCCTTGTAGGTACAACAATGTCTATGCAAATGCTGGTTCACATTTTGACATCTCCATAAATGCCAGTTCAAGCCAATCACCGATCGACGTCTACGCTTCACAAACTGTTGTCTTGGCTGGTATAGTACTTTTCTATTTTTGTGTGTTTTCTGGAATACTTTCCTGTAGTCTGTCATTTTTAGGCTAAAAACACAGATCAATGTCTACACCCTGAATCAGCATCTACGCTTTATCAGACTTTTGTTTATCATTTCTAAAAACTTCTTGAGTAGTTTTGTGCTTATCTCGCTGGTCTTGTAGGTTACCTTGATTTAAATTGACCAAACAATCATGCTTGTTAGCATTTAGTTTGATTTTTTTTAGGCACATAGAATAATTAGAGGGATCTTTTTGTCTAATCTAAAACAAGTGTTAGGGGAGTATGATCTCTTCCCTTTTGGGAAGATCAAAAACCTAGACACATTTGTTGTGTGTTAAATAGTTAAATCTTTAGGAATGAATTAAGCTTGTCTTCCATGTGTGTGGAGAAAATGATACTGGATAGGAGAGTATGCTCTTTTCCCCTTGTGGGAAAATAAAAAATTTAGACTCCTTTTTGTCGCCAATCCAATTTTCTTTCAAGTTAAACATTTAGAGGGCTTTCCAAGGGAGCAATCTCTTGGGAATGACCCAAGTGGGGAACGAGAAAACCCGGCTACTTCTACCCAACTATAATAAAAAAAACTTCTTTCATTGCAAAGAGAGAGATGTGAATATTTTCTACCTCTAATGCTTCCTCGTTTGTAGGGCCTTGTTGCCTGAATCTTACTAAGCCAAGACTACTCTCAATTAGGTGCTTGTACGTCATTTATGGTCTCAATCTTGTTTACAAGACTGCAAGAGGGGTAAATTCAACTTGTGTAGGGCCGAGAGGTCTGAATCTCACATGCGAGACTACACATTTTGGGTGTTTCTAGGGCTATACGCCTCAATTTTTCTTGTGAAACTACAGGGGGTATTCATGAACGGATGAACTTACTAAACACTGGTTAAACTAGAATACCACCCAATCTACCTCTGAAAGTGTCCTAATCTTTGTGCAAGGATCAATCCAAGTTGACTTTACCCAGATCTCCTGAAGATTTTACACCCAACATCTGTATTCCCAAGGGCATTGAAAGCATGATTGTGGCATGAGAGGACTTATGCGATTCGAGCATTAAGTTTCTTTCAAAACCCACAAGGTGCCTAATCCTAGCCAAAGCCAATATCACTTTTTGTGAGGCAAAGGAATAATTAGCATGGGAAAAGATTTTGACACAACCAACTTCCTTAGGTAGGTTTTTGCTTGTTTAACATTGATCAAAAGTTGCACATATCCCCCTCTCCTCAAGGTTGCTTTGTCACTTGTTGGACTTTTTTGAAATTTGAATGACCATGATTGACTCAAGGCACACTTAGCGTAGTTACTGCCTTAATGTGTGATTTGAAAAACTTGTTATTTCCATTGAACAACACAATCAAGATCTTTACCAATAACAAACGACTTTCCAATTGCAAACACTTGTTCCTGTGACATGTCAAAACCAAGCATTCATAAGAAATTCAAGACCTCATTACCTCCTATGATCAGAGAACAAAAGGAAATCACTTGCAAGGCTCAACAATACAAACATATCAATGATTTTTTTAAAAAGGAGATCCAATCGTGCACAACATACAACAAGATTATCTATAGCAACAAGATTGCAGTTTTAGAAGCAAGTATCACATGAACAACGCCTTTGTCTATTTCAAACAATACGATTAGTAGGCACATCACCATATCACTGGGTTGCTCCTCTTCCTATGTCCCTTTATCTTGAATTTTAGGAACCACATCATAATCCTCATCCTTAGGAATTGCATAATCCATCCAACATAGCTAGCATCTAATCTAATCCAGCATTATCCAATCCAAGAATCCAATCAAAATCCAAAAAAATAAATCCAATCCAAAATCCAATCTTGGTGTCACATCTTTTGAGTTGCATAAGTACCTACATCTTATTCCAAATCCTTTCTAGGCTTCCTTAGCTAAGAATTGCTTAGGATAGTCCACTTTGTCCTTGTAACCTCATCACCTCAAGCAAGAGGTTGGATCACATTGACAATGAATCTCATCCTTCGAAGACCATAAGTCTATCTTAGGTTGACACCATCATCAAACCTATATTAGGGAAAGCAACTCATAATCCTTTGACATGTCAAATCATCCTAGATCCATAGGATATCCTTTCAACATTTAGCATCATTCCTTAATCTTGCATCCTAGGCACCTCGCATATCATCCATACGAAATTGCATTAGTGTCTTGCATTTCATTAGCAACCTTCATTTCATTCCACCCAAAACTAGATCTAAGAAGAGGAAAGACATGGGCACTAATTACGCTGCTAGTTTGTCTAATCCAACAATAGACCATAACAATGCAATGGTCTCCTTGACTCATAGAATTAGGTACCAATTGAGCATATATGGGTTGACCCAGATGAAACCCCTACTCAAAGTGCCATGGAAGCATTCATGAGATACCTTGGTCATGTGCAAATGGTCAGTGCCATCATTGGTCATAATAGCCACACTATCCTTACCAACTTTTAGCAATAAGGAATACAATTACCATCTGGCATTATGCCACGGTGAGTTGGCCTGTCTTTGAACATCCCAACTGACTTTTCCTATCCTATGGTGGAAGAAATTTTTAATCTACAACTCAGAACAACCCAAGTTGGATCCCTTATCCCCCGTCTACTTCAACCAATGGCTACGCAGCCCACAATGCACACAATCAAACAACCAACACCCATCTCTATCATGGGACCCCTGGTCTCACAACCATCACAATCAATCCAAGTATCCCAACCTATGTAACCCATTTCTTCTCAACCAATCTTCATCCAATCCAAAATTGCTCAACCAATCCATACACCATCAATTGCCTCACAACTGCCAATCATGCAAGCTACAAGAACTTCCAACAAACCACCTCCCCGGCAATAGTTCACTACTGTCATATCACTCCTAGGACCCTCCTATCAACCCTCATATTCACAAGGTCCCACACTCCATGCCCAACTAGTAGTCACCTAGCCTACTTCAGCGTTGCTTTTCTCATCGCTTGTGCAAACACAAACCAACCTGCCAACCTCTCAGCATATCCCTCAAGTTGACCAAACTGCGTAAGCCACATCATCCTCCGCTTGGGGTTACTCTCGGGCTACTAGGAATGCACTTGGAATACCAACACAATTTGGTAATGCAAACCCTCCCACTACCCAAGTGCAAACACCATTCATCAACCTATATTCCACATAGCCTGTTGCGCAACCTACCCAATAGCAGCTTCCATTTTACACCAACTACTTGGTTGTGCCTCCTTTCCCAGCATCCCAAATCATCCCACCTCAGCAAACCAACATTCTTTTTGCATTAAATACCTTGCTCCTCTTGTTGGAGGCACTCACGTGCAAACCAATCGTCCCGTGCACAACAATGCAACCATTCCACTAACTAATGTGAGACTGAGCCATTTCCCGCCTACCTACCCACTACCTCAACAAGCACAATCACACTACCAGAAAAAATACATTCCTCAACCGTAGTTACCACCTCTATAGAAACTCCATCAATCTCCCTATCACACCCCCCAATATCCTCCACAAAATCCTCCTTTTTCCCCAACATCTTTCACTAGTACATTAGGCCTCTATTTTTGACCAAAATTTTTGAGGATAGGCCAATTTGGCTTCTGAAATTATTATTTTTTTGTTTATGATCCTGAAAAGGTCGAAATGTCAACGTGTATTAAGAAAGGTTGAATGTTCAACAAACATGGGATTATAAACCAAAAAAAATTGAAAAGTGAAACACATTTTTCATTTTTTTATTGAACATGGGAAGCGCTTTGGGCGGGAGGAGGGCATCACAAATTTGTGCCTGGTAAGTATGTTTGCATCACATATTTTTTGGTTTTAAATGAAGTGCTTTTCAAAATTGATCATTTTGCAAAAATCGTATAAACCCTAGATGCACAATAATTGTAGTCGTGCAATTTTGTATGGATGGAAAAACCATGATATGGTGTAGAATATTGTCGTGATTCTTCAGAAGTGAGTCACATTTCTTAGCAAACAAACCCTTGATTTTTGTTTGAAAAATCAATTAAAAGACTACAAAAATGATTCAATACTATTCCAACAATTCCATTTTTTCCTTTCTATATAACCTACCATTATATCTAATATGTGGTGTCAGTAGAACTACAATTTTTTAGAACAATCTTTTCCATGTAGCTCTTGGTATGGTTGTTGCAGTAGTTTTTAAAAGCTTATTCAACTCTATGCTGTTGTTTTTAATAATGGTTTTGGTGTATCTACTTCTATTTGCAAATGCTATTCAACTTAAATTTAATTTTAAAAAATATGCTAAAAAATATATGGTAAAATGAGAGGAAAATTATAGGCTCTTGCTCAGATCCTTGTAACAGGGAATGAGGAGGAGGATAATTCCAAACAGAGCATTGAAATTCCATACAGCAATAAATGAAATTACTTTGTAGAGCTCCACTAATAATTACAATTTTTTTTACAATTACAAAACAAATGATAGCAGATTTAGCAACACAAATTGATTTAGATCAGGGATTTCAATCAAATGCAAGTTCAATTAGATTTTAAACAAGGATTTTAGCTACCTAATATTTTGGCCTATGCATATAGGGAAAAATTGAATGAGATGAAAGCCAAAATAATATTTGATTGAAGACCACCTTTGGATTCACAAAATAGACCACCAAATCAAAGCCAAAATTCAAAAATGGGAAACCAATTTAAGAATTCCCTTTTATAAGCCTAGACCTCTTTTCAGCTATAGAGGCATTAGAACTCTAAATACTAATTCAGATTTTCATCTTTCATAAGGAGGACTAATTTATGAAAAATGAGATTAATAATTCCAAGGATCCATTACCTCCTTAGTGTAGAAAGGTCCAAACTGGTATCTAAAATGCTGACAGAGTACCTGGGTTACATATTCTATTAGACATTTCAATATTAAGTTCCATGGTATAGTCAACTTCTCTTATCGGGAACAAGAGATCACAAATCTTCCATGGAGATACTTGCTTTAGCATATTTTTACACCTAGGCACTTCAATATTAAGTTCCATGGTATAGTCAACTAATTAAATTCAATTAAAAAAATATGCTAAAAAATATGGTAAAATGAGAGGAAAATTATAGGCTCTTTCTCAAATGTTGGAAACAGAGAATGAGGAGCAGGAAGATAATGCCAAATAGAGCATTGAAATGCCATACAACAATAAATGAACTTACTATGTAAAGCTCCACTAATAATGACAAATTTTTTCACAATTACAAAACAAACAATAGCAAATTTAGCATCACAAATTGATTTAGATCTCTTGGATATCACTTTGTCCTTTTCAACTTTGTCTCTCCTCATGATCTATTCCACACTATCAGCTGGTTGCTCAATTGCTACTTGTTTTATTTTCACTCTATCTAGTAGCCAAGTGGGTGCTGTGATCTCTCCTTGTTCATCTTCTCTTTTCTCGTCTTCCTGATTTTGTTCTTAAACTTCTGCATCCACTTCTTGTGCCTGAATTTTTCCATCCTTTGAGAGTGCCTCCAAATCTATAATTTCATTCTCTTCATCTTGATGTTCTTCATTTTGCTGGAGGGGAGAATCTATCTCCTATTTGTTGTGTGCACCATATATTATTTTATACACTATTTATTTCATTGAGACTGTGAGCTTGGCATTTGTAATGTATTTGTTGTTATTGGATCAATGTATTTTTCCCTTGAGCTCAGGCATCATGCAATGTTATTTTTGTCATTGTATGCTTGCTATTGTTGTGTGCACCATATATTGTCTTATACACTGTTTATTTCATTAAGACCATGAGCTTGGCATTTGTAATGTATTTGTTGTTATTGGATCAGTGTATTTTGCCCACTTATTCATTATGTTGGCATACTTATTCACTATTTTCATTATTGTTACTTTGTTTTAGGTCTTCTCAATGGATAGAACATTTGGTATTGAATGTTTTCATTTGGATTCCTTGGAAGAATAGTGCTCTAGATTATTTAATGTGCGTGATGACGACATCAAACATGCTATTCTCTACCTCCTGAAACATAATATTGTTGGCTCACATGTACACGATGGAGTGATCTATAAACCAGTATTTTCTACTCTCTTTGAAGTTACCGGTTGGTTAGAATGGGTCTTGAAGGTTGCTAAGCGTGTGTTTGTTTCCAACAATTTAGAAAAAGTTGTGCAGGGGATTCAGACCATCAATCCAAACATTATCTTTGGTAGGCTTGGCTCAATTTTTGATAATAGAGCTGGCTTTGGAAATAAAATGGTGGAGGCATGGGAGGTGTTCAAGCTATCTTGCGCTAATGATGAAAACACTGCTATGAGTATCTTCCATGGTCACAATGAATATTTTTTCACTTGTGACAATAATAATGTTATGATGGACTACTTCTTTAGAGTTGGCATTTTTGTCAACAATCTAGGTCATCTTTAGATCAAACGTAGACATGAAACTTAATTGTTTAACATAATGTTTGGAATACTCTTCTTTGTAAATGTTTTTGTTGATACATAATCAGGGTCTAGAAATCCATAGGTTCATCCTCATTACAAAAACTTATCTAGCTAATGATATTGCTATCTGGATTCAAAAACTTATATAAATCTGATTATCAAAACTTATGTAAATCTGGTTATCAAAACTTTTCATTATCTTGTGATATTTCTATCTGGATCCAAGTGTATAGTTTTTTTATTCAAACTCATTGAGTCATGTTTTATCCATGAATTTTACATGCACAAATTGCTTATCACGTATAAAACAATATATGGTGCACAACAGTAGCAAGCATGCAATGACAATAATAACATCATACATATATGTATATATGTATATATGTATGTATATATATGTATATACATATGTATGTATATATATGCATGTATATATATGTGTATATGTATATGTATATGTATATGTATATGCATGTATATGTATGTATATGTATATGTATGTATATGTATGTATATGTATATGTATATGTATATGTATATATATGTACTATGTGGCCATACTCCTTGTTGGTACTATGTGGTACTCCCTTTTGATGATCATTTCATGAGAAAATACCTTGATGGCTCACAGGCTGCAAGCTAGGGCATCATGCATTGTGTATGAGCTCATTGTTTAATACTGGCATTGTTTACATCTTTGCATTTGGAATTCTTGATGCCATTATTTTGTTCTTTTGTTCTTTTGTTCTTCATGGACCATTATTTTTTATACCCGACTACATCTCCCATTAAAATTTCATCAAAACTTTTCATTATCTTCTGATATTCCTATCTGGATTCAAGTGTATAGTTTTTTGAGTCAAATTCATTGACCCATGTTTCATCCGTGAATTTGAAATGCACAAATTTCTTATCATGTCACAAAAATTTTTGATGTGTCGACAATGACTTGCAAGAGTGTAGGTGACACATGGTTCAACTCCAATTCATACAATTGGGAGTACCCGAGAAAGTGAGTAGAATCTAAATATCAATATTTTGACCACAAATATAACAAGGATGAAGCATGATGAGGAATGGAGATAGTAAAGAAGAAAATAGCCGTGCATGTAGTGAACATGGAAAAGGGTATAGTAGAGCCTACTCATCTTTCCTGGGTAGTTCCAATTGTTTCAAGCGGAGAAGAAGTAATGAGAGGAATTGTCAAAACATCAACAATTTTCATGAGATTAGTTTGTTAACTATAGCTGACACAAGGCAATTTGTGAATGTCAAACTATACACTTGAATCTTGATAGCAATATCACAATTTGACATGTCCCCAATTGTAGATGCCTTTACATGCATTTCAATTTGTGGTAAGGACTAAAAGTCCCAATCACAACTATGGATATGGTTTCCATCAAGTGTAGTTAGGATGTTGCATTTACATGTACTGTGATTGACAATAGTCATTTTGCAATTTGATTTGAGATGTTGTCTACATGATTAGTATGTTTCTTTTTATTCCAATTATAATTAGTATGAATAAATAAAATAACCAAATAAACAAAATGATATGTTGGAATGACAGTGCAATAATTTATCGATATAGCATTGATGGCTTGGGTCAATTTGCCTATGTGTCAATATGGTGTTGGCCCTTGTGTGTTGAAGACATCACAAACAACAAGTAATCCTGGGCATCCATTTTGGGGTTTCCCAAATAGGAAAAAGGTCTAGGTATGGAATTATATTTTAATGTTTAAAAGTAATGTGACAAGTTATAATCATTTTAGGAAGAACTGATGTAGATTTGGTATTGTAGGGAAATAGTGGATGTCAATACTTTCGGTGGGTCGATGAAACCACATTTATATCTACCCCATATACATCTATACCTAAAGTAGGAAATGAGTGCAACTTGTGCAAGGCTCGAGAGGTAGCTAGTGTCTCCGAGATTGCTTCAATGCTGAAAGCAGAAATCATGTTTTTGTGATGCCTTCTTTGTGTAGTTTGTGCACTACTTTGTTGGGACCATATGCATAAATGTGATTAACAGAGGGCTATTGTAGATACTAAAACTTTTTTATAATTTCATGTAAATACATTGGACATATTTTGATAAACTCATGAACTAATTTTTGTTTATGACTTTGTTATGGTTTTCTATATCTTGGATGAGTTTTTGTAAATTTTATCCTTGTTCCTTTTAGAAGTGTATGGCTTGACTATGCACATGCATAATTGTAGATGAGGATCAGTAATAGGGTGTCAGGCATCGCTTAGATCCTTTGGATCTAACCCCATCTTTTCCTTGTAGGTTTTTTATCATGCAGGACCATATTGGATTCAACCCTGGAGACATTGGCAAGGATCACCCAACTTCATAAAAAAAGAATGAAAAAAAACCCAACTTAAAAGTAGAAGACATGAAAACCTATTTAGTGATCATATTGTGATGATGGTGGAGTCTGATGTTGCTTCAATGACATCAGGCAGTGAGGTAGTGATGATGGTGGATTCTAATCTCTTCTATAAACACATCGCATTCCATATGGTGTTAGAAGGCCTAGATAGGTAGAAATTCAAGCAAAAGGCTTTGGAGGCTGCTAAGTCTTTTGTACACCTTTTGCTTGGTAATTTGAAGCCATCAACAGAAACTTACAATCCTAAAAAATTAGTATACCATTGATGGCTTCATAATTATTAAGTGAAAGGGAGTTCTCCGATCTGGAACCCCTTTTGGTGATGATCCTATGCAGTTCCACATAGACACGACATGTTCCTTAGAAGACTTTTAATCTCACAACAAGTGAGAAACATAAATATAGGCATCATGGTCACAATTATTTGGAGACACAAGATAAACAACCAGGAGAACATATGGTGTTAGAAGGCCCAGATGGGCAGAAAGTCAATGGTACAATTATGGGCTTGTAAAGATAAACTGAAACTGGAATTTTAGAAAAAGTTCATAATTATGCACACACTTTTCTCAACCTTGCTGTTCCACTTTATCTATTCAAGACCATAATTTTACATTGAATTTATGCCCATCTGGGGCCTTCTAACACTATATATTCTACGCAGCTGAGAAAAATAAATGTAGATATCACAATAGCTGAGAAACATAAATGTAGATATCATGGTCACAATTTTTTTGAGACAACATAATTGAGTGGTATACCCAGACGATGCAACACAACCACTACTCCTCCAGTTCTAAGTTGGCACTGCAGGATCCAAAAACCATATACAAGGAATAAATTTAGAGAGTGGAGGAGGAGGGCCATAATGACCAAAATAATATAGGATCCCTATATTATTTTGGTCATTATGGCCCTCCTCCTCTGCTCTCTAAATTTATTCCTTATCTATGGTTTTTGGATCCTGTAGTGCCAACTTAGAACTGGAGGAGTAGTGGTTGCATTGCATAGTCTAGGTATACAACTCAATTATGTTGTGTTTCCAAACCATTGTGACCATGATATCTACATTTATGTTTCTTAGTTGTTGTGTCCTAGGATCCCTTATGACCCTTTATGACCCTATACGATCCCTAATATTACATCTTAGAGATCTTAAAGTGTCGTAAAGGGTCATAAGAGACTCCTAGGAGGGCCATATGAGCTTCCACCTTCACATGGTTGGCCCTTTTAAGTAGAGAATGTTAAATTTTTCTCAAAACAAAGAGAAGCTCAATATTTTAAGGTCCCACTCCATGCACATGACATTTTTTTTTAAAACATAGCATACCATCGCAATTGCGACGGTATTTAGTGGACGACCAACGCCAAAACACTACACGCGACATCCAGATGTCAAAATAGTCTAACAAGTGGATGTCATATGTACATATCTATCACATTACAAATGCATTTTATGTTCTACTTGTTAATGAAATACTTGTAAGATTAAAAAATAGTATGTGAATTTAACCCATTTACTTGTTATTGCAGTAGACCCCCCTTTAGTGCAGCAGCCTCATGCTCCTCAAAACATGAGGAAGCATCATAATTTGAGATCAAAGCCACAAGAGGAGGAAGATATTGATGCTCCTGGAAGACTTTTCCATCTTAAGAATGCTAAGAAAAACCCAAAAAAGAAATGATCTCTTAAGAATGCTCTTTGATAAAACTTGTTTGATTAACTTTGTTGGATAATGAAAGAACATTGTTTTAAGTAATTATCTATGAATGTTGCGTATTACTATTGAATTTTATGTCATGTTAATGAATATTTTTGTTTTTTAATGAATTCTTGATTAGTGTTTCATATTAATGATTAATGTTATATCATATAAGTGAATGTTATTCGATTGTATTGATTAAATGTTATCGTTCATAAATGGATGAATGAATGAATGAAGTGTGTAATTAGATTTTAATGGGGAATTTAGATTGATGTTAGGGGGAGGGGGGTGAGGCCAGATGAGCTTCCACCTTTACGTAGTTGGCCTTGTTAAGTAGAGAATATTAAAGTATTCTCAAAACCATGTGAAGCTCAAACTAACATACCTTCATTATTTAATCAATTTCATTCATTTTGGGTCTTTGCTCATAAGTGCATTTTGAATGTGTCATTGTCAGGAAAATTTGTATCAAGCTCTTCCCATTGGATGACATCTTAAACCTCTATCACTCTCAAACTTTCCTACTACTGTGATTTGTTCTGATCTTCATATCCTTTCATGTATGTTTGTCTATGTTTAATATTGCAGTCCCTCATGTCTAGTGTTAGTATATAGCTTTTTCCCTTTAATAAATGTTTGCAGAATGACTCAAGAATGCCCGAATAACAAGACACTTCTGTAACTAATAGTTGAGTCACTTGCAATGGCTATGTACAAGGTCTCTCTAAGTTTTGATATGAAGGCTCAGCTCCCTTCTTTTGAGCATTCTCTCTAAGATAGAGAGCATCCAAATGCTTTCATCACTTTTACCTTTATTGCAAGTAGGTTCAATCTTCATATATGTGTGTTGGAGCCGAGACATTTGAGTTCAAACCTTTGGGCTTTGAAATTTAAAGTCACAACCTTAGAACCTTAGGGTTCCACTTCAATCAAATTTGACTTGAATGTGTGGATCACCTCAGAACCATCTGCAATGTGTAGAGTCGTAGACTGTTGCACAACTTGCACACTAGTGTAGTCTTCTTGCCAATAATCATCATATAAGTAGTGTTTTTGAGTGTTTCAAATTACATGCTTGGGTTGACTAGAGATAGAGAATTGTGGCTTCACAAGTTAAACTTACTAACATTGTTATGATACTTCAGATCACTTATAGCGCAATTGTGTTAAGCATAACAAGTATTTTCTTCCCTGAAATATTTTTCTTATTCAAGAGTCAAGATAAAGGGAATTCTAAGGAAAACAAATATAGAGTTAAGAAGTCTTTATAAGCCTTCTCCACTTGTAGATAGAGTTGATATAGTGAGCTTCCCTGGAGTCCTTTTTTTGTGTACCATCTTAAAATTCATCCTTGCTCAACGACATTCCTTTTTGACATGCATGATTTTAACTCTTGTAGGTTCTCCAAGCATACTTGCCTTGAATATTGTAGGAGATTGTGTTGAGGGAGCTGAGTTACATCTTGACAAAAGATATTGGGGAGGAGAGGAAGGGGCTTCAAAATTGCAATGGTTCTTGGTATTGTATATATTTTTTAAGTAAATAGATGGCCTGCTTTGTGTTTCATGTGAGCCTATGCATATGGATGGGGCAAGAGGCCCTATCACACTATCTCAATGTGTAGTACCTATCTTACCTGGTAAATTCTTATCTTTGTCTTCACCTCAAAATACATATGCTAAATTTTCAAGTATTTGCCTTATGTACACACACATGAGGCCTTTGGGATGCCATCTCTAAAATGTGTCCCTTGCCATCTTGCTATTCATATCTCAGAAACACCTCAGAAACACCATGGAACATAGGAAGTAAATTAGATATTTTTAATGAATTTGAAGATTGTAAATTTAGTTTCTATTTCTTAAAGATTCTAAAGTACTTTAAAAGAGAAAGTGTCTAGCATTTTGGGGCAAGCTCTCTCTCTCTCTCTCTCTCTCTCTCTCTCTCTCTATATATATATATATATATATATATATATATATATATATATAGACACACACACTGGAAACATATTACTCTTGGCAGCCCTTGTTCGCTTATTATTACATCTTGAGAAAGACAATACATCCATGCAAATTCTGAGTGTTATAAAGTAAATGTGTAAAATGAATCCATGCCTTTTCATTTGATAACTCACATTTGGTTCGTTCTCCAAAAATTCCAAAATATGCTAGCTATTGATCTATCAACATTGTTGCAGGTGTTAGAATGTGTACTTTCACCTAATGAAATTGAGATCTAGGTTACAAATTTCATGCTGATATGTGGTTGTTAGCTTGGTCTAAATCTAAATAAGTTAATATTTGACTGCAACTGTAATACTAAAGATATGCTTTATGTAAAAATCATCACCTAGAAATTTTTTTGTTGCAGGTCCCCCTTATTGTGATTCACTTGAGTTGCATGGTCAACCTGTAGAAGGAAGATGCCTTAGATTTCTAGTAGTTTATAAAGGAGGGTAAGAATCACTTATCATAAAATCTGCTCTGAATCTGTTTGCATGGTAATTTGTCACATCATAAATATATTTACTATGGGTTATATCTAAACTTGTAAATGTGATACTGCTTTTTATTTCAAGGAGAAAGGAGATTGTATTCATGAGTGGGTCCGACAGAATATTAATGGAGGCTTAGAGAAAATAAGAAAATATGGTGAGCCACTTTTAGTAAGATTTGAATTTTCTTTAAATAAATATTTAATGGGTATGATCACAATTAATATTTGTAATAATTACTAGTTGAGAGATCCATGTACATTAAAAATTTCCCCCAAAG
>MU226954.1:676514-693935 GCA_018584345.1 Thuja plicata
GAAATGAAAGGGGGAGAACCATGGGATGCTCACCTCCCAACCAAGGTCTCTATGAGACCACCCCCGAGCTTGGAGAACCAAGGCTAAACGGGTATGCTTCAACAAAAATGCTCACAACAATACACATGCATGAACAACAATTAACTCCCTCCCAAGGCTACACAAATGAGTTTTAAAAGCTCATTAAAAGAGGGTGAAGGTGGGATTTTCCAATAGGGAGAATGCCATTGCATCCAAATTTTCTCAACATGAGTATTTCATTTGCCTCTTCAAGGCTACATTATCAAACCTCCATACACATAATTTTCTTATCAACATCCTCAAGATGCAAGGATACAAATGGCTTCATGGAGCCCATACACCATGAATTTATCCCTCTTCTCCAAGAGAAGAGACTCTTACCATAATGGAGAGACCAACTAACCCCTTCACCAAAGGCCACTTATTCCCTTCCCAAAGGGTGAGTAATGCCTTACTCCCATGAACAAGAACTTCCTCATTCAAGCAAAAATAAAACCATAAACATGAATTTCAAAACCCAAATCCCATCCCATACAAAACAATGATACAAACAACATTTTACATATGCAAGAGAGAGAAAGAACAAAATGCTAATCTAATGGATCCAATAAGAAGACTTCCATGGAAATGAGTAATCAACCTTTCAATTGTGTTATGGAAAAATGAAACTTGAGAAGAGCCCAATTCCTTATCTTTCTCCTCCTTCCAAAACCCCAATTGTCTCTAAAATTAGAGAGTGGGTGAACACCCACTAAGTCTCCCAAATCCCCCTAAAAATACCTCCAAAGGTGTACTCAAGAGCTAGCAATCATGAGATATGACAACTAGCCTTTTTGTCTCCCCTCATAATTGTGAGGTTAGCAAGAAGTGTGGGACAAGTTAGGTGCATAAGACCATCTCTATTTTCGCCACTTTTGAAAAGTGGCCATTTTGGAGAGTCATAATGGTGACCTAGGTTTCTCCCATAGGTGAAAACTAACCCTAACCCAAGGTACCCACTTAGGGTTAACTAATTTAGGTCAAAAATACACTCTAGGGTCACTTTTAACCCCTCCAAAGTTCCCCTAAGGTTCAAATCCGAGTTCCAACATGATAGGATCCCTACAAGGCATCTATATGCATGTGATAATATAATGTCATATAAGGTTAAGTGATTCTTTCCCAAGCCCTAAATTACATGTCACTATCCACATGGACAACACAAGTGTCAAGTGACACCAAACAAAATATACATCACATTCACAAATGACATGTCCAAATAACAACATAAATTAAAACTATTAACACACATTCAAATTACATTTACAACAAGGGTTACATTACAATGAGGTTTCAATCCCTTATTGGATTAAACCTTGGCTTACTCAATTTACATATGTTTAGCCCTGGTTCTCCAAAAATTCCATGGTTCCCTTTCCTGCACACTAAACTTCGAGCATCAGTAGTCCAAGATGATAAAATCACATGTAATATACATTTTCAAATTCATAATTAACAACATTAATCAATAAGGAAAATTAAGTCCCTAATTGAAATTTTCATACATAAATGTTTAAAACATAAGAATTCCTTAATCACCATGACATAACATTCATAAAATAGTCAAGTCAAATCATAATTCAGTCTTCTCATCAATTCAATGATCTAAACATATATGATCAAAGTCAACCACTTGTTCTAGGTCTAATCTATGACAAAATGTAATCCACACAATATAGTCATCATCACATCATAATATCACGAGTCCCTGTCGGGATAACAAAAAGTGTATCAATGGATCAAAACATAAAGTGTCAAAGTGTGATCAAACAATGAAGCCATGATGGGTTGGGGTGAGGCCTCACAATTTTGAAACCAAATAGCCTTAGTTTTGGTACTCGGCTTCAATAGAAGATGGACCAATAAAAAATTTCTTTTTTCTCTCTAAAAAACAAGTCTTGAACCAAGTGAGAAGCTATAACTCGAAGTAGACTTGCAATCCAGAGAATTACTTACACAATCTAAATTTGTGTAGTCCACCGAGTTGAAATCAATGCTCGTTGTGTAGTGAATCCCAAAATTTTGAGTACCTTGATTGTAGTAGATAATTGCTTGGCTACTTTCTAGTGCAACCCATGGGGCCCACACATGAATTGAGAGACCATGCACACAACATCTGAAATGTCAATTCTTGTGAGTCAAATAGATGAGATCCCCAACAATTTGTTGTTGAAAAGTACCGACAATCAAGTGTGAAGAACACTAAGCCTCAAGTTTGACTCTAGAAAGAAAGGGACTTGGAGTAGACCAGGAGTAACCAATGTGAAATCTTGAGAGAAATTTGAGAGCACATATGGATTGTGTATTGTGATCGTGGAAGTAGGCAAAGATATCTCAATCTCAATAAAATAGTGCAACAAGCACAAGTCAATCATTTAAAAATTGTCACGGAGGGTAGTTTTCACTGTAACAATCATGGATGAGGAACTTCCTATGATCAATACGTCATCAACATAGAGAACCATAAAGAGTGAATTATCTTGACGCATACCATACACCTGAAGATAAATATCTAGACTAATCATCGACTAGGATGTCATTGGGGATTACTCTAGATATTGATAACATTTTCCAATTGGCCCAAATGATTCTTGGTTGGTGGCAATTGCCAAAACACAAATTGCATCTTTGTGCAAAAAGTTCTCAACAAGTTGCAATGTTGCAAAGTTGTCAAATTGGTAACTTTTGAAATTTTTTTACATTTTCTATCAAATGCTAGCTTCCTTACCTAGATGTGATAAAAAATCATGTCAAAATATCATTTGACATGATTTTTTAACACATCTAGGCAAGGAAGCCAACATTTGATAGAAAATGTAAAAAAGTTGCAAAACTTATCGATTTGACAACTTTGCAATTATCATTGCAACTTTTTGAGAACTTTTTGGACAAAGATACAATTTGTTTTTTGTTTTTTAAATTCAATATTGGTTAAAATTTTGACATCCCTTGGTTGAAACATTAACTTAGACTGGTTTACGTTTTGACCATTCCGTGTTGAAAGTTTGCGTCCTGGGTTTGGCATCCTAGTTGGATGGGTCAAACATTTTGACCAAACTTGGTCAAAACATTAACTTGGGCTGGTGTATGTTTCAACCATTGTGTGTTAAAAATATGCATTGTGGGTTTGACATCCTGGTTAGATCGGTTAAACATTCTGATGAAAGTTGGTCAAAGTTTCAACAAATAATATGGACATTTCAAGATGCCAATTTTGACCAAAGATTGCGTAGAAATTTCAACTTAAACTAGGATGTGTCAAACTTTTGACCCAAAAAATATTGACAAAGCAAGTTGTGGGTCTTTTGACCAATTTTTGTCAAAAAAAGGGGCCTATTCTACTAGTGTTTTGACACATATCATGCACCAGGATCCAACATAATGGGTAGGCCGCCTCCTCCACCAGTCAATCAAGAGTGGGAGGAAATGAAAAATTCTCTCAAGGAGATCCAAGCCGGGACCAAGACAAAGACGTTCAAATTCAAAGAAGTGTGTTCCTACCCCTTTGACCGATCTATCACAATAGTTCCCTTCCCCAAGAATTTTGAGACTCCCAAATTCAACAAGTATCGGGGGACGGGCGATCCTACTAGCCATGTTAAAGAATTTTACTTGGCTTGTCAAGATGTGGCATACAATGATAACTTCCTCCTATGCCTCTTTCCCAAAAGTCTGGGAGGATCAGCTCTTGAATAGTTTTATAATATCCCTTATGGTTCGATCACATCCTTTGCCGAGTTGTCAGAGAAATTTGTAACCCAATATGCGCATGTTGTTGAGAGTGAGTTATCTCTCCTATACTTGCAAAATTCCAAGAAGAAAGGAGGTGAAAGCCTAGCAGAATATCTCCAGAGATGGCAAGGCCTTACTACCCAATTATCTTATCAACATCCTAAAAAAATTTTGGTTAAAATTTTCATTGACACTCTACACCCTAAATTGGCACATCATGTCTGCATGAACTAGTTGCAAACATATCAAGAAATCCATGGAAAAGGCATGGACCTTGAAAAGGGTCTTATAGACAATGGAACCATCAAGTTATACAAAGAGACAAGTTATGATAGACCTAACAATGATATATCTTGTTATTGGAATAAGAATAAGAGCATTGTTACTGATGGTGCCCCTGATACCAAGCATGTCTAGATTTTTGTCGCTAGACATAACACGCCCACTCCTGCATACCAACACCTAGCACCTGCTTATCAAAAACAACCTCTTATCAATAACAACCTATTTATCAACAACAACAACTTACCTATTAGCAACAACCTACGTATCAACCTGTTACTACCGAACAACGCACTCCAACATATCCTTTGCTAGGGGAAAATTTTCAAACCAATTTCCAAAATCTTGTTAATCAAACCAATGCTATATCTGTCCCTCAGGGACAAAATAAAACTCATACTCAGAACATCCCAAAATGCACATTCACCCCGCTGGGTGAATCTATCGATGTCGTATTTCAAAAGATGGCTCAGGCCAATCTAATTGTGTACTCACACACACAACCTTTCGACAAATAAGCACCAAAACCTTCTTGGTATAGGGATACCAAGTATTGAAAATATCACTGTGTTAAGGGACACACAACCAAAAAGTGCATAAAATTCAAACATTACATTCAGGATCTCATAGACAAAGAGGAGATCACTGTCGATGCACCAACTAAACCCTCACCAAATTCCAAGCTGCAAATCTACCAAAACATGTTTCCTCAACACGACACTAGAAAAGGTCCTACCAATCCTCCTCCACACCCTAACATAGGGAAGGGAAAACAAGGAGACAAAACTGACAAAAAATATTACACTTCTGCATACATCAATTATGATCAGCTCATCAGTTGTATCTCCCAAGCTGAACCCTTGGTCAACGTCATCCATATCAAGGGTGTGGACAACCATTGCACAGTTACCACCCGCCAAGGAAGAATAATGGTCATAGGTGCTAGTGTTTCTCCTCTATTTGGAGCACCTTACAATTTACTAAACAACTAGGGAATACCCCTCCGCAAATTCCCATCCTAGATCTTCTCCACACTTCGCCTGTTCACCAGGAGATCCTCAACAAATCCCTACAATAATCCTGTGTCCCTAGTGACATTGATCCCGCAAAATTCTAGAACCTTGTGGGCCACCTATCTGTCTCCTGTGGAGTCTCTTTCAAGCCATTCAACATGCCCCAAGTTGAAACAGACCACAATCTACCCCTCTGTATCGTCGTCTTGGTCAACAACTTTGTAATAAAATGGGTCATGATAGATAACGGTTCGACCCTTAAATTATGTACCTTAAATTTTATTAAAAAATAGGGATATACTGAAGCAAAGATAATGAAGAATGTTATCACAATCAAGGCATATGACAACCTGGAAAAAATATCAGAAGGCACAATTTCCTTGCCCATTCAACTGGGCCCTCTAGTGCAAGATATGATATGTCATGTTGTTGATCTTGACCTTCCCTACTGTATGCACCCTAAAATGGTTGCCTAGACTATGGGCCCCCATTCTTCAATTTATCAAATGACATAATTAATTTATCAAACTCTTGAATCAATGCTTTGCAACATTTTCAATTCAAATCAATTTCCTTGATCAAATTGTATTTAATTCAATTATTTCAATATTTCTTAAGGTTTGATCATTTCATCAATAATCTTATTTAATTAAAATAAATCTTTTAATTAAATGATCGTATCTTATTTAATTAAAAATTCTCTTTTAATTAAATAATATTATCTTATTTAATTAAAATCTTTGTTTTAATTAAATAAAATAATCTTATTTAATTGAAAGAAAATCCTTCTTTAATTAAATAAAATCCCCACTTAAAGCTCTCTTTTTGATAAAAAAGGAAATAAATCAAATAAAAATCCTTTTTTCTCTACATCTTCCTAAGTGGTGGGCTTTTTCCTCTTACTTGCCTTTTTAGGGATTTATCCCACATTGCTCTAGAGGATGCATTTTCTCTCCACACTTTTCTTTATAAGGAGCCCTCTCCTTCTCATTTTAGGAATCAAAAGGGATCAAATCAGAGATATAGAATTTTTATGTATTGTTATGCTACAGGTTTGGAGAGAAATTTTGGAGGAGAATTTGAGCACTTTGGCTTGGATATTGCAACTTCTCTCTTCTTGTCTTCTTCTTCTTGCATCCATGGCTATTCGTGTCGATTAGATTGAATTCATTTTTTCTTCCACAGATTAAGCTTGCATATTTCCTTTCATAGATTAATCTTGCATTTGTATTTCCTTTCATAGAATAGCTTTCATTTGCATGCATACTTGATGATCATGGAGACTAGCATTCTTGCTTTTCCTCTTTGAATCTCTCATTTTATGATGTGCTTGTAGGGGCACAAACTAGGTCAATCTGAGGGCCTCCATTACAAACCCTTGCACTCCATGAATAAAGAGCTATGAGTCATCATTCGAGACCTCATTCTTGAGAAATCTTGAATATAATGACTCATAGAAGTGTGACACATTTTTAGCACACATTTTTTACGCCCACCATGGGGCAAAACATCTATTTCTGTCATTACATTTGAAAATTCCTTCTATCTTATGTCTATTATTCTCTTAGTGTCTTTAAAGCTCTTATTTTGAGCCAAATTTGACCCCACCATTGTGTATAGATCGTCGTTTCGGTTGAAAATGACTATAAACGTGTCCATATTTGACGAAAGTTAAATCTGTGACAAATACTTTTGCCCAAGTAGGGTTGCATAGAAATCGAGACAAATTTTGGATAATCTCTGTATGCAGCCCGAGATAGATTTTTGAAAAAATAAATAAATAAATAAAAATCAGATTTTTTTTACTATGTTAAATTTGACGGCCATATGACCGTCAAAATCTGGGCCTTCTGTGATGGCCCCGGGCCCATCAATTTTAACGTCGTAGTCTACTAACATCAGTAGGGTTTGAAAAGTCTTTTCCTTCACCATTGGAGTTTTTTGAAATTGCAGTCTAACTTCAAACGATCATTTCTTGCTCATTTTAGGTCCAAATTGAGTGCATTTTTTTATTTTATTTTGGGTAGAATTGTCTGAAGATTTCTGGGTTGTTCTTAGTTTCTAGATTTTAGTCACAGATTTATAAAAAATTGTAGGTTTTCATCACTTACCTGTCTAATCCTCTATTTTGCAGCTTTTGAAGCCTCGTATTGGCTCATACGGTAACATTTTTTATTGCAACTTTTTATAAAGTGCATGATTTTTCATCTACTTTTTGAATATGCAATCAGATTTCTAATTTTATGATTTTTCTAACACTGACCAATCTTTGGCTTTGTTGTTCTCAATGCTTATCTTTGTTATAGCCTAACAATGGTTTACAAGATGTTGAAAAAGAAGACTCAAACAAAGACTACTAATGAATCATCTTGCAGGTTGCCTTGATCAATAGCGCGCTAAATATTGTGCTTGCATTTTATTTTATTTTATTAAAATAGGAACCCACACGCAAGAATTCTAAAATGAAATTCTATTTGGTATTTTTAGGAATGACAATAATGTCAGGAAACTATGCTCTCACCCTTTTGGGATGATCAGAAATACAGAAACATTATTGTCATTTTCTTATGTGTTTGAAGTGTCATTTATATTGTAATCCTAAGAATTATATGAATGTATCCTCTACCCTTGCCTTTTTGGATCTTGGGTGTAAGAGAAACTCATATAATTATTTTAGCGTGGCTACCTCCCAAGTGCTTTAATAGAGCCAATGAGAGTGGATTTCCCAAGCGGTAATAGGCTAAAGCCAAGCCCTTCCAAACTGGTATATAAAAATGCCATTGTGATTAGTCTCATAGTGGACAGGTGTGAATTTGTTGTGGTAACCAAAATCTCTTCTAGTACCCTAGTGGTGCATTAAATTCCCTACATTGTTAAGGTGAAAACCTTGCTTTGAAAAGATTGGGAGAGCCCCCTTAATTGGTAAAATGCCTTGATCACAACCACCTGAACGGATGTCTTGACTACAAACTTTGTTTTAGTGACCAAAAACCCTCTATCTGTTGGCACGGAAGGTCAGAGACTGACTAAGAAACCCCACATTTTCATGGCTCTTAGTAGAGACAATAGTCCTTTGGGAAGAATTCTCTTGGGATCCGAAGCTTGGTGTGCCTGAGAAGTGAGTGCACATGTAAGGAGGAGCTCGTGCCTCCAAGCTTCTAAGTTGTCTGCTATGAGTAAGCGTGGTTGAACTTTGGTTCAAGTGGGAATTCAACAGATATTGTCCTGACTTACCTAGGTTGTCATGTGACTGTTTCTTTTACAAAAAACAATCTGCTTGATGTGTCTTGTGTGAGTGAAAGATCAAAACATACACCCAAACATTAAGACAAACACCAAAATGATCAACAAATCTGCATTCTTAAGTATCAAATTGTCAACTTGCTCATTTTTTCTATCCCATCATTTTTAGTCTTCCTGCGTTGATCCAGATCAGATTAGGTCACTTACCCCACTATTACAAGCTTGTTTACACTTTGGATTCTTGTGTTTTGACCTCTTGAACTAGTAATCTTTGGTTTCACAAGTGACCTTGCTTGGAGTTGGTGAGCTAGAAACTGTCCTTATTGAGAAGATAAACCTTTAGATCCTTTGATAACACACTTGGAGAGTCTTAGTAATCTCTTGTCCATTCACTTCCATACAAAATTCAAATTCAATCAATATAACTTGGGTAAATCATCCTCCTGATCCATATTTGTTAGGGTATTCACCCGTTTATTGGGCACCTTTGTGGCAGTGTTGGTTTATACCTCTTTCACCTCTCTTTTGGACAAGTGAGTGCTTTTACTATCCTAGTTTGGTACCAATGTTTCTTAGGGTAATCCTATCACCTAGTACATTTTCTTTCATGCCAGTTATAACAAGATATCAAGTAAATCAAGGAAAGCAACCTCAAGTTGTTTTTAACCAATTACCCTTAGTTCATACTTGCCAAAAACATAAGGGAAAAGCACCCATATTTGATCAATCACCTATGAACAATTCTGAAGTTTGGTTTGACTCCAAGAGTCACCTTAGTGAGTTGACTACCCCCATATCATCATCTCATTTGGATATGGATATGAGTTACACATTGACATGATGAGATAGGGAGGATATGGATAAACACTTTGATGATATATTTGAGAAACATAGAGATTCCATTCCAGTTGGCCATTCCTCTCATGGACATCGATCAGTCTCACCCCTTATCTCAACTAGATATATGGATGCACACCAAAGGGCTGAAAGTGATAAGCGACGCACCTATCAAGAAGCACAATTGCATCATGACAACCAAAATGATGAGCCTTATGATACACGGGTGAAGACAACATATACCAATAACTTTTTCAGACATTCAAGACCAAGTTCACCGCCCAAAATTCCTTCAAGATACACGAGTGAAAGACTTAAGAGGATTGAGTGTGAAAAGAAAGCCTTCCTAGATGAACAAGCTAAAAAGGAAGAGAAATTTAGACTCCTATAATTGGAAAGACAAAATTTGGTGGAAATGGAAAATAAATCCTTCCAAGAAGAGCAAGATAGGCTCTTGGCTTAGCAACTCAATGATCAATTCAACAACATGTGCGTTAGTGGTGGAAACAACTCTCCTCCATCCACTCCTAAGACTCCACAAAGTGGGAGACATTCAAGAATGCCATCACGATCTCCTAGCCCTAGAGGAAGAAGGGCCTCAAGACATGATCATTGGAGGAGACAAAAAACTCATAGGAACTCAAGACAACCATCACAACATGCTCATCATGGTTCACAATATGGGGGTAGTAGTTCAAGTTTTGACCTCACCTCCCAAGACTTCATGAAAATGCAACAAGAACCACTTTTCTAGCAATATGTGGAGAAATTTTTAGAGCAAAACAAAGACAAGTTCCTAGAGAGTTTAATCAACAAAGGTGCTAGAGTCCCCTACAACTTTGATGTGGATAAGAAGATTAAGAAGAAAGGCCCATATCAAGAAGAGGAAATCAAACAAATTAAGAACATGATGGAGAAGATGTTAGCACCCAAGAATTCATTCTCACTAGATTCAATTTTCCCTAATCCTTTTGACAAAATTATTAACATGAAAGATTTCCCTAGAAAGGTTGAGATCCCTCAATATGAAAAATATGATGGGAATGAAGATCCACATGATCATGTGTTCCAATTTTATACCACAAGTTTTTAGTTCCATCAAGATGACTCATACCTCATGAGATTCTTCCCAAGGAGTCTTAAGGGTCAAGCGATGGATTGGTTCACCAACATAACTCCCCCCGTTAAGACTTTCAAAGTGCTTGTTCACAGATTTGTTCAACACTTTGCATATAATCTTTCAAGATCAATCACCATGTTGGACTTATGCAATTTATAGAAAAATCAAGGGGAATTCTTTGTTACTTTCTTGCAAAGGTGGAGATGACAATGCTCTCACTACTCTAGAACTATTCCTGAAAATGAAAAGATTGATATCCTTGTTAGCAACTTGGTTCCCGAAATGCGGTATGAAGTTAGGAAGATGGTTTTTGATTCCTTTGACACCATGGTTGAAACTGCATGTAGGATTGAGGATGTTTTAAAAGAACAAGGAATTTTGACCAAACATGGAAACAACAACAACAATGGTCAAAATAACAACCCTAACAAGGATAAAGGGAAGAACTCACATTGGAATAGGAACAAACAAGTGGTTAATGATGGGGTTAAGGACTCCTCTCAACCCAAAGATCAAGCGGTTCTCCACTTGTCTAGTGTTGTTCAAGCCATGAAACTCAATACATCTAATCAACAAAAGAACAAGCCAAGATACCAAGATAGACCTAAGAAAGAGAGATTTCAATTTGCAATACTTGGTGATTTGTATGAGGATATCTTTAAAACACTTATTGCTAATAACCTTGCACATCCTCAAGATCCTGCGAAGCATTATATACCTGATGTTAAGCCACATTGGTGGGATAAGAAAGATTTTTGCAAGTTTCACAATGGCATTGGACACAATATTGAAAACTGCTAAAAACTCAAGCATCTTATTCAAGATCTCATTGACAATGGAAAGCTTAAGATAGATGGATTGAACACCAATGCCGATCATAAGGCATTGAAAGAACCATTTCCCAAGTATGAGAAGGGGGAAACCTCTAAACCTAATAATGGCAAGGCTGAGGCCAATTATACTTACAAAGATGCAGAGAATACTATCAACATTCTTCAAGTTGTAGAAGAAAATATCAACATGATGAGGGGTAGAGATCCCTATGGTTATGATCTAGGCATGGAATCTCCTCCTATCTTTGATGAAGAACCCATTGTGGTGCTAAGGGGTCCTAACTCTAGAATGTCGTCCCAAACTCTTAATGCTGTCATATGAAGTCAAGGTCCCATTGTCATTAGAGGACCCAATTCAAGTCAACCAGGTAAACCAAAGCAAGTGGCATCCAAGAATGTCACCTTAAAACTATCATTTGATCCTAAGTCAAGTTACAACCTTGTTGATCAATTACAAAGAACCCCAACTCAGATTTCCATCTTTGAGCTCTTAGAGTTTTCCCTGAGACATAAGCAAGTCCTTGAGGATGCTTTGTGTATGGAAAACGTCCCCAACAACTTAGACCTTGATCAATTCCAGAACATGTTAACCATATTGCTAGCCCTCATTACCTTACCTTTTCAGAGGATGATGATAAATCTTTGAGTCACCCGCACAATCTTGCCCTTCATATTGAGGTCATGATCCATAGATCTCGTGTCAGGCGCGTGTTGATAGATGGGGGTGTTGGGCTTAATATTTGTTCTTTGAGTCTTTTTAAGAAGTTGGGTTACTCATAAGAAGTCATAGATACCAGAAAGAAGATCACTATCAAAGCCTATGATGAGGTAGAAAGAAGTTCCAAAGGATTGGCCTTCCTTCCTGTTAGGATTGGCCCTGTTGAAAAAGATATTTTTTTCCAAGTAGTTGGCGCTAGTCCTCTTGCGTACAACATCTTACCTGGTAGACCATGGATTCATGAAATGCAAGTAGTGTCATCTACCTATCATCAATGTGTTAAGTTCCCCTACAATGGCATAGAGATTTGTATACTTGGGGATAAAAATTTATCTGTTAATTCAATTTAAGCAGGGGCTCATGTTCCCCTCAATAGAGAAGCAGAACATTTTGATGCTACTGTAGCTGAATGCAAAGACAAGCTTAAGTCTATAGACCTTGGTATGGGGGGTATCAACTCAACTCCCTCACGAAATTACCAGTTTCACCTCGATCTTATGGAAATCCTTCACAAGAAAATAAACTTTCCTCTTTAGCTATGACTTTATTTTGCACATTTGTAGAGTCCTTAGTGCCTATTCAAGATGAGAAAGAGGAGACATTTGTTAGAGACTAAATCTATAGAGAAGAGAAATATATGCATAATGAGAAATTATCTCCCTCTCCTAAGGCTTATGGAAGAGGGTATACTTTTGTCAGATAGATGGGCTATCTTGGATATGGCCCTCTTAATCACAATTTGGATGCTAGATCTGAACCGCTTGATCATGCTCTTTTTGGACGCAAGTCTAAGAAGCCGGTTGGCCTAGGATTTGAGAATTACAACAAGCACACTAATCCTCTCTTTGATGAGTCAGATAGTGAGGATGAACCAAAATATGTTCCTAATTTGACAAATCAGCAAGATATGTGTGAAGATTGGGTCCCTTCCACTAATCTCCTTTGGGGAGATTAAAATAGTCTAGTCATTCATGAGACAGTTTCAACCTTAGAACAAGATGAATTAGATGTAGAAGATCCTTTTAGAGAATGTCAAAGAAAGAATTCTATTTGTTTAATGGAAAGAGAAGGTGACACTAGACCTTCCACATCAAGATGTCCCAAACCTTCATGGTGTAAGCATCCTAGTCGCAGTTCAGACACAAGTTCACATGAGTATGAATGGGACTCTTTCTCAGAGTCTTCAATAATCGATAGAGATATTGATGTTGTTCACACTTATAGTTCTCAACCCAAGGTAGACAATGAGTCATGTGTAGTATTAGAGGATTTGAACCCACGTGTTACTTTAGTGGATGATTCTTTGCTTGTTATGATGAATCATGATTTGGGTAGCTTAGAGGGATACTTGACGGACTCTAACTCTTTGGTCACTAGTGATAATATCATCAATTGGTCCCAACACTATCAAGAACCTGAGATCTTAACATTTAAAAATGATTATGAGATAGCTTGTTACTTAAATTCCATTGAACCCATAGTATCTTCCACCAGTGAACCGGCTACCAGCATGATAGAGCCAGACATCAAGTACCTTAGTCACAAAATAAAAAGAAAAGAAAATAAAAAGAATAAGAGTTCTGATGGCAAAAACCACTGTGTGGCAGATTCAAAACCAAAAAAATTAAAAAGAAATGATGTATCCAAAGGTGAAAACTTCTCTGAGGCACCTAAGGATGAGGTACTTGATCGTCTCCCTAGTTACTTTCAAGATAGATCTTCAGTGCTTATTGAACCAATACAAGTAGTTAATTTGGGTATAGATGAGGCTACACAAATAGTACACTTAGCTAAGTCCTTGTCACCTCAAGAAAAAGAAGCTTACACTAAGTTCTTACAGAAAAATAAAATCAATTTTGCATGGACTTATTCAAATATTCCAGGGTTGGACATTAATCTTATCATGCATCACTTGTCCATAGCTCTGGGTGTTAAACTAGTTAAACAGAAATTGAGAAAGATGCATCCTCACATAGCACTCCTAGTAAAAGTAGAATTGGAGAAAATCCTTGGTGCAAAATTCATAAGAGCTATCACCTATGCTGAATGGATATCAAATATTGTACAAGTTTCCAAACATGACAAATCCATTCAAGTTTTCACAGATTTTAGAGATGTCAATAGAGCATGCCCAAAGGATGAATTTCCACTTCCCAATATAGACATGATAGTGGATATGACTATGGGTTATGAGATTTATTCCTTGATGGATGGTTTTTCCAGATACAATCAGATTAAGATAGCTCTTGAAGATCAAGAAAATACTACATTCACTTGTGCATGGGGTACCTATTGTTGGAACATTATGCCTTTTGGATTAAAAAATGTAGGAGCCAGCTATTGGCGAGCTATGACAACCATTTTTCATGACATGATGCATAAAAACATGGAAGATTGTGTGGATGACACCTTGGCCAAGTCTAAACAAAGAGACACACACTTAGATGATTTAGAAGTAATTCTAGATCACATGGAACAATTTCAACTAAGGTTAAATCCTAAAAAGTGTGCATTTGGAGTAACCTCTGGAAAACTACTAGGATTCATCATTTCAACAAGAGGAATAGAGGTAGACCCTGAGAGGGTCCAAGAAATTATAAATATGCCACCTCCTAGAAAAATTAGTCAATTGAGGAATCTTTAAGGACATCTTTAATCTATAAGGAGATTCATTTCAAAGTTGGCGGATAGAGCTCAACCCTTCAATAAGAACTTACACAAAGGAGTCAAATATGTTTAGAATGAGGATTGTCAAAAGAGTATAGATCAAATCAAGAAGTACTTGGAAAATCCTCCCACTTTAATACCTCCTATCCCAGGGAAACTACATAATCTATACACTTCAGTGATAAAATCTTCATTGGGGACATTACTAGCTCAACTTGATGAAAAAGGGAAAGAAAGAGCAATATACTACATTAGTCACACTCTTGTTTCATATGAGGTTAATTACACCAGCATTGAGAAAGCTTGCCTTTATTTTTTGTTTGCTTCCCAAAAGTTGTGACATTACACGCTTGTGCACACTATACACCTCATAGAAAAAATAGATCCACTCAAGTATTTGCTAAGTAAGGTAGACTTGCTAAATGGATGATGATCCTTTCAGAGTTTGACATTGAGTACATTGAGCATAAAGCAATCAAAGGACAAGCCATAGCAGATCAATTGGGTGATTTCCCAATACAAGATAATGCACCTATTCAAGTTGACTTCCCAGATGAGCACCTCATGTATATGACTGAAAGAAAATGGAAGATTCTCTTTGATGGATCCTTTATGCAAAATGATTCAGGAGCTGGTGTTTTGTTTATTTGTCCTCTTGGGTACACAATTCCTAAGTCTTACAAGTTATTATTCCCATGTACAAACAACATTGCTGAGTATGAAGCTTTAACAAATGGACTTAAGATGGCCATAGAATGGAGAATCACATAGTTACACATCTATGGGAATTCACAGCTAATAATCAACCAAGTTAATGATGAATATCAAACAAAACATGAGAAAATGGTACCTTACAAGAAAATGGTTGATTCCTTGAAATGCTACTTCACATTTGTCACATTTCAGCAAATCCCTAGAATAGAAATCAAAGTAGTTGATGCTATGGCTACACTTGCTTCACTCCTTCAGTTAGAGAAACATGAATCTAGATTTGAATTCCTAGTGGAAGAGCTACATCACCCTATCTATGACTCCCAAGAAAGCCATGTCATTTGTACCCTTGTTGGTCGTGAGTCATCCTGTTATGGTGTCATTTACTCATACCTTCGTGATGGCATTATACCTGAAACCTTTAACCGATCTGAATGGAGAAACCTTACCCAAAATGTCTCTCACCATTCCCTTATCTCTGGTGATTTGTATAGGAGGGGTCTAGATGGAACACTTCTTAGATGCTTAGAAAAGGAAGAATCCAACCAAGCATTAGTTGACATCCACGAGGACATCTATGGGGGACATTCCAATGGTATTTCCATGGCTCAAAGGTTTCTTAAGGTAGGGTACTATTGGCCTACGATGTAGATTGATGCAGTAGTTTTTGCAAAGTCATGTGAAAAGTGTCAAAAACATGGTAACCTGATACATGCTCCAGGCAAGGAGCTCATTCCTTCTATATCTCATTGGTCATTTCAGCACTGGGCCTTTGACCTTATTGGGCAAATTCATCCCAACTCATCAGGTGGACACAAGTTTATTATCACTACTACTGTTTACTTCACTAAATGGGTAGAATTTGTCCCACTTTATATTGCCTTGGGAAAGACAGTCTCTCTATTCATTCTGAACCATATCATCTGTCGATATGGAGTGCCTTCTTAGATTATCACTGACAACAGAGGCCATTTCAAAAATAAGGACCTTAAATAACTCTGCAATAAATTCAAGATTAAACAACATTGGTCCTCCATTTACTTCCCACAAGAAAATGGTCAAGCAGAGGCATCAAACAAAACCATTCTTAAAATCTTGCATTGAATAGTTTGTAAGAATGGTAGAGATTGGCACTTACAGATAAATCAGGCTTTGTGGGCCTATAGAATGAGTATTCATACTCCTACTGGGGCTACTCCTTTTTCCCTTGCATATGGTGTTGAAGTGGTGTTACCTTTGGAGGTTGAGATTCCCTCACTTAGAGTTTCCCTCAAAGGTCTAGTTATAGATGAATACTACCACACCATGAGACTTCAAGAGTTAGAACTTCTAGATGAGAAACGTCAAGCATCATTTGACCATATGAGGGTTTATCAAAAGCGCATGTCCAAAGCCTTCAACAAAAAGGTTTTCCCTAGAGAATTTCAAGTAGGAGATCTTGTCCTACGTGAAAATCCCAAGAATCAACAACATAGAGATCAAAAGGGCAAATTTGAACCTAATTGGCTTGGACCTTACATCATTATAGTAGCTTTTGGGACATGTGCTTATTTATTGTCTACAACAGAGGGAGAGAAGCTCCCTGATCCTATCAATGTCTTACACCTCAAGAAGCTCTATCCATGATGCCCATTCTATCTAGGGGCATCCTTTATACATAATTATTGTTTTAAAAAATCTAAAAAAATAATATATTGTCAAAAATTCTAAAAATGAGAAAATATCCTGAAAAAATGATCATCTTAGTGAAAACCTAGCAATAGGCGCTTTGATGTATCTCCAAAAAAAAATTATATATTCCAAAAATACAAAAAAATCAAAAATTCAAAAAATTCAAAAAAATAGAAAAAGTGCCTTGGTGAAAACCTGGAAACAGGCGCCTTGGTAGAAAAAATTCAAAAAAATTATAAAAAGTCCTAAAAAAAAGAAGAAAAAAAAATGAAAAAAAATGAAAGAGAAAAAATTCAAATAAAATCTAAGTGGTGAAAACCTAGAAATGGATGCTACTTGAGGCCTTTATACCCCTGTTTCTTAGCGCTTATCCTCGACACTTAGCCTTTCTCCATCATGCCTTGTCCTTGTTGCCTTGGTTTGGAATTGGTCTTTGTCTTTGTCTAGGGAGCATAACTATGTTAGCTTTGGTCTCTTGGATGCGTTAGTCTTTAGGACATCTCACAAATGGTGTTTTTCAACACCACCCCAACT
>MU226954.1:708447-881232 GCA_018584345.1 Thuja plicata
CTTATCTTATTTAATTAAAAACTCTCTTTTAATTAAATAATATTATCTTATTTAATTAAAATCTCTATTTTAATTAAATAAAATAATCTTATTTAATTGAAAGAAAATCCTTCTTTAATTAAATAAAATCCTTCTTTAATTAAATAAAATCCCCACTTAAAGCTCTCTTTTTAATAAAAAAGAAAATAAATCAAATAAAAAATAAATAAAAATCATTTTTTCTCTACATCTTCCTAAGTGGTGGGCTTTTTCCTCTTACTTGCGTTTTTAGGGATTTATCCCACATTGCTCTCGAGGGTTCATTTTCTCTGCACACTTTTCTTTATAAGGAGCCTTCTCCTTCTCATTTTAGGAATCAGAAGGGATCAAATCAAAGATATAGAATTTTTATGTATTGTTATGCTACAGGTTTGGAGAGCAATTTTGGAGGAGAATTTGAGTACTTTGGCTTGGATATTGCAACTTCTCTCTTTTTTTCTTCTTCTTCTTGCATCCATGGCTATTCATGTAGATTAGATTAATATTAGATTAAATTCATTTTTTCTTCCATAGATTAAGCTTGCATATTTCCTTTCATAGATTAATCTTGCATTTGTATTTCCTTTCATAGAATAATCAAGCATTGTTATCATATAGATTAATTTCCTTTCTTGCATTGTTATCATATAGAATAGCTTTCATTTTCATGCATACTTGATGATCATGGAGACTAGCATTCTTTCTTTTCCTCTTTGAATCTCTTTTTTTATGGTGCACTTGCAGGGGCACAAACTAGGTCAATCTGAGGGCCTCCATTACAAACCCTTGCACTCCATGAATAGAAAGCTATGAGTCTCCATTCGAGACCTCATTCTTGAGAAACCTTGAATATAATGACTCATAGAAGTGTGACACATTTTTAGCACACACCTACAACATCCTCCTCAGACACCCATGGATCCATTCTATGCAATCCATCCCATCCACTTACCATCAGTGCATAAAATTCCCACATAATGGTATCAAAATCACCATCTACGTAGATCCCAAACCCTTTGCATACTGCAATGCGTTGGAAACCTCCTTCCCACATTCCCATCACTATCCTAGGATCAACATTGGCACCTCTGTCACCAGTTCATCTCAAACCTATTCAGACCCAGAGACCATCCTTTCCTCCACCCTTTTAATGGTCAAGATCAACAACAATGATTGTGGAGAATATATTTTATCAGATGCCTTCGTGGTTGGATCATTGCCAGTTGATCTACACACTCAAGGTCATCAACCTAATCCAAGAAAGACATAACAAAAAACAACCTATCTACTACAATTGGGCCCTACCACTCATCTCTCATGGAATTTTAAATAGCCTAGAAAGGACACAAAATATCAACCAATGGCTTTATAAGGACCCACCACCACTAGACAAGGGTTTCCTCGATTACTTCAAAGGCAAGTACCCTTCCACCCACAAGCTGGTTACGCAAAAATGGAATTATCAAGGAGGTGGTTTAGGCCATGAAGATCACGACATGAAAGAGCCATATTTTCCCACCAAATGAGAAAAGCACCTGGGTCTTTGTATGGACTCCACCACGACTGGGGGAACCAACAAAAATAGCTATATCTATGATAATATCCTGGGTGAAATCATTGAAGTCAAACACATCCCTGAAGAGAATATTGCGAAAGCCTACAAAAATTTCCTCGATGATGAAACCTTCTTGGGTAACGCTGTCCTCCAACAACTAGCCATCAACTTCATTGACCTTCCCCTTGTCCATCCTGAACTCATTGACTATGACCAACCGAGTGTCATGCACATTGACAAATTCAAAAGTGAGGAAGCACTCCTAAGATTCATGAGAGCTATAGAATAAGAACCTGACTGGGGGCATGAATCAACTTATTTGTACAAACTAGATCCAAAGGCATTATTTGGGGAATAGGAGGCCTTCAGCCACAAAAATGAAGTAGAAAATAAAAATAAAAAATAAAAAAATTGATCCCCTAGTGAAAACCCCTCTTGGGCACTATGTGATCACAAAAAGGTAAAAACAAAGGGTGTATCCGCTAGTGAAAACCTCTCTAAGGTGCCATAGGATGAAGACCCTTGTCTTCCTCTTATCCATGATTATAGACCTGAGTAGTCATCAATACTCATCGAAGAAACAAAACCTGTCAATTTGGGTACCAAAGAATATCCTCACATCACTTACATCGTAGCCTCCCTAACAGAAGCAGAGGAATCAGCTCTCATTTCTCTCTTATGAGATTCAGTAGACAAATTGGCATGGTATTATTCCCACATGTCGAGATTAGACCCTAACTTAGTGGTTCATCATTTAGAAGTGGACCCAAACATCAAACCTGTTATAGAAAATCTCTGAAATATGCACCCCAAGGTAGCACTACTCGTGAAAGAAGAGATAGAAAAGCTACTCCAAGATAACATCATTCATGCCATCAACTACTTAGTGTGGATCTCCAACATGGTGCTGGTATCCAAACCTAATAAATCAATCAGGATTTGTATAAATTTTTGAGATCTTAACAAATCATGTCCCAAGGATGATTTCCCCTTGCCCAACATTGACATGAACGTAGATCTTACCGCTAGACATGAGATGTTGTCTCTCATGGATGGTTTTTTAGGATATAATTAGATCTATATTGCAGAAGAAGATCAGCATAAGACAACATTCACAACCCCTTGGGGTACCTTCTGCTATAATATGATGCCTTTTGGTTTGAAAAATGCAAGGGCAACTTATCAACGCGCTATGACAACCATCTTCCATGACATGATCCATCAGAGTCTTGAAGACTATGTGGATGATATAATAGCTAAATATATTAAAAGGGGAGATCACCTAGATGTGCTTGAGTGTGTATTTGATTGGCTTGGATATTATTGCCTAATGCTAAATCACAAGAAATGTGTTTTCAGAGTCACGTCTAGAAAACTCCTAGGGTTCATTGTATCTAGAAGAGGCATTGAAATAGATCTGAGAAAGGTACAAGCCATCATGGACATGCCCCCACCAAGAACACTCTAGAAACTATGTAGCCTACATGGGAAGCTACAATCTATGGATCATTTTATTTCTCAGTTAGTAGACAAACACCAACCATTTACCCATCTCCTATGAAAAGATAACAACTTTAAATGGGATCCTCACTGTCAAATTTTTTTTGAAAAGATCAAAGAGTATTTGGCTAGTACCCCTATATTGGTACCACCTGTACCTTGCTGACCCCTCATCCTATTTATTTCCTCTACCACAACAGAACTGGGGGCACTCCTTGCTCAACTAGATCACAAAGGAAAAGAACAAGTTAGTTATTACATCAGTCAAACCTTAGTGCACTGTGAGCTTAATTATTCGCCTATGGAGAAAGAATGATTGGAAGTGGTTTTTTCCACTCAAAAAATTTTCCACTATATGCTCAGTCATATGATCAAGCTCATTTCAAAAGTGGACCCACTCAAATATCTATTATCTAATACTATTCTCACTGGTCGAATGGAAAAATGGGTCATGGTGCTAAGCAAGTTTGACATTCAATACATAGATAGGAAAGCCATTAAGGGACAAGTCATCATCGATCAGCTAGTAGAAGCACCTCTGGTAGATGCATATCCTTTGGTCACCAAATTTCCAGATGAACATTTGTGCATGGTAGAAGAGCAACCTACTTGGAAAATTTACTTTGATTGATCCTACATAGCTCGTGGTGTAGAGATAGGAATCATTTTTGTCACACCTCAAGGTGACTACATCCCTATGTCATTGTAGAATATGAGGCACTAGTCGCAGGGTTGCTCATGGCTATAGAATGGAACATCACATATATACATGTCTTCGGTGATTCCCAACTCTTCACCAAACAAGTCTTCAATGAGTATCAAAGAAAAGATGATAAGCTAATTCCATATAGGGAGATGGTTGATAAGATCAAAGAGCACTTTCTTCATTTGCAAATACCACAAGTGCCATGACTAGAAAAAAATAGGCTACTAACGTAATGGCCACAATTGGATCTCTCTTGGAGAGATCCCTCATGAATCTAAATAGTACAAATTCTTAGTTGAGCAACTTCATGCTCCTGCTTATGAGAATGATGAATCAATTTGCATATGTATCTTGGTTGGACCCCACTCCCCATGGTACCGCAATATCCACACTTACCTACAAAATGGTATCATATCTCCTCATTTCACCGCAACCCAACACCAAAACCTTATTCAAAGAGCTTCCTGCTATACCATTGTAGCCAATACCCTTTATCATCGAGGCTATCACAATGTACTCTCTATATGTTTAGACAAAAATGAGGCTGCCCAGTATTTCCATGAGGTACATGCTGAGATCTTTGGTTCCCACACAAGTGGTATGGTCCTAGCCAAACAACTTTTATAGACAGGATACTATTGGCCCAAAAAGGAGAATGATGCCTATGAGTTTGTCAAAAAGTGCTTACCATGTCAACAACATGCCAATCTTATCCATGCTCCTGCACAAGACCTACGACCTATTGTGCCACCTTGGCCCTTCTCCTGTTGGGATCTAGACCTCGTTGGTAAGATCGCTCCCCTCTCATCTTAAGGACACAAGTACATAATCACAATAATAGAATATTTCACAAAGTGGGTTGAGGTAGTTCTGCTTACCCTCACTACTAGAGTACAGATCTCAAAGTTCATCCTCTACAACCTTGTCTATTGCTTCAGCATCCCCTCCACTATCTTCACAGATCATGGAAAACCATTTGAAAATCAACACGTTGACAATCTATGTGCTCGCCTCCATATCCACCACCGCTTTTCCAGTCCATATTTTCCTCAAGGTAATGGCCAAGCTGAGGCAACTAACAAGACCATACTCAAGATACTCAAGAAAGTTGTCAATGATACTGGTTGTGATTGACATCTCCAGATTAACCCCGCTCTCTGGGTGTATCTTACTTCATACCGCACCCCTAAAGGCACTACTCCATATTCCCTTGTCTATGGTGCTAAATTTGTCCTACCCATAGAGGTTGAACTACCATCATTGTGTGTGTCACTCAAGGACATGATTACAAATGAAGATTATCAAGTGGCAACCCTTACGCAATTGGATCTATTAGACGAGAAATTTCAACTGGCATATGATAACTTGATTGTATACCAAAATTTCCTTAAGAGAAATTACAACCAAAAGATTCATCCACGACAATTCCAGGTCGATGATCTAGTCCTTAAAGAGAATCTAAAGGTGGTACAAATCATGAAAAGCAAGAAAAATTTGATGTTACCTAGCAGGGCCCTTATATTATCACTGCATGCTTTGACTCTAGGGCATATCAACTCTCCAGTCCTAAAGGAGATCCTTTGAATGATCCTATTAACATCACTCACCTCAGATGCTTCTATGCTTGAGGACATGATAGTATATTCCAGTTACTAAGAAAATCCATAAAAAGTATAAAAAGTCCTAAAAAAATTCTCACAAAAATAAAAGTAGAAAAATGAAGCATAAAAAATGGTTGTCCCGGTGAAAACCTGGAAAACAGGCACTTGGATAACATCAAAAACATAAAAAATATCAAAAAAATTAAAAAAGAGTAAAGAGAAAAATTTAATCCAATGGTGAAAACTTGGCAATCAGGCACCTTGGACAAGTATGGGTGATGAAAACCTGGCAATAGGAATCACACATAGTGGACTGTTCCATTATCTGTCAAAATCTCATTCCCTCCATCATTTACATCCATATCATTCCCAAATCCCTCTTCCCTAGGTGTTCCAACCTATCGCACACATCAATCAACACGATCCAATCACATCACATTTTTCTAGAGATTCTTTGTACATACTCACTAGTATTTATTCATTTGGTTTTGCCCTTGTATATTCATGTCTTGTCCTATCTCCTTGCCATCGCACTAACACTTTGAGCCTCCATCATACTAACCTCCCTTTCCCTATCCTTTTATAGTCTGCCTATTTGGTTCATCAGTTGAAAGTGACACACACCAAAAAAATGGGTCCCATTACATTTGTTGCATCCCTGCATTTTCATATCATATCTAAATTTTTGTTAGGATCATTGAATTTCCATACATTACATAATGAAACATTGATGACATAATAAATGCATCCATTTCATCCAAAATACAAAAAACAATATATATCCATCAAAATCATAAACATACATCTAAACATTTCATCCTACATATACATAATCATAAAACATCACCTCCTGCAAGCATCAATGTTAGTACTCATATAATCATATGCATCATACATAAAAGATCAACACATAGAATCATCAAAGTTATAATCATTCATATATATATAAATCCATGTCAAAAATACAAAGTATGTCATTAATAAAGTATAATCGCCAAGCACCTCCTTGCTGGTATACATATACATCTCATCTCAAAATGCACAAATGTGCATGTCATGAAACTCTAATAGATCATGTAGAGGGCTGTGATGGTCCTCCTCCATGTCCTAGTGGTGGACGTGGTGGCATCCCCACTAATTCCTGAGAGCCCCGCCCTGTAATCTGTGATCGAAACCACTTTGTATATATCTGTCTTTGGCCCTCTAGCACTAACTCATGATACAAGCCCATATAAAAGGCAACCTCTCTGCCTTCTCTAGCTTCATCCCTGTATGTTGTAAAGGCCTCTGATACCACCTGTGCCATCCCACCTACACTAGCTTCTTGTTGAATGATGTCTCGCTCTTCCCTATATGTCTTAGCCCACCTCTGTGCTACATCCCTCTCTAAGGTCAATGCAATAACCTTCTTCGTCAATAGATCCATCTGCCCTATGAGTGTACCTAATTGGTCTATCAATGTCCCTATCTCCATCTATAGCTTAGCAACATCCTATGTCAAGTCCACCATAGAGAGATCTCCAATGTCTACTCTTCCATGTAGGGTGTCAAGTACACCCTTGGCCCTATCCGCCTCTGGTGTCTCTACAACTAGTAATCCTTGTATCCTAACTAACTTTGTCTACATACTGGTCTCTGACATTTGTGCCATCGCCAGTAGTCCCTATAATCGTATGCACTCTATCTGTAGGCTATCTTGCTCTGTGATGATGGTATCATGTGTCTCCAGTGACACATATCCTATAGGTGGCCCCTGTGGCCCCTGTGGACCCTGCTCTAGTATCGGCAACTAAGGTGCCTGATATTGCCCACCTCTCAGAGGCCCCTATGGCCCCTCATCCTATCCCCCCTCCTCCTCCTCTTGTGCCTCAGTCCACAGACAGAATCACCTCCTTTGTGGTGCCCTCCTCTGTCCTATTGTCGATTTCTTTGGGGCATCTCCTACTACTGTCTGCTGCTACTATCCCATCATCGACATCCATGTCATGTGTCTGCTACTCATGAGTAGCCACCTTTCCTCAATCTATAAGTCATAGTGGTTCTTGTGTGGCTCACCAGGCCGCATACTTTGTAGTAGTAATTACATCCACTACATCTCGCCTCACCACATAGTAAACCTATGCTAGTGCCCACCACATCACCCTCACTATTAGAGTATCTATGTACCTTCCCCAGACTCCAACCTTCCTGGTGACATGAGGATGTAGCCCATCCTCTTCCACCACCCCTACTGCAAACTGAACTATCTCATCACCCGGGATGGCCTATATCGCTAAATCTGGTGGATAGTCCTCCCTAGTAAAAAGCAATCTTTTTGAGCATATGAAAGATATATAAACTCCTCAAATCCATCCTCCACTCAAGTATGCCACTCCATGGCTCCCCATGGCTTGCATGCCCTATACAGTGTCTAGTAGAAAACTTGGATCTCATCGATCAGTCCTTGCTAGTATCTTGTCTAGCCCACAGAGGTATACCTCAGTGGTAGCATGTACCTACATATGTAGGGCTCTCCTATCTGTCGAGCCTCTCATACTCTCATAAATCAGAGCACTGCAATATGCTCCCAAGCCCACACTAATAATAGTGTAACCCCTATCCCCATGTTGTGCACCTGCAGTACGCAGCCATGTGTAAGTCATTGTATAAATATCCTAGGACAATATACCCCTAGCAATAGGTAGTTCCCTACTCGAGCATCTCTTCCAAAACCCTAGACAAGCCCATCCAAAAACCATGGCCTGATAAGTCTACCAACATCCTCCCCCGATTAATCTAGCCACAAACATTGTTATCCTCCACAGTCTCCCATCGATTGTCGGCTGCCATGACATCCATGTCTTGTATCTCGGTATTCTCCTTAGGGGCCTTCTAAATACCAGCTACATATAATGATCTTTGTCCTCCAGTCTGAACTGAGGGACTGGTCCACAGATCGATATCTGCAAAATCTGTAATACATCCTCCAAGGTAATATTTGCCTCTGCAGTAGGCAGATCAAATGTCATGGTATCGCTATGCCACCACTCGACCAGAACGGTCATCATCCCATTATGCTCCCATAGACTAGGCCATCGAGGCACATAATCTAGTCCAATAGCTGCTAGCAGTCCCCACTCTGACTCCGTCAGCTGGCCCTCCAACTCTATTGTGTGTGGCTAGTGCTCCTGAGATCCTACTGTTGGAAACTACTCCTGCAAAATCCAAACACCACCATATCAATGTCATCTTCCTTCTTGATTCTAGCCTAACCCCTCCTAGAATGTGGCATCATGTCCCTAGGTCTATTCCTGACCCATCCCTGGAACCCACCGGGTCTTCCTTTTCTCTCCCCCTTAGCGTCTACCCTTTTTTGGCACAGACACCAGTTTGGGAAGAGACGTCGGTTCCTCAACTGGCATCTTCAATCTATTTTCTCCCAGACCCCCATCTGCCCAGACGCGGGTCCAAGTCCAGAGTCTTCGTAGATGTCAGTTCAAAACTGCCATACACACAGACATGGGTTCGGGGATCAGTGTCTACGTAGATGTTAATTCAGGGATCTGTGTCTTTGCAGATGCCAATTTGAGAACCGGTGTCTCTGGTCTAAATCCATTTTACCCCCTATTTATGACCCCTACCCATCCCATAAAGTGTTAAAACTTTGACAGAAGCAAAATGTGAGGTCTTGGTTGAGCTACTCACTAGTGTTGGCCCCTTTGCAGGTTGTTCGTGGATCCGCACGCACTCTTCCAACTATCCCTTCATCCTCTTGTCTGCCATATTTTCTCTCTAGAGCTATTTTCTCCTCTAATAAATATTCGCAAATGACCTTCTTTATCCCTCTAGCCCCTCTTATAGCCCCAATTTTTTTCTGAAAAATTTTCTCCTCTATTTTCTTCTCTCACTTGTATATTATTGTATTATTAACCCTATTGTACAACTTAAATGTGTCAAAAATCCCAAAAAAATAAAAAATCATAAAAATTCAAAAAATTTAAAAATCATCTAGAAAATTGGAATAAATCCTTCCTTCTGCATCGCTCATTTTTTAGATTTTAGTGACGTTTTGACTCCTGCGCCTGCAATCATGTTTTTCACCAAATCAGTTTTGTGACCAACTCTCCTTGCTTGTCATCCTTTTCACAGCTTTTTCTAGTGAATCTTTCAATCAAATCAATTCCAATCCTTTCCTATCAGGATGCATCCTACCAGTGTCAGCTTATCAAATCCTTCATCACACACTCCTATTCATGGCAAGAACTTTAGATAGAATGACTAATTGGTCATAAGGCCTTTATTGATTTTATATTTCTATGTCAATTGAAACCTAAACACCACTAACTCGATCTTCTATCTCTTGGTGCGTTGTAACTGGTGGTTACTAACACATGTGTCTTTTCCAATGTGCTTTGTTTGAGCATCTATTCCATGTGAAGAAATCATGTCATCTGTATTTTCTAACACCTGATACATACCTCCTTTTGCAATATCAAAGCCGGATGTGCTATCCATATTTTCAACACAATTGACTCCCCAAGTCCTACATCTGCATTTTTAGTTTCATTCATACTTATTCTGCATCGTGCAATTTTGGAAGGCTTCTATTTATTCACTCTTCTCCCTTCCTCCTCTTACACTTTCTCTTTTTGAGAAAATCCCACACACTTTTCTCTTGTTGCATCCTTTTCTCGAGGGGGCACCACCTCTTACCATCGTCACTTCAGCTCGACTCCTAAAACCCACTTCCTTAGGAGCAACTTCTTTTCTTTGATCAATTTATGTTTGAGGGAGTACACCTACATATATTTCTTAAGAGCAAATCCAACAAGTAATAGGGTGTAATACTTGTTTAGCTCAATCTAATGTTACTTGGAGTTTCATTGTTGTTTCTTGCTCTTTCATGGTTTTTGAAATGTTTTCATGTGCTAACTCACTAATGTTTCATGTTTGAGCTTGTTTGCAACAAATTTTCAAGGCTAAGATTTCTCATCTTGCATGCCCTGTACAGTGTCCAGTAGAAAACCTAGATCTCATCGATGAGTCATCGCCAATATCCTGTCTAGCCCACAGAGATATACCTCAGTGGTAGCCTATACCTACATGTGTAGGGCTCTCCTAGATGTTGAGCCTCTCACACTCTCATAGGTCAGAGCACTACAATATGCTCCCAAGCCCACACTAATAGCAGTGTAACCCCTGCCCCCATGTTGCACACCTTGCGGTATGCAGCCATGTGTAAGTAATGGTATAACTATCCTAGGACAATATTCCCCAAGCAGTAGGTAGTGCCCTACTCAAGCATCTCTACTAAAACCCTAGACCACCCCATCCCTAAACCATGGCCTGATAAGTTTTCCAGCATCCTACCCCCGATCAATTTGGCCACAAATAGTTCTATCCTCTGCAATCTCTTGTCGACTACCAGCTACCATGACATCCAAGTCCTCTATCTCAGTATCATCCTCATGGCCTCCTTAACACTAGCTGCATATAATGATCGCTATCCTCTAGTCTATATTGAGGGACCGGTCCACAGATTGATATCTGCAGAATCTGCCATACATCCTCCAAGGTAATAGTTGCCTCTCTAGTAGGTAGATGAAATGTTGTGGTATCGCTATGCCACTGCTCGACCAGCGTGGTCATCATCCCATTATGCATCTATAGCCTAGACCATTAGGGAACATAATCTAATCCAATAGCCACTAACAGTCCCCACTCTAACTCTGTGAGCTGGCCCTCCAACTCCATCATGAGTGGCTAGTGCTCCCGAGGTCCCAACGGTGAAAACTGCTCCTGCAAAATACAAACACCACCATGTCAATGTCATCTTCCTTCTCAATATTAGCCTAAGCCCACCTAGAATAGGGAATCATGTCCCTAGGTCTATTCTCGACCCATCCCCGACCCCCGCTAGGTCTTCCTTTTCTCTCCCCCTTAGCATCTGTCATTTTTTGGCTCAGACATCGGTTTGGGTGGAGACGTCAGTTCCTCAACCGGTGTCCATGAGTTGTTTTCTCCTAGACCCCTATCTGCATAGACACAGGTCTGAGTTTGGCATCTTTGCAGATGCCAATTCAGAACTGCCCCACGCAGACACAGATTTGAGGATCGACATCTACACAGACATTGATCTGGGGATTGTCGTCTTCGCAGACGCCAGTTTGAGAATTGGCGTCTCCAGTCTGACTCCATTTTAACCCCTATTTATGACCCCTATCCATCCCTGAAAGCATTAAAACTTTGACAAAAGTAAAATGTGAGGTCTTGAATGAGCTACTCACCAGTGCCGGCAACTTTACAGATCATCCATCAATCTGCACACGCTCTCCTAGCTGTCCCTTCATCCTCTTGTCTACCATATTTTGTCTCCAGAGCTCTTTTCTCCTCCAATAACTATTTTCAAATGACCTTCTTTAACCCTCCAACCCCTCTTATAGCCCCTATTTTTTTCTGAAAATTTTTCTCCTCCATTTTCTTCACCCGTGCTGTACATTATTGTATTATTAACCTTGTTGTATAGCTTAAAATCCAAAAAAAAAAAAAAAATCGTAAAAATTCAAAAAATTCAAAAATCATCTAGAAAATTGTAATAAATCCTTCCTTCCTTTCGCATCACTTATTTTTTATATTTTAGTGACGTTTTGACTCCTGCGCCTACGATCATGTTTTTCACCAAATCAGTTTTGCAGGCAACTCTCCTTGCTCGTCATCCTTTCCACAGCTTTTGCCAGCAAATCTTTCAATAAAATCAATTCCAATCCTTTCCCATTAGGATGCATCCTTCCAACATCGGCTTATCAAATCCTTCATCACACACTACTATCTATGGCAAGAAATTTGGACTGAATGATTGCTTGGTCATGAGGCCTTCTTTATTGATTTTATCTTTCTGTGTCAGTTGAAACCTACTCACCACTACCTCGATCTGGTATATCTTGGTGCATTGTGACTGGTGGTTACTAACACATGTGTCTTTTGCAGTGTGCTTTGTTTGAACCTCTAGTCCACACAAAGGAATCTTGTCATATGTGTTTTCTAACACCCGATGCATACCTCCTTTTGCAATATCAAAACTGGATGTGCTCTCCATATTTTCAACACAATTGACTCCCCAAGTCCTGCATCTGCATTTTTAGTTGCATTCATACTCATTCTCCATCTTGCATTTTTGGAAGGCTTCTATTTATTCACTCTTCTCCCTTCCTCCTCTTACACTTTCTCTTTTTGAGAAAATCCCACACACGTTTCTCTCATTGCATCCTTTTCTCGAGGGGGCACCACCTCTTACCATTGTCGCTTCGACTCGACTCCTAAAACCCACTTCCTCTGGGGAAACTCATTTTCTTGTCTTTGACATGATGTCACTTGCGATGCCATGTCAAAGAGGGGAAAAATATAGACATCCAAAAATATTATTATTATTATTATTATTAAATTTTGTTTTGTTCATCTAACAATTTATTTAAATTAATTAAATAGTTTCATCTATGGTATTTATATAATTTATAAATACTATCCTAATGTACTTTATTTAAATGCATTTCGCTCAAAAATCCCCCTTTTAATAAATTTATATTTATTAAATCCCTCCACAAAGCTAAAATTCCTCTAAACTTGATTTAAATAAAATCACTTTATTTAAATTCCCACCAAAATCTCACCTCTTGCTAATAATCTCCTAATCTTGATTAAAAGTTACTTTACCTCTAATCATGTGCACAATCCCACTTTGACTTTTCCAACCTAACCCTCAATCTTAGCCACTCATCTCCCTTCCACCTCTTAATCTCAACCGTCCATTTCCTTTTCAATTCTATAAAAGAGGCCTCCCTCTCTTGCATTCTCATCTCTCATTTGTGCATTGTTACTATGCTAAAATTGTTTTAGGCTTTCATTGGTGTTTTCATGCTTTCATGTTTTTTTTCTTAAATCACTTAGACATCACATGATAGGTTAATCTTGGTAATAAAGCATATTTTTCTTCTTGCATTTTCATATCATTTCTAGTTTAATCCATCATCTTGAGGAAGATTTGAGACTAGTTCTTCATACTAGCTCTTGAATCTCTCTTATTGCCCATTAATCTTGCATTCATAGTTGCATTGCATTGGGGTTTTGATCAATTTGTGTTTGAGAGAGCACACCTACATATATTTCTTAATAGATAATCCAACAGGTAATAGGGTGCAATACTTGTTTAGTTCAATCTGATGTTACTTGGAGTTTCATCGTTGTTTCTTGCTCTTTCATGGTTTTTGAAATGATTTCATGTGCTAACTCACTAATGTTTCATGTTTGAGCTTGTTTTCAACAAATTTTCAAGGCTGATATTTCCTTGTACATAGGTGCCTATGAACCATAAAGGAGTTCCTATACCAATATTTACAGTGCCTCTGCATCAAAACCATAAAATAGAGGATGTTTCTGATAATTTCCTAACAAAAAAGTTACTTTTTCAAGTACCCATTTTTGAACTTGTTCCAAATCAGTCAAAATAGAGTTGAAATTCATCTTTTCCATATTTTTTAAACCAATCAAGACATCTTACAAAACATTTCAAAATCCTCTTATTCTTGCATTCCCAAGTTCTATCATCAAATTATATCAGGTTATTTTACCAAAAACCAAGGAAGTCAAAATTTGCATTCAAGGCCTTCATTATAGGGATACCTCTTTCCTTATTAGGTCTTCATCAAGAACCAATTTCTTGGGTAACTATCCCTCAATTTCCAAAATCACATCAAGTGAACCTCCAATTTTGTTCACTTTCTTGACAAAGGCTTGGATTCCTTTTAAATGTCAGTGTGGATGAGGTCCCATTACATCAAACTATCCTTGCAAGAAGACATAAGTATCCTAAGGCAAGAGATACCTTACCAAGACAAAACTCCTCATTCACCATACCAATCATTTTAAGAAGAAGAAAAATAAAGGAAACAATTAATGGTGTGGCCTGATTGTTTTAACAATGATAACCATAATGATAGCAATGATGGAAACCTTGGTAACAACAATGAAAATAATGGTGGAAAACTTGGTAACAACAATGGAAATAATGTTGAAAACCTTGGTAACAACATTGGAAATAATGATGGTAACCTTGGTAACAATAACGGTGTGAAAAATGATAATCATGGAGGAAACAATGACAATAATGGAAATTATCACCTTCAAAAAGAGGACATTACCGAGGAAAGAATTGATGAAGCAAAAAAAGATCCCACATTCATAAAAGTGATGGAAAGGGTTTTATAAAAGAATAAAGAGAGGCATTTCTTGAACCTCGCACATTCAGGGGTCAAGCTCCCCCATGATTATGATATTTCCAATATAAAAAGAGATGAGAAAGAACAAAAACATATAGGATTCATGAACAAGAAACTAAAGTTATTTCAAATTCAATTGGAGAACATGAAGAAGGAAGCAGATCATAAACCATTCTTGATTGAAGCCCTTTGTCCTTTTCCTTTTGATAGGGATCTAATCTGTTAGGATAATTGAGAGGGGGGTGGCGAATCAGTGACCATAAAAATAATTCCAAAAGATCCAACCAAAAAATTATATCTCTAATATAATACCCTCAATTATCTTACAGTCCCTAATAATCAAGATGTATGCCATAAATAACTTTATCAAATATAAATTTCTCGGTAAGATATATTGTTTATCTTTTCTAGACTTTACCGAGTAGCATCAAATAAAATTAGAGTTAACTGACCAATCTAGTTTCAATAATGTGTAAAACAAAATATCAATGCAATGAAAAAAATACACATTTGACACAGATTTTAACATGGAAACCCAATATTGGGAAAAACCACCTGGGACCGGTAACCTAAAATATTTTCACTCTTCTGAAGTGAGCTCAGTGAAGAGCCAACCATCTTAAAGGTTACAATACACACTGTTAAGTGCGACCTTGTTAGAGGATTCAAAACTAACATTTTGTCTTTTGACCTAGCACTCACTATGTTGTCAAAAAGAAAGCCTTTTGATACTCTTGAGTATCTCAATACAATAAGGACTGTTAAATCCCACTCAGTTAAGAGATTTTATGAATCAATGGTTAAACTGATACATTAAATTATCCGTTAAAAATACAACTTTGATTTGCAAATATTCAGATCTATTGTTAGTCCAATAATGCCTCTCTAATCAATATACACTTCAGTTCCTTTGCTTTCTTTCTTTGTTCTGCTCATTGAATGCTCTGTACTCTATTGCTCAGTGTCTACAGAATTCCTTGGCTCTGTTCTTCGGCCTGTATGATCATATCTTCATGAAGAATTCTATCTTCACCAGAGTATATTAAACATTCCTCACTTCATAATGAATTCCTTGTCTCTTTATATAGACATGATTAGCCACTCAATCTCCTTGTTTTTTTCGTAGATCACTTCTTGATCCATAAAAATTTCCATGCTTTCTTTATCTCATAAAGATCTTCTTTAGTTTTATTCTTTAAATTTCTCCTTGATAACTATGAATAAAATGTTCTTTAAATATCCTTATTTTCTTTAGCTTAACTGATCATTGATAATAAAGCAATCAATCAGTCAATCCCTAAATATAACTTGTGCCAGTTAAGTAATTTTTTTCATTCTTTAACTTAAGTTCTGATCGGTCATCAACTTTAGTTAGCTCTGTCATTGACTTTAGTTATGCTCGGTAATTAGCTCTTTCTCGATAACACTTTCTCGGTTACTATTGTGCTTGGTATACACTATGAATTACTTGGTGTACACTATCCATCGATAGTCACTGTCACTCGGTGTATACAAACCTTTTATTTTACCGACCACATAAACTTTGTTTCTTCAGATCTTCACATAAACTTTGTTTCTTCAGATCTTCAAGGTTATGAACAATATGTGTATGAACAATAAAGTCATGTCAAGTTGACATCAATGACAATCCAATACATTAACTTATTTAATGTCTTGCATTCTCTTTTGCAGCTCGGTGATCATCAACTTATCATCTTCAAACATTCAATCAGTTATATTTCATCACTAATCATCATGATACCATTTCCTCAATATGTGATCTTTCCTAGGTATGAAAAATATATGGGTACAATATACCCACAAGACCATTTAAGATAATTTTGTACACTAAGCATGGAATTTATGCACGAGACTACATACTTGATGAGAATATTCCCTAAAAGTCTTGGTGGACAAGTGATGAAGTGGTTTTCCAAATTACCTCCTAATATCAAGACATTTGATGAATTGGCTTCCAAATAAATGTTACTCAATAATATCAAGAAAACTTCTTACTAGGTATCCCAGGAGTGTACGATAAAAAAAGATGGACATATTTATTAATAATTTGATTTGGGAGATGAATTTTTGGTTAAAATTGTAATTTCCTCCCACATTTAATCATGTTATTGAAAATGGCATCAAGATAGAAGAGGTTTGTTAAGGAATGGAGATATCAAACTCTACAAGGATAAAAAGGTTTCTCTAACAATAATAACAATGACAATAACAACAATGGGAAACCCCAATTTTGGTTTTAAAAACACCAATAAGAACCTTGTGAATGATGGAGTAGTGGAGGATAATAACATTAAAGCCAAACCTTTCAACATGTCTATTGGATCATCTTCTAATCAAGCCAATAATTTTAATCAGACATCCAAGGTTCCTTTCAATAGCAATAGCAATTACAATGATAAAGGAAACAACAAACCTAAGATGAGCTTAATGTCTCGATTCACATCGAACCCAAGGAGAAAATTTACCCCATTTGGTGAACCTCTAGAGAATGATCTAAGGACTATAATTGCTAATAAAATCATCACTTTACTAGAGTCTAGACCCTATGATCCTCAATTTAAACCAACCTGGCTGAATAATTCACTTCATTATGAATATCATCAAAATAATGGTCATACCACCAATAATTGTATGAAGTTGAAACATGTGATTAAAGACTTGATTTATGGTGGAATAATTGAAGTAGAAGGGCCTAAAAAATATCAAGATAATATGGCCTTCAAAAATTCTTTCCTAAACCATGAAAAATGGGATTCATCCAACACAAATCAGAATAACCAAGGGAATAACAAGGTTAACTTTGCTCACACTTATGACAACATGATACATTTTTTATCCGGTTTTGAAAATATCCTTAATGTGGTGGTGGTAAAAGATAAAAAAGAAAAGGAATCATTGAATATCATGACCAGGGGGAAAGCTTCACAAGTAGCCTTACCAGGAACATCTACCAAAACCAACACTACTTTTTTTCCATCATCTTCATCAAATCAATACAATTTGGTAGATCAACTCCTGAAAACTCCAGCCCAAATTTCTATTTTGGAGTTGTTGAAAATATCACCATCACACAAGGAAATCCTAGTGAGAGATTTGATTTATACCAAGGTTCCCAAAAATTTGGATGTAGATCAATTCCAAACCATGGTTGGTCATCTTGTAGTTTCTCATTGTTTGTCCTTTTCTAAACAAGATGACATGTCCCATAATCATTCGCATAACCTTCCATTACATATTGAAGTCCTGATACATAAGAATTGTGTCAAAATATTCCTAATTGATGGAGGTGATGGTTTGAACATATGTGCATTGAGCCTAATCAAAGCCTTAGGATATTTTGAAAAAATTTTAGATCCTAAAAGAAAGATAACAATCAAGGCTTATGATGATGAAGAAAGATCATCAAAAGGGATGGTTACTTTTCCTAAAAGAGTGGTACATGTTCAAAAGAAGATAATTTTTCAAGTCCTAGACCTAAAATTGACTTATAATATATTATTGGGAAAGCCTTGGATCCATAAAATGCAAGCAGTGCCTTCTACTTACCACCAATCTATAAAACCTCCATACACGGATCAGGAAATAACCATTAGTGGAGACACAAATCTCTTTTGATATTGTAATAATATCAAACCATAGACATAATATTTTGTACCACATAATAGTGAAATTCCTATTTTACAAGCCTCCCAAGAGAATAACAAGGTGGAAATACCAAGTCTCACTCGAAGCTCAAGCAGTAGAAAGGAAGAGAAAGAAAATCCAAAGGATCTACTTAACACTTCAAGTGATAAAGATACAATACCTTCTTCATCTATCAAAGGAAAGGAGAAAGTAATTTTTGTGGAACCCAATGAAGAAAGTCCAAATTTTTCAAATTCAAATTCTTCTATTCAAGGGGAAAATACATCAAAACCCTTTGAAAATGGAAAGGAAAATTTAACACATCAATAAAAGATGCATAATATGATGAATTTTGAGAAAAAATGAAAATTTCATCAAAGGGGGATAGGATAATATTCTATGTCATTGGAAGACATGCCTACTTCCCATAGGACTCATGGAAAACCAGAAAGATACAATGAAAATTTTGTAAGGTCCAACAATTATATGAAGGAAGAATTAGATGATGAGATCCTAAATTGACTTTATAAAGAGGAGGAAGAAGAAAAATCATACAAAAGAGTCCAACACATCATTATTCCCACAAACCAATATGGAAAAAGGGTATAAATTTTTTAAAAAGATGGGATATCAAGGAACGAGGCCCATTGGGAAAAGAAAGCAAGGCTTGTTAGAACCTATAGAAGTCCAATGGAGATCAAGTGATGAGAAATCAGGATTGGGATATTCTGCACCCAGTTCTAATAAAAATAAATCTATTTATTGTGACCAAATAAATAAGTTAAATTCTTGTAGTTTTGATGATGATTCAGCTAAGTGGGAGTGAGACTCTTTGTCAGAAGCCTCGTGTCATGATAAATAAGTGGATTTTGTTCACTCTTATGCCAAACAAAAAAGGAGGAATCAAAATCAAATCAAGAGGCTTCAAGTTCTAACTCACAATGGGTAGGAGAGCCATACATACCTTCATTCTTGTGGGAATCTAATGTTAGATTTAATTTACAATATTTTTATCCACAAACAACTCAAGAAGACTTGAGTGAGGATTATTTTTACCCAAACTCTATGGATCATTTAGAAGAGGCACATGTTATAGACCTAAACAATATAGTGTATGTAACTTCTAACGAGATCATGTCCTTAAATCCCATAAACCTAAATGAAGATGACTCTTTGTCACTTATCCACCCTGACTTAATTGATTGGGATCAATTAGAACCAAATGACTTACCCTTTTTTCCAAAATGAAAATTCTTTGGTTGTGTACCTAAATACAATTAAACCCTCTTCCACCAACAAATAATATCATGGATAATAAGGGGGGAGGTGTCCAATCTCTTATTTACAAAATTAAAAAATAAAAAATCAAGAAAAAATCAAAGGTCTAGTGGTGAAAACCATAATGTGGAAGTACTAGACCTAGAAAAAGAGAAAATAAAGGAAATATTTGATGGTGAAAACCCAAATATGGCACCTAAGGAAGAGAGATTGAACACTTTTTTGGAGCATTATGAAGAAAGGTTTCCTATATTGATTGAGCCTATTGAAAAGATGAATATTGGCACAAAATCAGAGCCCAAAGTTATCAATCTAGAAGCATCATTGACACCAAAAGAGAGACAATATATCATTTAATTTTTCAAGAGAAAGCAAGTAAATTTTGCATGGTATTATGCTGACATGTTAGGTCTGGATCCAGATCTTATCATGCACCATTTGAATGTAAAACTAGAAGTTAATCCAGTTAAAAAAAAGTTAAGAAAAATGCATCCTCACATTGCATTATTAGTGAATGTGGAATTGGAAAAGATGTTGAAAGTTGGTTTTATAAGGACTATTGCCTATGAATATTGTATATCCAACATAGTGCTAGTTTCCAAGCTAGATAAATCAATCAAAGTATGCACAGATTTTAGAGACCTCAACTTAGCCTGCCCAAAAGATGAGTTTCCATTGTCAAGCATTGATGCCATAGTGGATTTAATGACAAACCATTCTATTTTCTCTCTCATGGATGGAGTCAGTGGATATAATCAAATAAAAATAGCTCCCAAGGATCAAGAAAAGATAGCTTTCACATGTTCTTGGGTTACATTTTGTTGGAACATGATACCCTTTGGTCTCAAAAATGTTGAAGCTACCTATCAGAGAGCTATGACCACAAATTTTCATGATATGATACACACATTCCTAGAAGATTATATTGATGACATATTAGAAAAATCTCACACAAGAAAGGAACATCTACCAATTTTGGAGAAATATTTTACAAGACTAGAACAATTCAATCAAAACAAGTGTGTATTTTGTGTACAATCAGAAAATATAATTTGATACATAGTATCATGAAAAGGCATTGAGGTTGACTCGGAAAAAGTTAAAGCAATCATGGAAATGGGGGCACTGAGGAAAATAAGACAAATGAGATCACTCCAAGGATGGCTACAATCCATAATAAGATTAATTTCTTAGTTATCTGAAAAATGTCATTCATTTTCTCAACTCCTCCATAAGGATACAATTTTCAACTGGGATGATAAATGTGAAGAATCCTTCACTCTTTTGAAGAAATACTTGATGATTCCACCTATAGTGATGTCACCTATTCCAGGAAAGCCTCTAATCTTGTATATTTCATAAAAAAATTATTCATTTGGTGCCTTATTAGCTCAAGAAGATGAAAAGGGGAAAGTTAAGGAAATTTATTACATCAGTAGGAGTTTGGTCAAATATGAGTTGAACTACAGTTTCATAGAAAGAAAATGCCTGGCAGTGATTTTTCCTCATAAAAATTATGTCATTACATGTTGGCACACAAGATTAAACTCATAGCTAATATTGACTCTTTGAAGTATATGCTTAGCAAAACAACCCTAACATGAAGATTAGCAAAGTGGCTTATGGTGTTGAGTAAATTTGAAATTGAATATGTTGATAGAAGGGGAATAAAAGGTCAAGTAACTTCTGATCACTTGGAGAAATATCCTTTGCAAGATAGTCATCCCATTTAGATTTAATTTCATGACTCACAAATAATAAATGTTGAGGCAAAGACATGGAAAATCTGCTTTGATGGATCTTATACTCAGCATGGCTCAGGGACAGGCATTCTCCTAATTAGTCTTCAATGACACACTATTCCAAAGCCATACAAACTCCTTCTCCATGCACAAATAATATATCTAAATATGAAGCACTTGTTACATGCATGAAAATAACTCTAGAATGGAAAGTAGAAGAACCACAAGTGTATGGTGACTCTCAACTTGTAATCAATCAAATCAATGATGATTAGCAAACAAAATATGACAAGTTGATGCCTTATAAAGGGATGATAGATGACTTAAATAAGTACTTTGTTTTAATCACATTTGAACAAATACCAAGGGAAAAAAAACAAAGAAACTGATGTCATGGCCACATTAGCTTCTCTCTTACAAAGGTCAGATCAAAGTGCCCAATATGAATTCTCGGTGGAAGAGTTGGTACCACCCACATTTAAACTTCCTGAATCCCAAATAATTTTTCTCCTAGTTGGACATGAATCCACATGATATGGTCCTATTTATACTTACCTAAAAGATAATATGTTACCTGAGGACCAATCTAGAAATGAAAAGAGAAATTATATCTGACAAACCTCAAGATATACCCTTTTAGCCAAAACATTGTATCATAAAGGTCTTCGTGGAACACTTCTTAGATGTGTATAGAGGGAGGAATCAGAAACATCTTTATAAGACATTCACGAGGGAATTTGTGGGTCACGTGGGAGTGGATTTTCTTTAGCAAATAAACTCCTAAGGATGGGGTATTATTGGCCAACTATGGAAAGAGATGCTTGTCAATTTGTGAAAATTTATCAAAAGTGCCAATTTGATACATGTGCGAGCTCAAGGGTTTCATCCACTAACCACTCCTTGGCCCTTTTATCAGTGGGGATTTGACTTAATAGGGATGATATATCTACCTTCATCTAATGGTCACAAGTACATAATAACTTCAACTGAATTCTTTACCAAATGTGTGGAAGTTGTGCATTTAACAACTGCAACTGGGAAACAAATTTCTATGTTCATTTTGAACCACACTATTTGTCAAAATGGTATCCCAAATGCCATAATACTTGACAATGGAAATTAGTTTAAGAATAAGGATATTGATGAATTATGTGAGAAATTTCATATCATACACCATTCTTCTTAAATCTATTACCCTTAGGGAAATGGTCATGTTGAGGCCTCAAACAAAAATATCCTTAAAATCCTAAAAAAAAAAAATGGATAATTTAGGTAGCGATTATCATATTCAATTAAATCTAGCATTTTGGGCCTATAGAACAAGCATCCGAACACCCACAAGAAAAATACATTTTTCATTGGTTTATGGGGAAAAACTAGTTTTTCCTTTAGAGGTGGAAATTCCCTCACTCAAAGTCTCATTGCATGGGTTAGTGACAAATGAAGATTATAGAGTTGTTAGACTACAACAATTGGAATTAATTGAAGAACATCAAACCCAAGCATATAACCATTCAAATGTGTATCAAAACACAATGTCAAGGAACTATAACAAGAGGATCAAATCAGGCGAATTTCAAGTGGGAGACCCAGTCCTCAGAGAAAATCCCTGAAACCAATCAAAAAGAGAAAAAAAAGGGAAATTTGAGGAAAAATGGCTAGGACCTTTTGTTATAACATAATCCTATGGGACATGAACTTACAAACTAGACAATTGTGATGGAGAGGAATTTCAAGAACCTATCAATAGCATTCACTTAAAGAGGTTTTACACCTAAGATCAGATGAAAGTGTATAGGAGGAAAGAGTATCAAATGAGGAAAGAATTAGTTGTTGTAAAGTAAAAAGAGATCATCAAGAAATCCAAAAATAGTGAAATGAGATCCTGAAATAATCCAAAAATAATGTAAAATGATCCTAAAAGAAATCCAAAAATAGTGAAAAGAGATCCTGAAAAAAATAAAAAATAGTGAAAAGTGATCCTGAAAAAAATTCAAAAATAGCAGAAAGAGATCCTGGAGAAATTAAAAACATTCAAATATGAGATCCTAAAAATATTGTCATCTTAGTGAAAACCTGGCAAACAGACACCTTGGTAATTTTAAACAAAAAATGAAAAAATGAAAAAATACAGAAAAAAAAAAAAAGAGAAAAAGTGCCTTGGTCAAAACCTAGCAATAGGCGCCTAGGTAGCAAAAAAAGAAAAAATGAGAAGAAGAGAAATAAATTCAAGTGGTGAAAACCTGGTAAACAGGCGCCATTTGACCCCTATGTCTTGCCTAGGTTGCATTTTCCATCTGCACCTTTCTGTCATCCTTGTACATATCCTTGCATCCGTCATTTGTACATTGTCATAATAAAGTCTCAGAGCTACATTTGTGTATACCAAGCTTTCATCCTAATTTTGAGATTTGCCTAAGTCCAAAGTCTTTGTTATATCCAACTGGGACACAATCTTAAATCAGTGAGCTCATCACGACATACCCAATTGACACAAATATTTGCATCAAACCAAACTCAAGACACTTTAACCCTTTAATTCATATCAAATTTCAAGCATACCAATTTGATCAAGCTTCAACATCACACTAATTTGCAACATCAAATCTTATCAAGTCTTAGACAAGATTAAAAATTGGAATAAAAATAAAAATGGATGAATTCTTCTGAATTGTGGATCCATAAACAATAGAAATGTTATTTCAAGGGTTACTTGATTTTAATGTTATTTCAAGGATTACTTGAATCATGTCTTTTTAGTGAAATAATGATGTCTTGGACTAGATACCCAATGATGGAGACATGGTATTTTCTTGATTTATGTGTGTCTACTTGTAAGATTGATTCATAAAAGTTTGCAAAATTTTCTAAGGACATGATCATCAAATAATCATTAAGGAAATTTGCATATGGAAGGGATCAAATCTCTGTCTATTCACACAAATGGATACCTTTCAAATTTATATCTTCCATATCTTAATGCCAAAATCCACTTGCAACATTGAATCTGATGAAAGCAGCATTCATACTCCTATGATTGAACTAGTGAGAGTTGTACCAAATTCATTGTTGAAAATATGAAGGAAGGGGGTATTCATATCAACATGGCTTGAAAAATCTAACCAGTGAAGCTTGTACCAACTTCAAGTTCCAAAAATCTCAATGATGAAAAATACAATAGCATTTTCTGGTGATAAGTGACAATCATAGCTGCATATTGCATCCGCTTTAGATTAGACTTGCATTTGTGTAGTTAGGGTGATCTTCTCTAAAAGAATCAATCTTAGGAATTTTTGTAATCCAAAGGGGTGAATCAATCAAGGGTTATTACATCAACATTTTCTTAAGATAGAGTATATGGACTTTCACAAAAATATTGTATTTCATCTAAGTTCATTATCATTAACCTCTACATTGCATCTCATTGCATTTCATATAAGTTCATCTAAATTCATTATTATTAATCTTTGTATTGCATTCCATTGCATATCATGAAAAGATCATAGAAAACATGCATTCAATAAAGCATTAATCATGGCATTCCTAAATAATAATTTCATCTAGTATCATTGCATACATCCACATTGTATTTGAAAAATACAAAAACACAAATAATCATATAGAGGTGCATCATGCATTTCATCCAAATTTTTAAAAGTCTATATACAATGATATCATAAGAAATAAAATCTTAACGTATCGAGATTTAATGTCATCATCATCATGAGTCTATCACTATAAGTATCAAGTACATTAGAAGGTACATCAAAATATAAATTTGTCAAATCTGATCCAAGGGAGGAACATCTATCTCTGACCATCCTCTACACCTATGCCTGTATTTGTATCTATAGGGAGAACCTGAGAAGAACCTATTTCCTAAGTAGGATCACTGCCAAACTGAGAAAAAAATGCAACTAACATAGAAATGACCTGAGCCAACTCACCCTGTACAACTGTCATACCTGCATGAATATCTTGTATCTCTTAGCTAGGACGAGTAGGAGGAAATGATGGACCAGATATTTCTACTGAAACCACTGGAGCATCTGGTATGTCAGCAACATCAAGAACAACATGTCTACCTTCTTGTTGATATCTTTGAATCCAACCCTAGGAAAAATAGGATCAACTTCTTGCCTTTGAGGAACATGTGTGTCATCCCATCTCTTAGAAATAGTAACTCCTCTATCTCTCATCCTAACTCTACCAATACCAACTATACTACTAGATGGTCTAGCACCATGATCAACCTCAGACTCAGAGAACCTCACGTGACCTCTTTCATGAATAATAAGAGGAATATCACTTGTGCCAACAAAATGAGATGCTCTACCTGTCGCTACTCTACCACCTGGTACCCTACCCGCTAAAGCTTGAACAACTCTTCCTCTGCAAGGACTAACTGATCTCCCTCCTTGAACCTGGACCTATCTTGGTCTACGATGTCCTCCCTAGTCATCATTCTGATCATCATCATCACCATCATCATCATCATCATCATCATTATCATCATCATCATCATCATCATCATCATCATCTGAATCTAGATCATCAGTGTAAGGAACTGGATCTATAGGATTAGTAAAATGAGGAAACTCATGTAGCTAGTATCACTGATTGTATTGAGGGGTAACTCTTGCATCCTTGATATCATCACCATAATCCCACTATATTGGTCGAAGGCCTAAGACCTAAATTACAACATCTCGATAATCAACGCTAGGCCCCCACAATGATCTCTCTACCTAAACTCGAGCATAGTGAGATAACCCCTATGGTAAACTCTAAGTGTGGCTAAACTGTCTCAACACTCTTAGCAAACAACATCTCTCAATGATAAAAACTATGTGACCAATGAACCACCATGAAGAGAAGAAGTAGGGTATCTCTTGATCATCCTCACTTCAACCCTCGCATCCAAGATATGGTCTCCAACAGACCTCATATAGATAATCTAGCATATCCCTCGAGTACTCTAATTTTCCCAATGGAGGCTGGAAAATGACTCCCTGATATGCATACACATAAGGATTACCTTGAGGAAGAGATCTCTCTGCTATAATTCTCACCACTAGAAGGCACTCTAAGGCCCACACCTGTAATAACACTGCATCAACAGATAACACAATGTTGTGATGGTAAACCACATGATGTAAATTGTGATACAGATGTAAGGAAACTCAGGTGTAGAAATAGCTTCCTACACTAATCTCTATAGGAAAGTATTGTGCAAATTCTTTTAAATCCTTACAATTTCAGATTTGTTAACTACTTTAACAAAGATATTGCTGCCACATACCATGCATACAGAAAATAGAGAATGACACAATGATTTACCCTGGGGAAAACCTTTCGGTAAAAAACCCCAGCACTCCAAAACCTGCACAATGTATTATCTTCAACACAACGGTTACAACACACTTGCAATGCAAGGTCTTTCAGGAGACAATTGACACTATAAGACAAATCTAGTAGCACCAGATCATACCAACAATACACTCTTTTCGTATCCTTTCCTATAACCCTAAAAAAAACTTATATCATGCACTTTCTTTTTTAGGGCAACTTCCAAGGATAGCCGTATTAGGGTTTTACCATTCTCCAAGAAAATAGGAACCCTAAAACAATTTTCAGGGCAATGTCCCGAACCCCACGGTTGGGAACAAAAGGAGGAAGAGTGTAAATTACTCAACTTTATCAGTTGCCACATGTCTTGCATGTCTTCAACTGTCATTGAAATCTCCTAGAAATAGCTCTTACATGTCATAGGAATCCGTCATAACTATTTCAGCCATGATCTCCTTACACACAATTCAAGATGCCGACACATCAAGTGGAGTGACACATCAACATGCCAACTAGACATGTACTCTCACACTTAATTACATTATTTGCAAGAAAATATATTTTACAAAACAAATAATAAGAATAGGAATTATCCAAGGTTGAGACACCTTATTCCTAACAACAGATGTGCTAGTAAACATGATCCCATTGCAAATCTGTGGGGCTGAGAAATCATATACTCCAAAATCCTACCCCATCCTATGGAAAATCCATGACCTCATCTATCTAGCATCAAGAATCCCGCTGTCAAAGCTTCCATCATATAAGGAAGAGGAGCATACAATTATCTCATCTGTCACCAAGGAATGGTCTCCTCTCCAATATTCTCCTCACCAAAAACATTTCTGCAGGCTGCTTCGTCATAAACTAAATCATAATATATGAGCTCACACATAATCAGAATCTGAAACAATCTATAGACATCCTTTGGCATAATAGTCATCTCACCCATCGACAAATGGAAGGTGTTATGATCCAAGTGCCACCGCATGGCTAAAGCAGTCAATAAATCCCAATTCACTCATAATTGTGGCATCTGCAAAAGATATCCTAACCCACATATCTTGATCACCCATTTTTCCTCAATAGACAAATCAGGGACCATGTCCAACGACCAAGGATATATACCCCGGACCATCAATTTCCCACAGGAAACCTGGTTTCATAGAAAACACAATCAATCAATCAAAGACATCAAGTTTATCATCTTAAGTCAGTCAACCTAATCAAATTCTATCATCAACAATCTTATCTCTCTCTTCTTGAGCACATCAAATTATTTCATTTCTCTAGATCTTGAGACCAAAGTATCAATCTAATCCATAATCCTAATCAATTTAGTTTTACTCACATCAACACACATCAAGATGAATTTTGTGATTGAAATTATTCAATTTTTCATCTAATCAACATTGTACAAAGGATATTGACATCAAATCATGTAAATGGGATAAAGATTATGGCATCAGAGACAAAAAATTGCAGGTTTTGGGTTATTTTTTCCCTAGATGCCAAAAGAGTAATCATACTTTCCTTGGAGGTTCCTAAATGCTCCTAACATTCCTAAACCTTTCAAAATATTTCCTAAACTATTGATAGCAATTATTTTGACTTTTATAGGTGCTATTTCACCTTGAAAAATGCATTGGGCATGCATAGGCACTCCTTGACATCATGGAAGTGCCCAAACATCTTGTAAATGCTAATTCAATGGTATAAGTGTTGAAGGAACTTGTACATGCACCAGACATTTATATAAAGGTTGCAAAACACTTCCAAAACCCTAGAATAAGCACTAAAAGAGGGCATGCCAACACTCTAACATGTGGCATAGGCACTCAAACACATGGAAAAAGCTAGAAAAGCATGGAAAAACATAGAAATTCAAGGAAAAATATGAAAGATGGAAAAAATATCATAAATGGGGAACATACCAGATTTCAATACGCTCTCATATGTTGATAATTTTTCCCACACTTGAATATGTGTTCTCTAATTGGAACCTCCATCATTTCTAGCAGAGCAAAAATCCAAGTTTTACAAAGAGAGGAGGTCACAATGAGAAGAAAGATTACCTTTTTACTTACTTTTTCACTTATGCAAGGTAAAAGTTTGCATTTTTGTGGGAAAAAAGCACATAATTTAATTAAAAATCCAATATTTTTCAACATTTCAAATTGGGGCATTTGAGGGAAGTCATTCATTTATCAAGAAATCAATTAAAATCGTGACATTTGGAAATTTTTGGAAATTCAAAATCAATTTTGATTCAATTCCTGAGGGGTGATACGATCATCATAAGGGGAATCAAATTGATCAAATCATCAGTGGACTTAATCAAATCATCAACGGGGCATCGGAAAAACTCAAAAAAATAATTTTTCATCAAAGTATCATATCAAGGTTTATCATATTTCCATCACATTAGTGATCGCAAAGTTGACATCAATTAATGGATCCAGCATTAAATCAGACATTAGCTAATTAGTGAATCAAACTTCAGTGATTCTTTGAAACAACGTGCTTCACACATTGATTCAAAGAGGGGCATTTGTAGAGACCCTGAATTGGTTAAGACAAATCAAATGCAAATTCAAATCAAGCATTTAAGCATCAAAGCATGAATTAATTAAAATCAGATCTATTTAGATTAATTAAATTAAAAATATCAAATAAACATGCAATTGATTTAATATAATGATTGTGTACTTTAAATCAAATTAAATCCAACCCATTCAAGGGAACCTATGGAAAAATTAATTAATAAAATCAATTCATTAATTTCATTTATTCACATCAACCACAAAAGGACAAAAACTCAATCAACCAATGAGGTGAGAGCATTTGAAGCACATGGATTAAGGACAAATCAATTCTCTACCACTCATCTTGAGGTGCATCTTGACCATTCATCCTTGTCTCTGTGTCCCACCATTTGAAATGACTAACTTGAATACACCTTGATAAGGGTTAGCTCACTCTAACCCCTACCCTTGGAAAATCATATAAATAGGATACAATTCTAAGAGAAAATCACCAATTAACCTTCATCTTCATTTGCATTGGCATTATAGTTAAACTATGCATCCATGCTTAGCATAGTTTGAGTTCTTTAAGGTTTGTTCTTGCATCTTTCAATTAATTTGCATCCTGATCCATCATGTTTAGCTTAAATTTTCACATCATGTAGCTTAAATCTTTGAATTCTCATTCTAGGATTGTCACTTTAGGAGTGCTTAGAATTTGAGAGCATTTTCTTTAGCTTCCTAGTTAGAGAGAGATGAGACAGTTTCAATGACTCAATTTGATGTTTAGCATTGTTAGATCTTTCATTTCATTTTAAATTGATGTAATTGAGTTAATATTTCATGAATATGCATTAAATTATATGCAATATGCATGAAATTAATTCCCACCACTGTTATCCTCACGCAAAGATGAAAAAACAACGTTGGTTCTGAAATTATAGACATATTTACTCCACTGACAACAATAATAAAATGTATAGAAACTGAATAGTATTAAAATGAATACCGTAACATATTGAGAAAAAAAAAGTTCTACTTTAATAAGATTCATTCACCCAGTAACATTCTTTGATCACCATATAAAAAAGAGATAAAATTTTGATGAACTATAACTAATTGAATGTTTGAAGATGATAAGTTGAGGATCACCAAGCTGCAAAAGTAAATGCAAGATATTAAATCAGTTAATGAATTGTATTTTTATTGATGTCAACTTGATATGGCTTGATTGGTCATATACATATTGTCATAAACTTGAAGAGTTGAAGAGACAAAGTTTATGTGGTTGGTAAAACATAAAAGTTCAGTATACACCGAGTGATAGTAAATACTGACAGACAGTGCACACCATTGGACAGTGACCACCAAGCAGTTCACAATGTATACTGAGCACCGTAGTAACCGAGCAAGTGGTTACCGAACAAGAGCTATTTACTGAGCTTATCTGAATTTGTCACTGAGCATAACTGAAGTCAACGACCGAGCTAACTGAAGTTGATGACCAATCAGAACTGAAGTTAAAGAATGACAAAAACACTTAGTTGACGAGAGCTATATTTAGATTGACTGATTTATTATTTTATTTCCAATGATCAGTTAAACTAAAGAAATGAAAGATATTTAAAAGAACATTTTATTCACAACTATCATGGAGAGATTTGCGGAATAAAACTAAATAAAATCTTTACGGGATAAAGAAAGCATGCCTAGTTTTACAGATCAAGAAGTGATCTATGAAAAAAGAAAGGAGATTAAGCAGCTAATCATGTCTATAAAGAGATAAAATAAATTTATTATGAAAAGAGGAATGCTAAATATAATTCTGCTGAAGATAGAAGTCTTCATGCATATCTGATCATACTGGCTGAAGAACAGAGCAAAGGAATTCTACAGACACCGAGCAATAGAGGACAGAGCATTCACCAAGCATAACAAAGAAAGAGAGAAAAGGAATTGAAGAGAATAATGATCAAAGAGGTATTATTCAACTAAAAATAGATATGAATATCTACAAGTCAAAGTTGTATTGTGGATAGATCATTTATTGTATCAGTTTAACCATTGATTGAGAAAATCTCTTAACCGAGTGGGATTTAACCATCCTTATTGTATTGAGATACTCAAGAGTATCAAAATTTTTTCTTGTTGACAACATAGTGAAGGCTAGGTCAAAAGACAAATTGTTAGTTTTGAATCCTCTAACAAGGTCGCACTTAACAATGTGTTTGTAACCTTTAACATGGTCGGCTCTTCACCGAGCTCACTTCAGAAGAGAGAAAATTTTTGGTTACCATTCCCAAGTGGTTTTTCCCTTAACATGGTTTCCACGTTAAAAATCCATGTGTCAAATTTGTATTTCTTTCATTGATTTGATAGTTTTCTTTACACATTACTAAAAATGGATTGGTTGGTAAACACTAAGTTTAATTGTTGCTACTCGGTAAAGTATAGAAAAGATAAATAGTATATCTTACCGAGTTTTTTATATTTGTTAGAACTATATATGGCATACATCTTGAAGGATTGAAATAAAAATATAGGATATTATATTTGTGATATAATTTTGTGGTTGGATTATTGGAATTATTTTTAAGGCCACTGATTCACCCCCACCCCCCTCTCAGTTATTCTAACAAATTTATGTCATGAACAACAGTAGTCCCAAAATTTGAGTCTCATTTAGTTATTAAAGTAACAAGGGAAATTATGAAACAAAATTTTGATCCCTTTCATTATCATTCATTTTCATATAAATTCAAATTCCCAAATAAATTGTTCACGTCTACTTTAACTGATGACTTTTAAATACAATAAAATCAAAGTCTTTAAACACGTGATATTAAAACATAAGAGAAAGACTAAAAATAGAAAATAACAGGTGCCTGCCATGGTGCTCCCCCTTTTCCTTCCTTTGCAGGTGGTTTTCAAGATGCTTTTTTCTCCTTGTACACATGTAGGGTGTTCACAACTATCGTAATATCATCATGCTCAAGAATGACAATATTAGCATTTTTGATGACCCAAATGCCATTTGTTCTTTAATATCTTTTTCCTCAGAAATAAAATTTTGGTGATTATTACCACACTACATCATAATAGCATAAATTCTTGCTAACTTCTTGTACTCCTTGGAGAATGTGAGAGGATCAATAATGATATCATTATTGCGCTAATATTCTTTCTTCAGATTATCTACTGTGATAATTATAGAGTCACCTTTCTTTTGTAGCTCACAACCAATGTATTTAAAATAATCAACTATTTTCTCTATCATTTCCTTGGCTTATTCTAGGAGTTTATTTAAGTTAGCCACACTTTTTTGAATGTACTCACATTTCTATCCCAATCTAAACATATATTTTTGAAGGGGGCATTTTGTGACTGTATGAGGCCAAGGATTATAGATATTGTGGTTCATATATCCATCACCTCCTTTATATGCTTCATGTTTTTTTATGTCTCACTCCCTCCATTTTGGGAACTTTAATTTATGAAATTAAGGCATTTCTAACTAGCACAAGAGCTGTAGACCTTACGGAAAGACATGTTGTCAATTAGTGCCAAAACACTTAGTCATTTATATGGATACAATGTTGACCGAGCCAAAAAATTGAAGTGTAACCCGAGCTAAGCTGTGTCGACCAAGAAATTAGTTCAAAATAGTATCACCAGAGTCACCAGTGTTACCCAAGTGGCATACTATCTCTGAGTGATGAATGTGGCCTAAGAACTTAGTGTCGATCAAGTACCAGAGTTGTTAGTTCACTGTATCGCCCGAGTGTTAGTATATCACCTGAGTGGTTTATTGGACCAGAGTATCAGCATTAAGCTGACTTAGCACATATTGTTTGATACTAATTAAATGTGATAAGTAGCTGACTTATAGAGGTAATTGATTTGGATAAGATATATATATGTAAGAGACTTTGTTTATCCAAATGTAGTAGCAGCAGAAGTATGAGTATGGATATGCGAATATGAAGTGACAGATTGATTAGAAGGCTACAATAGTATAAAGGAATAGCAGAGACTCATCTATCACATTCATGTGATCAGTATTACTTCAAAGGATCTTATTCAGAAAATTGAAGTTGCATAGAAGATCATTCACTGGTTCATCCTAATAGGTGTATCAGTCAAAATCCTTTAACAGGGTGGACTTAACAGTCCTTCACAAATCTCCTAATAGAGTGCATACTTTATTTTATTATATAAATCCTTTCACAAGGTAGACCTAACAGTCCTTATTGCTCCTAACATGGCAGACCATCAGAAGTGGTCAATTGTAAGCCTTAACCAGCCAAATTTATTAATGCAGTACTAAATCTTGTGGGTACCATCCCCACCCCAGTTTTACTTTCTATTTGGAAGGTTTCTGGGTAACCAAATATTGTGTTAAGTGTTATGAATTTTTATTGATTTTATATTCCATGCATGCAATAAGATTAGACAATATAATAAAGGATAAAAGTGAATAAGTTTTATTGGTTCATGATTCACCCCCCTCTCAGTCACCTAGCCTCAATATATTTCCAACAATTGGTATCAAAGTAAAGGTTCTCTTATTAGAAGTTTAATAGCTTGAGCAAAGATCAGAGGCAATGTAAATATACATACAGGAGAAAGCCATTAAAAATGAAAAAGATAGATCTACAAGTGGCCATGGATCAAATTAGAAAACTCAAGAAGCAACTCTCTCATTCCCTGAAAAGAAGAAAAGATTTAGCAGTGCAAATGAATGAAAAAATTACATAGAAGACAGAATTGAAGATTTATGCAAAGAAAGAAGTTTTGAAGAAGTTGATGCAGCCATTGAAGATCTACTTTTAAATAATCTCAATTTACATGAAGAAGTCAAAAATTTAAAGAGAGAACAAGAAATTCATTCAGTCAGAATATGTGAAGTCATGGAACAAAAAAACCAAGAAGAAAATGATAGAGATATGGCACAAGGAGACAAAACATTGCTAAGTACAAGATTAGAATAAAAATAAAATGAGATCCATCATTTGTCACTTCAGGAAGCAGATATGATAAATCAACTCAACAGTGAAAATCAAGAAGTTATCAATCCGAGGACTGAAAATGAAAGACTTCAAAATGATCTCAACACTGAAAATAAAACCAATGAGAGTATGATGAATTCAAAAGTAAGCATGGATCAGTTAATAGAGAAAAATCAATTCAGATATCATGGACAGACTGGATTAGGCTATACTGAACAAGGTGAATCCTCACAGCAAAAAGCTCAAAAGAATAAGAAACCTACAAGTAATCATTCTGGTAAGATAGGGCATACACCAAATAAGTGTTGGAGTAATGGAAAGCCAAATTTTAATGGTAAATTATACATGTGCAACAAACATGGACATAGGGAAAATGAATGCACTGTGAAACCTAAGTTTGAAGGAAAATGTTTCAATTGTAACAAACAAGGTCATAAGTCCTCCGAGTGCAGAACTAAGGAATGGAACCCTGCTGAACAATTAGCTAAATAAATTTGTGGTTGGGATTAAAAAACATGGAGCATATGTTGTCATTGTGGTGAGTATGGGCATATTGGTGCAAATTGTGCAAAGACTCATCTTAGAAAAAGGAATCCTACTAAGAGATGTTATGTGTGTAAACAACTCGGTCATCTAAGCAAGAATTGTATGAATAGAGAAAAATTGGATACTGGTTTTGAGAAAGGCAAAGAAAATTTTTATGAAATCATAACTCAAATGAGTCACCAGTGGGTAAGGAAGTCTCCTGATAATTCGAACCAAAATGATGAAGGATCAAATGGCACCCAAAATAGTGAATTGGGTGGATCCACCATCTCTGAATAAAGATGCAAGGAGACAAATGGAACTATGTAGACAAGCCATCATACATTAGTTCCAGATATGCTATCAAGTCCAAGTCAGCATATTGATAGACTAGGAAACATTATGGTTCTAACTGAGTCAGGATCTCAGTTACATCTGAGTTACTCAGGCTTTACCAAGTTAAGTCAGGTTGTATGATTTCAAAGATGCAAAGTTAGTTTTCGTCGAGCTTGTGAGTATGTCTAGGAGAACTACCCAAGATATGAAAGCTACTATGTACGGAGAATTTAATGAAAACCTATGATGAAATTTGTCATAAATTGTAAAATTGAAGGGATATTGTTTATAGTTTGGAGAGTTCTTAAGAGATTTTAGTGATTGTAGAGAGAATTTTTGTTTGAAATCTTTAGTTACAGTGAAGTTTCTTCAATCCTCCGAGCGTTATGGCATCTTCATCCAGCAGTAAGACCAAGAAGGGATCCAAGATGTTAGTGAGGAATTCTTTCAGTGAATCACCAAATTTCAAACTTCATCCAGTGATTGTAGAGGAGATAGATCCAATGAGAGCCCATTCCAAAATTCATCCTAAGGTATTGTTGATTCACGACATTCAAGCTTTCTGTCATTGTATCATTCAACAATTAGGTACATTAGAGATGGATCAAGCATATGAGGTACTTTGTGTGGACATAAACCTAAATCTGGAACACAAGCACCTTGAAGTTAGGGGTTTAACCCATATCTTGCATATACCGAAGAAATTTTAGATAAAGTGGATTAGGTTTATTTTGAGCCGTGTTCACAACATGCATCTCTGGTTAGAGAAACTAGTGAACATCACTAAGATGATGGTACACCAAGTGACAGGGTACCCAATGCTCGAAAAACCTAAGGCAACCAAAACCCTACCCCATGATGACCTAGCCAAGAAGACTCTTGCCGAGTGGGATAGAAGAGGTATGAAGTTAAATGGAGTCACTAAGATGGAGCTGAAGTTTGGACTTCATGTGATTGCACACAAGATATACAGTTCAAGCTAAATAAATAGTGTACTATGTGAGGTTGTGGACTTGGCATTCAAAGTGGTCAAGAACAATTTGTCATTCGACCTATCCGAGTTGTAGCTCACCCAACTGGGCAAAAACATGGAGAGAATTTGGGCATCCAAGACCAATCCATGTAATTTTGGTTCACTCTTGGTCTTCATATTATTTTATGTTCAAAATTTTTTCCCTTCAAAAGGAACAATTGTATGAAAGAAGGACAGACCTATAAGTTATCAGAGAAATGAGTTTATAGAAGAATTGGGAGATAACTTTGAAAGCATCATGGATGCTTACTTTGAAAGTTTCAGAGAGAAAATGCAGAATAGATTCAGAATTCCTAAACAATTGGTAGAAGACTATAAGGATAATATATGATTCCTAGTTGATTGTGCTAAAGTATACATCCAAGAAGTCAAGCCTAGGTTTGCATGGGTGAAACCTCTTACATATGAGCTTAACATAGATGAGACCAGAGACATCATTGAAGCTCTTGTAAATGAGCCTGTTGATCCCAAAGCACCATATTTTGGTACTTATGAAGAAGCTAAGGGCATAATATCATTAGAAATTGAGATTCCAAAAATCTTGAAGAGAGGAAGGAAGAGAATAGAGAAGTTTAGAAAGAAGTATGGAAAGCCATCAGAATCTCCTCCTTCAATCAATGAAAGCAAAGAGGATGACATAAAGGTAGAAGAAGAAGAACTCGAGAAAGAAGAGGAAGAGGTAGAAGAAGAGCCTCCTAAGAAGAGGAAGAGGTTGGCCCCCAAGAAAACACTAAAGATCTCTATCCCTGTCTTCACTAAAAAAAACCCAAAATATCTAGAAGAAAATTGACAATGCCTAAAGAAGCTGAAGAAGAAGATACAGTCACATTCAAGAAGTGACCACCTACCTTTGAGAAGAATGTTAAAGAATTGAAAGAGGGTAGTGGTATGGGATCTCTCAAATCATTGATGTATGCTTCCAGAACCAAGGATGAGCAGAAGATTATTGAGGATGCATTAGTAGAGAAAATGGCAAGATGGAAGTATGATCCATTTGAATTGAAAAGCCATATGACTGAAGACCTTCTCAAAGCAATCACCATTCACTGGCACAATGCAGTTCAGATTGAAAAGGACATCAACAAGAAAACCTTGAATAAATTCATGCCTACTATCTCTGATAAAGAGGTAAAAGATGCTATGACTAAATATCAGAATAATCACACTCCAAGGTTTAGGTCTTTTCAAATCTTGAGCAAGAAAATAGAGGATGTTGTGCAGTCCGCAACAAAGATATGGAGGACAATTTTTGATGACAAGGGAGATGGTAATATAGGGTTCAATAGAGTACATACCCTCATGTATAGGATAAAGATGAATAATTACCTGAGGTATAGACCATTGAATAATCTAATGTAGAACAGATAGCAGTAGAAGTGACGACATCCTTGCCCCAATCACCTATTCAAAAAATCTTATCTCTAGGAAAAGAAAAATTCGCAGAGTCTGCATCAAGTATAATAGGAACCAAGAACCAGGCTCTACCTACTATTGGGCCAAGCTAGACTGAGTCATAGAAGGGCACTGTGAATGTTTCTATAGTTGGTACTGATTCTACAGTTGGTGTATTAAAAGTTAATGACCTACTTTAGCTAAACACTGAGGACAAGGATGGGGATGGAAAAGGTAAGGAAATAATTCCTTCACCTAATCCCAAGGTCAAGGGAAAAGAAAAGGAAACAATTATTGATGAAGTTGACCTTGAGGAATATATTTTGATTCCTAATTGGGATCTTTCTTTCCTGACAGTCGAGAAGATGGACATCCTTGGGGAGCTATGGAAGAAAAGAGAAAAACAATAGAAGCTCTGAGTTGAGAAGAAAAGTTATAGAGTACTATAGGACATCAAAGGTATATTCCTTGATTTACTAGAGATTGAATTCAATGAGGAAGAATCCATAATGTACCAACTTGTTGAAATAGCTCACAAGTTTAATCATTATCTTAGTGGATAGGAGAAATTACTGCAGACGATAGATAGAAAATTTGAGAGTAAGATTCTAGAGAATGTTGTAGGTAAGATTGCAATAGATCAAGTAAAGCTAACCACTATCATTAGCTCTCTAGAAACCACTGTGAATAATGTTGTGGCATTATTTGTAAATTTGAGTGACACTTCTAACTTTACCATAGAAATAAACAACAAGATGACAAAGAATGAAAATGATTTGAAGGCAAGTGCAAGCCAGTTGGCACTTGATCCTAGTTCAAGTTCATCACATTTTATAAAGATCAATTATCTGACTGATCTGTAGGCAGACATACTAAGGGAAGAAGCAAGAAGAAGGGAATCCCTAAAAATTATAAAGAGCAAACTCCTTCCTCATATAGATGTCATGCAAAAACATATTGCTCATGCAAAGACACTCATCCATGATAACAAATTTTTAGTTGCAGAGCTTATGATGGAGTTGTCTGTAGAAATTCAGATTGAGTTACACATCTTGAATGTGTTGCAAAACAATTTGGATAAGACTTTGTCTCAAATTTTGAAGGTACATTGTGATTTCCTTTCATATTTTGGTATTACTTTGTAGATATTCTTTTTGGAATTTGTGTCAAAAACAAGGGGGAAAGATAAACAAGGGGGAAAGATAGGATATATATGTATATATATGAGGAAATACATGTGCAGAGAAGAGGAAGATATATATAGCAAAGTTACAAAAACAATTTTGGAAAATAAAAAACAGAGTCAGTTGTAACCGAGTTTCAGAGTAGTTATCAAAATAGAGAAAGTACCCAAGCACATGGTAAGGGGGATTTTTGACCTAGCAGTTTGATCAAAGTTTTTAGTATAAGTGTTTTTTTCACTAATGCCAAAGGGGGAGATCGTAGACCGACAGAAAGACATGTTGTCAATTAGTGCCAAAACACTTAGTCATTTATATGGATACAGTGTTGAGCGAGCCAGTAGCTTGAAGTGTAACCTAAGCTAAGTAGTGTCGACCGAGAAGTTAGTTCAAAATAGTATCACCTGAGTCACTAGTGTTACCCGAGTGGCATACTATCTCCAAGTGATCAATGTGGCCCGAGAACCCAGTGTCGACCGAGTGCTAGAGTTTCCAGTTCACTGTGTCACCCGAGTGTCAGTATATCACCTGAGTGGATTACTGGACTTGAGTATTAGCATTGGGCCAACTTAGCACATATTATTTGATACTAATTAAATATGATAAGTAGTCGACTTATGGAGGTAATTTATTTGGATAAGATATATATGTAAGATACTTTGTTTATCCAAATATAGAAGTAGCAGACGTAGAAGTATGAGTATGGATATGCGAATATGAAGTGGAAAATTGATTAGAAGGCTACATCAGTATAAGAAACAACAGAGACTCATCTATCACATTTAGGTGATCATTATTACTTCAAAGGCTCTTATTCAGCAAATCAGAGTTGCATAGAATATCATTCACTGGTTCATCCTAACAGGTGTATCAGTAAAAATCCTTTAACAGGGTGGACTTAATTGTCCTTCACAAATATCCTAACATAGTGCATACTTAACTGTATTGTATAAATCCTTTCACAAGGTGGACCTAACACTCCTTATGGCTCCTAACAGGGCAGGCCAGCAGAAGTGGTCAAGTGTAAGCCTTAATCGGCTAAATTTATTACCGCAATACTAAATCTTGTGGGTACCATCCCCACCCCATTTTTACTTTCTATTTGGAAGGTTTCTGGGTAACCAAATATTGTGTCAAGTGTTATGAATGTTTATTTCTTTTATATTCCATGCATGCAATAAGATTAGACAATCTAATAAAAGATAAAAGAGAATAAGTTTTATTGGGTCCTGATTCACCCCCCCTCTCAGTCACCTAGCCTCAATATATTTCCAACAAGAGCATCATAACACTCACTCAGCCTATGAATGAAGGGAATGCCTCTAACTTTTAAATCCTCGACCTATTCCTTGGCCACTCTCCCAAATTGACTATCTGTTTATAATTAAGAAATTAATTTTGTGTTCTTATTTGAGGAGGGGCCAAAAATGGTATCAGAGGATCTTTCCATTTGGGTGGACATAGGTGTTAATAATGACTTTAAGATATCTAAGAGTAATTCTACCATGACCTTCAATTGATTCTTATCCATTTTCATATTCTCGATCATCTTCTTCACCTTGTTGTTCGAGAGCTGCTAGATAGCCATATTTGCTTCAAAGTCTAGGTCACCTCTATCAATCCTAGTAACATTCAAATCAGAAGGAATAGCTATGCTTGGATCTTTCTAGATGGAGGAATGAGAAATTTATAAGAACATATAGCCAAATTGATCATCTTCCATAAGGCGAGAGTGGTTTTCAATTTATTTACCTTAGGAGAAATAGAAACTTGCAGTATTTGAGAAATGGGGTAGTTCTTGAGGTTTGCATGGAAAAAGGAAATAATTTCATTGCCTTACCCAGGATTGAACCAGATTTATGAGAATCTTTGGCTCACTCCATTTCCTTTTCCTCTAGGGTGCTTCCTCTTTCTTTTCCTAGTTTCCTTGGTCAGGGACTTCATTATCCACAATCATATCAATACCAGGTAGGGGACTTGTTCCACAAGTGGGGGTAGTTCTTGATCCCTTCTCTAGTGGCTTCTCATCGCCTCCTCTAGTAGCACCTAATGGAAACATTGTTGATGTATTGATGACTAAAGTATTTTGAACTAGTGGGTGTGTTGGGTTTTGACTGGAAGCACTAGGAGCACTTGTCATTGTGTTATCTTTCCCTTCCTCCTCTTTATTATTAAGCATGCTTTAGTTCTCTTAAGGTTGGGTTTTTTCCTTACATCCAGACCATCCAAGTCAGGGGATTCCTAGTTGATTGGTTCTAGCAGGCTATCTTGTACCTTTGCATAATATTGAGGATCCATTATGTCTAAGGCTTAATCCATAATACCAAGGATATTGAATTGAAGATGGTACTCTCAGATTTGTTCAATGGTCAATATTGAATAAGACCTCTTCCACACCTCATAATCGTCTGCACAATTAACCCAAAAATCCTCCAATGTGGAGACATGATGGTATGATGATCCTAGCTTCAAATTATCCTTCATGATTTTACTTTGATCAAATTCCCTCTTATAAAATTGTGTCTGCATTGAGTATTTTCTTTCCGCTTTGGTAATGTTTATGACATTGGAGGAGGATTGGCAAGTGTATACTCCTAATTGAATAGGGAAGGTGATGTCTGCCTTGTTCCTTTCTACACACCTCTTTTTCACTTCACAAATCTATCTACATAGTTCAACTATGATGATCTTATGATCTGCAGAATGAGGTAATTTTCATAGGAAATCATCAAACACACCAATCCTTATATAAGTAAAGGTGGGAAATTGAATAAAATAGTTTCCATAAATTTGGATTAATGTGGCGGATTTAGGGGAGATCCTTCTCTCTAGGAATACATGTAATTCATGAACCAACTTCAAAGTGAAAGTGTCATTCACCCTGTGAAAATTCACATAACTATTATGTAATTGCAAGTTAGGATAAAAATAATAAATTTGAATATTCTTCTCAAATTCTTGCACATGGTTCATCCCAGGCCAATATTGAGTGCAAACTAGGGCATACACTAAATAAGAAGACATGTAAAAGAATTGGTTTAATGGAGACACCATGATTTGATGATGCATCTGGTCACTAATTAATTCTGCGAGTCTAAGTGTCTTGAACCAACATAAATCATCTCAACAAAGAAAAACATTCGCTCATCTAGGAAGATGGCATCCTTTGAATATCCATCACTCAAATATTCAAATCAACCATTCAATGATATAAAATAATTTGATAATCATTGAAGAAACATTGTCTCTTATAATTATAGCATTGAATCTGTATAAGTACCAACCCACAACGAAATTACAATAGGATAGGTGAAAAAATAAATAAGACAAAATGGTCAATAATATGAGATATTATAAAAAAATTAAAGTATAATTGAGGTAGTGTCACTTCATCATTTACACAAAATCTTTGTACGGTCTACTAAACCATGTTGTAAGAAAATGAAGTAATGTTTTGATACCCCTTACTATAACTAAACCCACAACATGATATATATGTGGTTATTCCACATTTTCTTAAGTTGAATTCATGGTAGCCTCCTTAGCTTCTATCTTTTAGTTGGGACACGTACTTTTGAACAATTTGGAAAGCAATCATAGAGCCCAAGATTACACATTTTTTTTACTTTTTCTTGCTTTATAGGGGTCTACTTATTGGTAAATAGTTAATACATCTAAGTTTATTTAGCACTAGATGCTCATTATGTGGAAAATTGAAACTATCAAGCACTTTTGATTATGGTACATGTGTAATCAGTTTGGTTGTGGATTCATGATTTGTTTAAGTCGTTTAGACCAAAACCCTAATGGCACAATATTTTACTAGGTGATAGTTCTAAATTTCTAACTTTGCCTCACTATGGCATGCATTTAGACCAAAGCCCTAATGACACAATATTTCACTAGGTGGTAGTTGTAAATTTCCGAGTCTATTACGCTACGACATGCTTTTAGATTAGAGATTTTTTTTGCATTTGTAAAGAGAGAGAGATGCAATTTTGTTTGCAGATGTTTAGTGATTATAGCTTTAGTACACTCATAAAGTGGCTAGTAGTTTCAAATATTTTCATCTAGATCCAAGCTTAGTCGAATAGGGTGAACGTGGTGCACCCTCTAACTCTTCTTGATCATCATAAGAATTGACCTTATGATATAACAAGAATTCTACTCTCTTTGCTCCTATATCCGAGATCCCCTAGCAGAAATAGTGGCATGGCCACTCTTTTAAGTTTCGTCACACCACCTACCTACCAACCAAATGGGTTTTGGATGATCTAGTCAATAGCCTTTTCGTTGGTTGTCACCCATTGTACACAAATGGATTGGTTGTTGCTCACCTATATCCTTCTAATTATAGGCACTACATTTTTGCTCAACTAAAATATTAAATGAACAAATTAGTATGGAACGCATAGTGGCATTCCTCTTCAGGAATTCGAAACTGTGAGCTGTGAACTGTGAGTCGTCATTGGTGACGCAACCAATCATGAGAACATGTTCGAAGCAGCGATAACTTGTCCATCTGTGTACAGCAGAGAGAGAATAAAGGTGATACGACTAATCAATTGTTAAGGGGAGGACGGAAGACATTATGCAGAGAAAAAGCATTGTTCAATCCAACTGGTATACAGCGAATGATTGAGATTGCATTATTCTTCCATAAAATGACAAGAAAACGTCTTCTCCAAAAGTGCTTATTGGATTAAGTTTTGTTCGAGTTGAATTTTGGTGAAATGTTCATCCTTTTAAGTTTTTAACATCTGTTAGGTAGAATTTAATTTTATAGTGCCATTTTTCCATTCCAAGAAAAAGTTTAAGATTCTCGACATTTGTTAGGTAAGCTTTAATCTATCTAAGAATATTGAAAAGTTGGTAGTGTAAGTGGTTTATTTTGATTGAGTAATATGGATAATAATTAGTTTTTTATTGTATTAAGGCTCAAAATTCTTTAAGATGTGATTGAATTAGGTTTAATATTGTAGTTTCTTTTAAAATATTGTAATTTATTATAGAGAAATAAAGATGTCAACATCTATATAATCTAATTTTTTATTAAAAATAATTAAATATTTTTATGTAAATATTGTTATCACCTAAATAGAGTACCTCTATTGAGTAAACTCAGCGTATTGATGAACATGAGAAAGCTTCCCTGATTGTGGGCTCAAATAGTGGAAGCTAACCTCTATAGTAAGCTGGTTCTTATTGGCTTCTCACCTGAAACTACTTAAAACTAAGACTTTTGCAGATAAAAAGGGGTAGAAGGATGCATAGAAATGTATCCAACACATAACAAAACCAGTAATGAAAATCTCTAATACAAAACCCAATAACACAATCCTTGAATAACCAATTTGTAAGAATACTAAGACACCAGTCCCTAAAAGGAGAAAAACTTCCTCACAATTTGAAACTGATTTAGTACAACTTTCAACCTGCAAAGAACTCTATAAATCTATGCTCAAGGCACTAGCATGTGATACATAAACCCAGAAAATTAAGAAGGTACAAGCTTAAAATTACAACCAAATGTGTTACAAAACTATAAAATATCTCTGAAATGGGTTACAAAAATACTTTGCCTCTATCAAGAACATAAAAACAGTTAAAAAATAGCAAGCCAAAGGTAGAAGGAACTCTTTTACAATGAGGCTTCAACTCATACTTATGCCTTTTCTTGACCAACTGCATTTAGGGGAGCAATAACTCCTGGATCAAATTTAGTCTACAATGCATTTTTTGAGCCACTCAAAGGACTTCAAAAAGGTACAAAAGTGACCTAGAAGTCATGCCTCATCAATATCATCATAATACTCCTATTAAATGCAGATTTATCCCCCAAACTAACTCATAAAGGCCTTTAAACAACAAGGAATTGCCATCGATGCAAACTTATCCTTATGACATTTGAATTCTTCCATAACTCTACAATGATATCAGTTTGACTTTCAAAAAATAAGGATAAATATCTCCTTTGCACTATATCTAATAATTATTAAATGATTTATAATTAATTATTTTAATAAATATGAGTTATATTGATAATATTAAGCGATAATTAAATCACTTGATCATAATATTAATATAATAAATATTTATTAAAATTATAATAATAAATTGTTTAGAATGCAAAGTAATAAAAAGCAAACACCATATATTACAAATTTAATAATATCAATACAAAAAAGATTTATAATTATATCTTTTTGTATTGTTATTATTAACATTTAAAAAGCTTTAAAAAAATAGGGAAATTACAAGTGATAAACATTATCACTTAACAAAATTTCTAAAAAATCCCCTTACATGCCCGCGGGGTATTTATTCAAACAAATTTTAATAAAAATGAAGGCAAAAAGCCCTTCACTTGTCGATGAAACAATAGTGTATTTGAACCCTAAAAACACCTCTTCAACATTTAATTTTTTATTCTTACATTGCGCAATGTTGGGTCGCCGCCTAGAGGAGTCACCACGAGGGTTTTTGGAGAACTCTTGGGAATTTGATGGAGCTTTTGTGTCTTTTGTGCAGATTTTCTGGGACAATGCACACATACTGGTAAGGTTGAATACATTTGTGCTTCATTATTGAGAATAAAATGCTCTCAAAATGTCTTCTAAAAGAAAATAATGATGGAAAAAGTCCCATTAGTTTTGTACTCTACTCATAAAACAAACTATCTTGGTTCGATTCGTGTCTCCTTATAAGAAATTCATTGTATTTCTATTCTATTTTTATGCTTGTGGGTTTTATGAGGATCATGTTGATTCCTTTATAGGCCGCAACTTCATTTGGCTTCATATTCGAGCTCTTGAGATATATATTTGCTTCGAATTTTGCTTGAGATCTCTCTAAATTTTTATAAGATTTGTATTTGGGAGTTTCATGAAGATATTTCCTTCTGTAATGAATAGTATTACCATTTTGGCCACATATGAAGGGTCATTACAAAACGTGTTGTCTAAAACATGATTTGTTGTAGAAACTTGTCCTTTCTAGTGTTTTCCATTATCATGTCACTCTTTATCATTGTGGGAAGCTACATTTAGACACCATGGGTATCTTTGCCCATTTGACTTGGGAGCTTTAATTTGATGCTCTATTTTTCTAAAAATATTGACCATATGCTCAATCCAAACTATTAGTATTGTCTCTTTATGTTTTTAACGCTTTGAACATTATTATAAAATAATCAAAGCACTCTTATTCATCATATGCAGATCCCTATCTTTGAACTTTGTGAATAGAATTTCGTAATGCTTTATTCTCAATACTCTATTTAGAAACAATATATTTTCTCTAGATGGTAGCATCTTTGCTCTTTTATTGTCCATATTATAACAACAATAGCATTATCACAGTCATTGTTACTTTGGAAACGTGTCGCATTATTCTATTTTGGTGTTTCATGAATATTGGAGAGCATTTCTTTGTATACTTTTGGCTTTACCTCATTTGAAGAATCAAAACAAGGAACATTAACACTAGAAGATAAGGAGATAACAATAACATAGCTATAATCCCTAATAGATAACACATGCTTCTTTTGAAATATGTTATTTGATCGAGGATCTGCAACATAAGCATGTTTTGTTATTCCATACTTAATAATGTTACCCTTGAACACTAAGGCTACTATCTATTGCATTTTTCTTTACCTTTGATCTTGCATGGTCATTCTAAAAGGCTCTCTACTGATCTACCGAAAGCTAGGAATGGGATGCAGATTTGGAAAAAAAACTATAGCTCCTTAGTGGCTGATTATTTGATCGAGGAGGCACGGATTAATTTAATTTCTATCGACCCTAGCCTCTCTCATATTTAGGTCTCTCTTAACTCGTGCTTCATCAATAGAAACTCTAAGGATATTCTAATTTTACTCCTAACCCTTCTCGAAAGTATTTATCTCCTCTTATATGATGACCATGATTGAAGCTGATGGTCCGCTTCCTGCTGGAACAAATCCCCTGGCCCTAAGATTAACATTTTATTTTGGATTTTGATTCAAAATAAAGTACTGACCACTGGTAACTTATGCAAGAAATTTTTTTATCTTCCTAACAGGTGCTTCCTATGTAAGAATGATGTAAAATGGCTTCTTCATCTCTTCTTTCACTACATATATGCTCATGATACTTGGGGTAGGATATTCTAGGGATGGAACCTATCTTGGTTTCTATCGGGAACCTTGATGGAATTCATTAATCAATGGAAATGCCCCACTTCAAATAAGGCTACTAAGTTGGTTTGGTCAGTTCTGGCTCCTCACGTTTGCTGACAAATATGGAAAGAGTGCAATAATTGAGTCTTTAGAAATCTAGAAGCTTCTTCCCAGGTGGTTGCTGAGAAGATAATTAGAGTTGTCAAAGAAAATTTTCTCAATGCCAGAAATGATTTCCATTTGGAGGATGGTGATTGTGATCCTAGATTTTTCCTTTTCTGTGCTCTTGATTCTGTAGACACCTAAAAATGGTTCATTGCCTATGCCCCCTTTTTAACATGTCTTCTATATTGTATGTTTGAACTTTATCATTCACTATTATTTTCATTCTTCCATGTCATCAATTAATAATATTTCTCTCATTTTGGCCAAATTGATTATCTTCCTAAATCAATCCAAGATCATTCCAAACTCATTTGATTCCAAACTCATATCAATGTCTTATCAATCTATTTCAATAAATCCTCTGGCATTGTCAAAGTTCATCGATGCCTTATTATCTTTTAATTCCTCCAATAGCATTGTCAAAGTTTATCGATGCCTCGCTGTCACTTTCACATTTCAAGAGCATTGTCCAAGTTCATCAATGTCTCCCTATCTTTATTTATCATATGGTGTCATCCAATTTCATTGATGCCATTATATCATTTCCAATCATTATCGTGAGAGCATTGTCAAAGTTCATCAATGCCTTGAACCTATCCTAATTCTATCAATATTATCAAAATAAATTCAACTGTACACTAATACCTTCAATTTGATCAATAATTCACTAATCTATCCTCTTGGGATGAATAACCTAAGGTTTGTCCCTATTCTTTATGAATAAATTATATTTATTCATTCTTATCCTAAGTCTTCATAATTAATTAATTGGCTAATTCTAATTTATGGGATTTTATAATTTCATAAATGCTAATTTTGATTTGTGAGGAATATTAATTAATTTATTGAATTAAATCCTCCTAATCCCACCTAATTTTTCATATCCCTTAATTGTGGTTCACATCCCTATTAAGGTGATTCATGATATCTCCCATATATCTTCAATATTTCTTCATTCAATTTACCCCTAATCATGCTTCCAAAATCCTACCTTCTTTTCCCTCCATTGTGCATTGAATTTATGCAATCTAATTCACCTAATTGCTTCTCATTTTCTATAAATTGAAATGGATTCCTCTCATTCATATTTGAACCACTATCTCCTAGTATTCTCACTATCAATTTGTGCTTTCAAGTTCTTTGTGCAGTTGTGTTATTGTCAAAGAGCAACATAATCTACCTCTATGGAGAAGAAAGGAGAGCATTTGAGCATCATTTGAAGGGAGTTCTTATGTTTTTATTGTATATTGTTTATGAATTCCTATTTCAATGGCTCTAATGTTAGATTAGATAGGTTAGCATATTGTTTAGGGTTTGTGGTTACCTAGATATGCTTATTATGCCTTTTTCTGGTCTTACATTTGGTGAACCCAAAGTGAAACATTCCTAACTGATTATATTTTTGTGTTTTTATGCATTTTACATGTTCTTGAAGAGTTCTGCATAGGTGGTTATAGGTTTTGTGCAGGTGGGCACACATTTTGCGTAGGTGGTTAAGTCCTGCGCAGTTGGTCACATGTCCTGTGCAGTTGGGACCCACACCTATGCAGTTGGCACCCATATCTATGTATTTTTCTTCTTAGCTATGCATTTGGTTAAATTGGATCCATGTTTAGGGTTTAGGATCAGCATCTGCAAGTCTAGGAAGCACTTCTGCATTTTATGCTTTCTTTTATGTTTTTTGTCTTTTATAAGGCTAAAATGGATCCTAAAAAATGTAAATAAACCCTAACTTAGTTAATGAACCTCACATTTCAATTTTCAATCCTAAAATGAACTCTCACATCTGATTTGGGCTCTTAAAATGAACTTCACCTAGTTTAGGGTTACATGCAATCAAGGTTTTTCCAATTTCAATCAAAGTCACAAACTAGCCTTACTAGAGGTTCAAATGGAATACATTATGCAAAATCAAGATTTTTTAAGTTGATAAAGACTCTAAAATGAACATGTACATTTGATTTGGGAATCTAAAATGAACTTTGAACTAGTTTAGGATCATATGTAGATTTCTTATTTAAGGTGTTCCCAAATCGGTTTAATGCACACAAAAGATAATTAGGGCTTCAAATTGAGTTCAATCTCCTCAAGTAAACCATAAATGGCATAAGGAATGAACCATAGTTGTGTTTTTGATAGTATTACATGCTTATATGTGGAGAAGACCTGTGATTTTGCAAGTTTAAACCACTTTTTAGGCTTTTGATCAGTTGTTGCGCACTTGGTTGTAGGTCCTACGCAGGTGGAAGTCTGATTCCATGTAGGTGGTCAGAAGCTACATAGTTGGTAGACTGATCATGCGTAGGTGGTACCCTAATTCTACGTAGGTGGTGCCCTGATTCTGTGTAGGTGGTATCCTATTCCTGCGCGGGTGGTAAAATGGATGCTTTTCATGCAAGTTTCTGATTTTCTCCATTCCTAAATCTATTTCTGCACTTAGTATACTGGATTTTTGTGTTAGTGATGATTTGTGAAGCATTTTGGCAATCATGGGATGAATAATGAATCATAAAAACTACTAACAATTTTTATGAAGGACATTTATAGAAGACCTTGTGTGTCTTCTAAAACTTTCATGTGTGCTTTTAGTAGTTAGAAAACACTTCAGCTTGGTTCTTTAAAATGAATCATTTCGTTCAGGTGTCTAAAGTGTCTTCTATTTTTGTAATCCCTAGGAATCGTATGGACGTATCCTCTCCCCTCGCCTTCGTGGATCTTGGGTGTAAGAGAAATCCATGCAAGTCCTTTAGTGTGGCTACCTCCCAAGTGATTTAACAGAGCTAGTGAGAGTGGATTGCCCAACCAGTAATAGGCTAAAGCTAATCCCTTCCAAAATGGTATAGAAAAGATGTCATTGTGATTAATCTCACAATGAACAGGTGTTGAATATGTTATACCGTGAAGAAGACCTCCCTCAGCACCCTTGTGGTGCATAAAAACCTATAGAACGTAAATTTTTTAGGCTGGGAGGCCTCCATAACAGAGCTAATTTTCCACACGTATAACCACCTGAACTGATGCCTTTACTAAAGACCATGTTTTAGTATCCAAAAAACCCTCTATCTATTAGCGCGAAAGGTCAAAGACCAACTAAGACGCCCCACACTTTCATAACTATTAGTAGAGACAACGGTCCCTTGGTAAGTGATGACCCTTGGGATTCGAAGCTTGGTGTGCCTGAGAAGTGAGTGTACTGTAAGGAGGAGCCCATGCCTCCAAGCTTCTAATTTGTCCACTATTAGTAAGCACGGCTGAAATTTTTTCAAGTGGGGATTAAACAGATATTGTCCTTATCATCCTTAGGATGTGGTGTGTTTGTTCCTTTTTACAACAACCATTCTTCACAATGTGTCTTGTGTGGGTGTTTCAAAATTTTAAAGAGCAATTTCAAAAAAAATCCTAAGCATTCTATTCTCATGCCAAACATCCCAAACATTCCAAACATTTCAAAAAACATTCCCAAACATTCTTGAACACTTTGATTCTTCCCAAAAAATCTTGTTTCGAAACCTTGTGAACATATGGAGACCAAAACCATTTATCTTGGAGCCTTGTGGTTTGCTTCATTCTTGCATATCCACAGCATAATCCTTTTTGCATTTATGGCATTAGTATCCTTGCATTTTCAATCTTAATCATCTTGCATTAGGCTTGCATCATAACTACATATTGCCTTGCAAAATCCTCATATTGCATTTAGAACATTTTCAAAAACTTTGTAAAATCCCAAAGGAATCCAAATTTTAGAGTCTTACCCTATGTCATTGAAGAAAGAATCTTGACTTGTTCCCTTATTCCAAAATTTCAAACCCCCCTATCATTTTGTCTCACTCCATCTTTGTCATGTTGGATTGGAACTAGCCCCTTTTTATCCCTTTATCAAATTGATCCCTTTTAAAGTCAAGATTCATATTCACTCTCCTAAGGTTAGGCTCTTAGGTTTGTAATTTCCAAAGATTTTTCTTTTCCAAAAAAATCAATTTCATTAAGCCATAGGTTTCTTTGCATAAATCATCCAAAGCCCAAATTTGCATTTTGCATAAAGTCATTGCATACCTTAAGTTGCATTTTCAGCATCAAAGTCCCTCAAAAAAGTAAAAAAAAATCTTGCATTTGCATATAGTCATCATGTCAATCTTCACTAGGTTCCAAGCATCCACAAGGCAACAAGACACTTATCAACCGATGTTTCTGTCACAAGGAAAATCACAATTATCCTTTGATCCTAGATAAGATATACCTTTGCAACACCATGGTTTTGAGCAAAGACAAATGACGTCAACACAACCAAACAATCAATTACATCAAATCCATGCACACATGATTCAAAATTTTCAAAAAGAATTAGATAAAGAAAAGAATATCTTGGAAGAGAGGGTAGAAAAGATGATAAAGAGCAGAAAGGAGATGTCCAAACTCCTTGGATGTCCAAGTGAATCTTTTGCTGAAATTGACACACAATCTCTCATTGAGAAATCAAAGATACCAAAACTTATTTTACAACTCAATGAGGAAAATGAAAAATTTAACAAAGCCCAATTCAATCATGTGCAAGAACCAACATTTTTCAACCAAGTCCCAGATTATGGTCAATTCAATCAAGTTTCTAATCAGTCTCCATGTACTAAAATTTAAAATATATCATTAAACCAAATTCCCAAACAAATCCTTCAACTAGGGTGTGGCATAATTCAACTAGGACCACCACTAAATTACGAACCAATCTTCATACCAATGCAACCAAGTAATCTTCAAACAATTTCACAACCTCTTGTGCCAATCATACAAACAAGACAATCAATGCCAAGATCACAAACAATGACATTGCATGAGGGACCTTCTATGTCCTCCAATTCACCACCATGGTCTTATCAAATAAATACAAGTTCAAGTGTGCCACCTTTTGAACATCGATCAAGCATAAGAAATGAAAAACCTATTGTGGCACATTTTCAATCACCAGATTATTTCCAACTTATAAATAATTATGTGGTATCACTAGCAAGATCAACAAAGCATCAAAAGTTCAAATCTAAAACTTTGAAAGGTTTTTGCCTCAAAATGGATCCTATAAATGAAGAGGATGAAACAAATAATTCACCCATGTCTAGCAATGGCTCATCCCAACAAAAACACATGGATGATATACCTACCTCCTCTCAAGAAATTAACCTTGAAGAAAAACCCATGTTTCCCTCTAGTCCTTCATCCCTACAAACTTCACAAGATAAATTTCTCCCATCCCCATCAAGTGATTCTTCCAACAATGCAACTCTCCAATGGCTATCCATAAAATAAATTCAAGCTAGTCTTATCCATATCCCAAGTTCCTTTAAGCCAATTCCACCATGTCCTCCAATTTCAATCAAGCCTATTCATGAGATTCTCATCCAAATCCTATCTCTCTTGTGTCCAAACATTGACCCCTTTAAAGAATCTCCCTTACATGTCCAAATGCATATCCCATGTCAAGAGGATGATACGAAGCACAAAGAAACATGCCTAAAAACATATCAAGATAAAGATCCCAATGATGACCAATCCACCCCCATTTTTGAGCAAGAGCCCATTCCCCTTGGTCCTCCTAATGATCCTACTATCCCTAACTCTCTTATTCAAGATGATCCCCTTCCATTCCCAAACCAAAATATTCTTCCAAATCCCATTGACCTTCCACTTCCTAAGCAAGATCATGACCTCCCTTCCATGTCTTCCCAAGATCCCTTTCCAAGTCAAGATCAAGCTATCCCTTCACCTTCATGTCCTCCAAAAGATCCCATCATCTCTTTGGATCCCCCAAAAGATCCCATTATTCCTCCAAATCCTCCTCAAGATCGATCCATCCATTATTCTCCTTGTCCTAATCCTTCAAATCTCCCTTGTGATCCAAACACATCTATGCAAGTTTTTCATGAACCCCTTACACTTCAAATGGGTTCCCCTGGTTCTATTGAGTCTAGTCCACATCATGGTCCTATAAGTCCTTCCATATCATTCACACCTCATAATAATGGACTCGCATCTTGTAGCAAGTATCCTACTAGTCAAAGAAATCATTATCAATTCAAATGGTTAGACCTCCATGCAAAAGGTATATTGAAACCCTTACGTGTCCAAGAAAATTCAAATGGCCATGTTCTTAATAATAAATCTACATCTCAAGGCATTGGTATCCCTTCAAAATACAAATCTAGATGTATACCTCCCCCTTCAACCCTTCCATACATCTTAGGTCCATATATTCCTCCCTCCACTAGCTCACAATCCCCTTATCCTTTCCCACATGCCAGTCAGAAAAGGCATACACCCTGGAGAACCTCCATCCATCCAAAATGCCTCCATACAATTCCTATCCATCCATGAATTCCATTCCCTTTCAAATAAATTTGGACACCGAGAATAAAATCCACAAGTCAAGCAATCCACATTCTATCAAAGATCAACATGTCCAGTATAATCGACACGTACAAAAAAAGAAAAAATGTGATCCTAAAAGAAAATTCCAAAAGGCCACAAAGGCCCATTGAGAAAAAAATAAAGTCAAAAGCCATATGGGTTCCTAAATTTCTTATGCAATCAATTCATTCTAAGGACCCACAAAATAATGAAAAATCAAAAAGCATGTGGATTCCCAAGAAGCTCCTTGAAGCATAGAGTTCCAAAGAAAAGTCCAAATTGGCATCCAAAGTTGCTATCTCTCCATCTAAATGTCTTCCATCTTCCAAATCCATTTTGGGTCCTTGTGTCCCAAAATCCATATCCATTCCTTCATTAATCCTTCAAACTCCAAAATATCTTTTTCCTCCATCACTCCATCACCCCTCAAGGTGTGTGCCAATGTTTTTCTTGCACCCATATCCATCCATTCAACATCCATCCTTCTTTCACTCCCTCTATCATCCAAAACTTGTTTTCCAACCTTTCATCCACCCTATCCAATCCTTTGCATAAAGCTTGTCCCATCCTTATTCAATCACCCAGTTCATATCCCTTTGTCATTACCCTACCAATATCTTTGCACAATATCTTTCAAAAGAAAATTTAAAAGAGTAAGGCACTTGGGTCCTCTATCTATGTCATTTTACGTGTCCAGTTTTTTCAAAAAATTCAAAAATTCAAAAAAAAAAAGAAGAAGAGAAAATATGAAAAAAGAAAGGAAAAAAGAGAAATGATTTCGTTCAATAGTGAAAACTTGGCAAACAAGTGCTTTGGGAAAGTACCATGATGAAAACCTAGAAAAAAGGTGTCATGCATAATTCTATGAACTTCTTGCAGTCTATAATAGGGGGCAGATTTCATTGGCATTGTCCTCCATCATCCCTAGCATATCCTCCATTACCCTATGCCTATCATATCCATTATCCTATCCCCTTTCCCCAACTTTGATCTTGACACGATTACAAATCTTCCTTGAAGCATCACATGTCCTATCTTCTTACATTGTCTTGATCCCTTTGGTCTACATTTCCTATCCTATCACAACCTTTCATCCATATTCTATATCCATTCACATTATCCCTCCTTGATCTTGCATATCCTATCCCTATCCTATCATTTTCCTATCCATATCCTATCATTATCATGTTTAGGTCATAACATTGTCCTATCCAACTCTCTTTCTTGTTCATGATGACAATAAGGATGTTCAATGCAAAAACATGTTTTCCAAGAGAAAACCTCTTGACATGTCCATTTCTCACATTTTATACACTACACTAGTTTCCTTATCATATCATTGTCTTAACCAGTCCCTTCGCTTGGCACAAAAATTGTTATCCCATTTCTTGGATAGTACTTGGAACCTAAGCAGATCCCATGCAAGTGACCCTTGGCCTTTGTCCATCTACCAGTCCATTTCCCCTTTGACAATGTCCTTGCCTTGCTAGACACAGGGGGCAATTTAAAAAAATCCTTAAAATTAAAATAAGAAGCTAAAAATCCAAAAAAAATTGCATAATGTCTTGAACAAATTCTAATTTTTTTTTGCATAATATCCTAAAAAAATACCCTAAAAATCAAATATGATGTTGAAAAAATCTATAAAAAGCATTAAAAAGTCATGAAAAAAAACATAAAAATCATAAAAAGTCCTGAAAAAAAGATCCTCACAAAAAAAAATCAAATATCTCTAAAAAGACCTAAAAATTGAAAAAGATTCTTCAAAATCTATAATAAATTTGTACATACTTGTCTTCTTTTGTGAAACGATCATCATGTTTGCAGACATCCATGGCAGATTCATCATTCTGTGCCTAATGAAATCATGTTCTTACAAACACGATCTAAATAATTGTGACTCAACATTCAACCTGTTTGGACCTATTCGATCTTTCAATCTTTACTATCAATCAATTTGTCCAATTTATCAATCAATTATCCAATCAGTCGATTTCCAAACTAAGATATCAAACAAAGAACATTTAATGCAAGTAAAAACAAGAGAAAAATGGCATTGTTATTCGGAAAGTCCTCTTCTCCTAAGGTTAATATTTTGACTAATCCTCTTAAGGGAGAATTTGGCATTGTTATCCCAGACTCGATTGTGGATCGTACTGTGTCTATCAAGGCATCTACTTTGGTAGGAAAATTTATGGGCCCCAGACTGAATATAGATTTAGTCAGAGCCTTCGCGGATAAAAAATGGAGGCTCAAGGGAAAATTTGACATTGCTGCAATACCAAAAGGATTCTTCTCGTTTGAATTCTCAAATTGCGAAGATCTATCCCAAGTACTGTGTGGTGGTCCTTGGATGATGGGTAAATGTTCCTTATCTCTGCAAAAATGGATGACTATCCTGGACTATAACCACAGTCTCTTTACAGTGGCTCTTGTTTGGGTACGTCTCCCTGGGATGCCTCTGGAATATTGGAATGAGGATATATTGATAGCCATTGCTGGTTCTTTTGGGGAATTGCTCTCCATTGACCCCATGACAGCGGCAAGGACTCGACAAGTTTATGCTAGGATTTGTGTTAATATACATCAAGATTCAAATCTTCCACAAGTTATAAATCTAAAATCAAAGCTAGGCTCTTGGACCCAAGAGGTTGAATACAAATACATTCCTTTTGCATGCTTCTTGTGATAGAAATCTGGCCACTGGGCGAAACAATGCCCCCTAAAACCTCAGAAGGAAAAAAAGAAGACACGAGAACAAAACAAAGGTCAGAAAATGTAGTGGAAAAAAAAATAGAGGAAACAAGGGTCCATAGTATATCTGAAGAGAATAATGAGACCCGAGTTTAGAAGCAAAAAGGGGAAGTTTAAATAAGTATAGAGAAAGAATCAGAAAAACAAGCACAAGAAAAAATAGAGGAAACAAGGGTCCACAGTATATCTGAAGAGAACAATGAGACCCAATTTGGGAAACAAAAAGGGGAAACTCAAATAAGTATAGAGAAAGAATCAGAAAAACAAGCAACTACAGGAAGTACAAATGAGCTCATATGCTCAAAAATCCCTACAGAAGCTAAAGAGGATACTCCCAAAGGACAAGAAACACTAAAGGACCTAAGGGATGAAGAAAGTCTTATTTACCTAGAAGAAAAAGATAAAGAAAGGAACTCTAGAGAAGTTGACTTCCTGATAGGAACATAAAATGCCATAACTCAGATCTGAGAGGAAATAATGGAAATGGAGAATGACCTAACTAAAGGAAATAAGATGGATTCTCCATTAAACCTAAAATAGACAAAATATTTGGAAAATCAGGACAACAAGAAAGTATTAGAATCAGAGGATAAGGAAAATTCTTGGACAAAGGTGGGAGAATAAAAGAAAGGATCAGGAAAGAAAGGCACTAGATCCCCTCAAGGAACCATAGAGTCTAAAAATAACTCAGGGAAGAAACTTGAGAGTGCCTTAATGGGGAACTTCAACTTGAAGTTGACTAAAAAGATTGGGGGTCAAAAACTAGGAGTTCTAACAAGAGGTCAATAGAAAGAAGACACAAGGACTCCAAGACAAGAAAAAGGAAGGAAATCTGAGAAAACTCGGAAGGAAGAGGAAGAAAAACATAACATTGCAGATGGAAAACAACTCACCATCCACGAGGTTTGTTCTCCAATCCTTAAATAAAGATTATTTCATGGAACATTCGAGGACTCAATGGTCCTCATAAGAAATATGTAGTTAGGAATCTAGTTAGAGACTCCAAACCAGATATTTTGATGATTCAAGAAACTAAGATGACAAAAGAAAAAATAGAGAATTTGAAACTGATTAAAAATGGTAGAAGTTTTGGAAGTAGTTCTGAAGGGGTTGGCTATCTTCTAGAATCAAACTTGTTTCAATTGCAAGCTTCTAAAAGAAGAGAAAAACTTCCTAGTTGTTAAAGTCTAGAGTATTAAAGACAATGTTTCCTGGAGTATAATAAATGTTTATGCTCCTAATACAAAATTAGGAAGATTGAAGCTTTGGAAAAAGCTGCATGATTTTAGGGAAACTTGCACTGAGAACAACTGTATGATAATGGGGGATTTCAATACCCCTTTGTAACAAGAAGATAAATCAGGAGGTAATATGAATCAAGTGGAAAGAAGGGTTGATTTGATGGATTTTATAATAAATGAAGGTTTTTTGGATGTAGAATTGGAAGGTATACATTACACTTGGTCAAATCATAGGGTTGGAGCTGGTTTAATCCAAGTCAAGCTTGACAAAGTGCTCATTACTCTAGACTGGTATACTAAGTACTCTTGTGATTTATCCTCCCTTTCTAGAATTGGGTCAGAACATTTTCCTATTTCCTTGTCCACTAGCCCTTTTTTTGGCAAAAGAAATGCACATTTTATATTTGAGAAGATGTGGCTTGAACATCCTAATCTGGAGAGTAAAATTATAGATTGGTGGAATATTAAGATTGAAGGTTCTGCTATGTTCAAAGTGGTAAAGAAATTGGAAAATGTTAAATCCAATGTTAAAGATTGGAAATAGAATGTTTATGGGGACATTTTCCAATCCAAAAACAAAATCCAATTGGACGTGAAAGATATCCAGGAGGTAATTCAAAGAGATGGCCTATCGTAAAGTTTGAAAACCCAAGAGAATAATGTTCTTGCAGACCTCCACAACATTATTGCTAATGAGGAGACTTTCTAGAGGCAGAGGTCCAGATCTCTTTGGTTGAAAGCAGGAGATAATAAAACTATAATTTTCCACCTTACTTCTCTCAAACACAAGGCTATAAACAAGATTCATTCCCTATCCACTACTAGAGGTAATATTTCCAAAGATGAGGAAGTTAGGGAAGAAATGTTGGGATTTTATGCTACCCTCTTATCTAAGGACCATAACCTTGCCATGGTTGACCAAGGTAAATTACTTGCTTTGATCCCTAAAAAAGTGGGTAATCATTCTCATGCTTTTCTCAAAGACATCCCTTCAGATATTGAAATAAAGAAGGTTGTTTTACCCTTTGAAGGAGAAAAGTCCCCATGCCCTGATGGCTTCCAGTTGTTTTTCTTCCAACACTTCTGGAATATTAATGGTAGGAATGTTTTCTCTGCTGTTAAGGAGTTCTTTGGTACAAAATCTATCTTAAAGGAATTAAATTCCACTTTTATAGATCTCATTCCTAAAAAACCTAGAGAAAACATGGTGGATGGTTTCAGACCTATAAGTCTCTACAATTATTTATACAAAAGCATCTCTAAGGTTATCACTTCTAGATTGTTGAGTTTGTTATCTAACCTGATCTATCCCAAATAGAATGGTTTTGTTCTAGGTAGACAGATCCTGGACTCTATCATAGTTGTTCATGAGATTATTCACTCCCTCCAAGATTCTAAAAAATAAGGGTTTTTGATGAAATTGCACCTTTCAAAATCTTATGACAGAGTGTACTAGTCTTTTCTTTCTAATATTTTAAGATCTTTTAACTTTGACAAGGATGTGACCAGAATTATTATGCAATTGGTTTCCACTGTGACCTCCTCTGTTTTGGTTAATGGAGGATTTTCTAATTTTTTCCACCCTACTAGAGGCCTGAGGCAAGGTGACCCTATTTCCCCTATCCTTTTTGCAAATATGGTTGAAAGCCTAGGGAGATATATCAACAGTCTGGTGCTCACTGGTCATATTTTTGGTCTTCAGCCCTCCTTTGCTCTGCAGAAATGCTCGCATGAACAATTTGTTTATGATACTATCATGATGGGGGAAGCCTTAGTGAAAGAAGAAAGAAACATGAAAAAGGCTCTAAATGTTTACACTAATGCTTCAGGTCAATCTATTAATTGGGAAAAAAGTTCCTTGTTCTTTAGCAATACTCCTAAAGATAGACAAAGGAAGATATCTACTATTCTTGGATGTAAGATAGGGACTTTCCCTGCATCTTACTTGGGTCTTCCCCTTTGTCACAAACCTAATGAGTCCTTCTGGAATGGAATTCTTAACATATTTCAAAATAAATTGGCAGGTTGGAAAGGAGCTACCGTGAGCCAAGCAGGAAAAGTTCAACTTCTAAAAAAAACTCTTCAAAACATTCCAGTCTATGCTCTAAGTCTCTTCAAAATTCCACAGAAGTACGCTGATTTGATAGAAAAAAATACAGAAAATATTCTCTTGGTCTGGTTTTGAAGAGAAGAAAAGGTTTAGTCTTGTGGCTTGGGAAGTGGTTTTCAAACCAAGGAAGTTTTGAGGGCTTGGAATAAGAAGCATAAGAAATACTAACAAGGCCTTGCTTTCCAAACAGTGCTGGAGAATCTTTGAAGAGAAAAATGAATGGAATTCTATTCTCAAGAGTAAATACCATCTTCACTCTTTAGAGGATATGTTAAGAAATCCTGTGGACATCCAAGGGTCCTTTATCTGGAATAGTATCTATAAAGGAAATAATTTGGTTAGAAAAGGAGTTATATGGAAGCTGAGAAATGGTAGGAAGATTAATTTTTGGAGTGACAAATGGCTGAAGGAAATTTCCCTAAATGAGAATCAGGAATGGATGCCTACTATTCTAGAATACAAAGATATAATTGGGGAAATGGTCTCTGATTATTGGATCAATGAGGATTGGATAGACTTAGGCTCTTTTGATGTAAACCTAAAAAATATCAATAAAAAACTTAATCAATGGTTCTTAAGAGATAACAAGCAAGATTCCTTGATTTGGGGCCTTGAGGAAAATGATAAATTTAGTGTCTCTTCAACTCCTGCCCTCCTCCATATCTAGGAAGATCATCCTATCAACTCTCAGGTATGGAATAGTAAGCTTATTCCTAAAATTAACATGTTTTTTCTGGATACTTGTTCAAAACAAAATTATCAGTATGGACAATCTTTGGAAAAGAGGATTTAATACGCCCAATAGATGTATCATGTGTTGTTATGAAGCTGAGACTTGTAATTACTTGATGATTCACTATTCTTACACTAGAAAGGTGTGGGATTCTATTTTCAAAAAAATTAATCTAGAATGGGTGAAACCTCAAAATATTCAGGATCTAGTTAAACAATGGTTTTTCCCCTTCTCTGGAAAAGAACCAAAAGATCTATGGAATCTCTTCCTCCCCCAATTTACCTAGAGAATCTGGAAGGAGAGAAATAATAGAGTTTTCAGAGAAAAAATCTCTTCCCATGAGAATCTTGCTAACCAAATCAATAGAAGCTTAATGGAAAATTTTAGAGGATCTCTCCCTGAGACTCTCCTATAAGGAATACTCAGGTCTTCATTGAAATTCTTAGCAACAAGAATTAGGGGCAAAAAGAAATAGACTTAACTAGGAGAAATAAAACCATTTGGACTGCTCCTCTGATTGGGTGGGTGAAAGGTAATTGTTGATGGGACTTTGTGACCAGCTTTGCCAACAGAGATAAGTTGTCACTGGGTACTAGGGTACTGGCCAATTTTGTGTAAAGAGGTTTACCAGAGAATGAATTCTCCTAGCCTCCAAGCACCTAGTAGTCGGGTCTCGATAGTGCGTGGGAGCTAAGTTGGGTAGGTGACAATTGTTTGAGGGGATAGCTAGTTTTTACTCATCTTCTCAGGGATTTCAAAGGGGATGGGGTTTCTTGCAATCACTTGGATTATCAAAGAAAACTCAAAAGATAGATCAGGGTTAGACATATATTTCTACCTATAATTTTGCAATATATATTCAAACGTCAAATAATTCTCCAATGCAAGAAAAATACACTAAATATCAAATACATAACAAACCGGTGATTCATATGCATTCAATAGAAAAGGGAGATAAGATCATTAATCTAAACTGAAACATAGGAGAAAAGGACATAAGAAAACATACTGCACAAAAGATGTTTGCTAACTTTAGAGATCAGAACAACAACAACACATGGCCACAAGATGTTCTTCCTTCTTTCATTAACTTGAAATGGTTCCAGCATCACTGGTGAGTACAACCATGGCTTCAAGGGAGAATTCTAAGCTACTGAGAAATATTGAGCATTGAGCTACTGAGAGCAACTGAAAGTAAAATGTTATTTTCAAAAGAACTCAAAAATGGTATGCTTCTATTACTGCTGGACTGAAAAATCATCAATTTTGTCGACCCTTGTTATGGTGTTGGACTTATTATTTATATACAAACTTGACCTAAGACTTGACCTAGTCTACCTATACACTTGCCAAATATAATACATTATCCATGGCTGGTACTACCTAGACCACTTACAGTCACCTCAATATGTACAGAGGTCTGAAAAGATAGAAGAAGAAGATAGAGGATAAATCTAGAAGAATCATCCCTATCTTTGATGCGCACCAGGTAGTAAATGCGGGAGTGACACCTTGGGAGAATAATTTGTCAGAGCCATCTCTTCTACCTTACATGTTATTATCTAGATCACCTAAATTCTGACACTTATTAAGTGCTTGATAGTGATTGGTCATCTCTGGAGAACCTTGATGCAGATCGCTGTGAATGAATACAAAACTTGGACCCAAAATTTTGAAGTCTAGGAGCTTATGCTCAAAGAATAATAAATTTGCAAAACTTCTCCCTGATGGTGAAAATCTCTAGAGACTGAAGGAATTTATTGCCTTATACTATTTTTAATGCTCCAAGATATGGAGGATTCCTTCTTCATCTATCTCTTTTACACAATTTTGGTGTTCTTTCGCCACCTCCAACTATTTTCCCACATCCTGGGCACCTTGCTTGAATTCAGTAGTCATCTTTGCTACATCATGGGCCTGGAGCACCACCTGGGTGAGGCGTCACATTTTTTCCTTATCAAAATCTCTAGGAGTTTGGAACCGTGATTCCATTACCTCATCAAATTTACCCATAGAAAAATCCACTGGAGCACAGGTCTCAGTGCTAAACAGATCGATTTCCAAAACCCTAGTAACAAATGTCACATATGAATTTAACAACTTTTCAATCACTAAGACTTTATCCTTAAAGGCCACTACTAGTTGCTTTCTCATCTCCATTTGAGACCAAGTCTTGAGTGTTGGACCTGGATGAACCCAAAATGTTCATCTCCCAAAATTCTTGTCTGTGTGACAATATCCTCCCTGATATTCATTATTTCCTCAAGCCCACTACTCCATTATTCATACTTTTATATCTCCCATCCCACTAGGAAATGACACTGTTCACTAGGCCCAAGAATTTGTTGGCCTGGTGGAGGTCTGGGAGGTTAGCTGTCAGGAAGTTCCTTACGGCTCCTATTTGTTCTATTACCTAATCATCAATAGCTTTCACCTTCTTCTTCATGGTTCTCAGCACGTCAATGCCACCTTGTGGGAGCGGTGTTCCAGAGGTGGAGGCCTCTAGAGGAATCACAGTTAAAGAATGCATCAATTCTAATAGAAGCTCAAGAAGATTGGCATTTTCTTCTTTCGCCTCTTTCAGTCTTTGGGCTTGTTTGTCATACCAAGCCTCAATTTCCCAGCTAGTCTCTTTTAACAGGTCTAATTCTCCCTATTTGTCTCTCCTCCCCAAAGGAACTTTGGTGATTGTATATTGTGCAGCCCCTACTGCTGCCTCTTCTGCATCTGGGGGAGGTGTCGCTATCATCATGATTGTATTTACTTTCAGACCGGTATTAAGGGTATGTAGGGTCTAGGCCTTCTTGGGCTTCTAAGCCTCTTGGTTTTGGCATTTCGGCCAAAGAGAGAGGAGCTCTCACTACTGTCGGGGCCTTCCTTTTTCTTGATTCTACCAGCCACTATGGTGGCGGGGGCGGTCTTATGGCTAAGTCCTGGATACTGGGGTTTTCTTCAGGGGTTGGTCGCACTTCTTTGGCATCTGTAGTCACTGTTGACTCCTTTTCTCCACTCCTAGGATTCCTTGTTTCTCCCACCTTAGCGGAATTTTCATCTATAGTGTTGGGGACTCCACCTTCCCTGACACCTATGGTATCTATATCCATGTTTTCAGGGTTCTCCCCCGTGTCCTATTGTTTCTAAATTTCTTTGGCATTATCTACTAGGATATTCTCCTCTGAGGGCACATATTCTAGAGGGGGCGAAGGTGTCTGGCCTGGATCTGACTATTGTGCTGCAAAGACCACCTTTCTAAATGTTAGATTCCGGGGTAACGGGTCACCCAGAGTAATTAGAGGAATTTTGAGAGTGACTACTGGGGGTATGGTTTCTCCTGAAGGTCCAGTTTCCCTGACCATTGTTGACTGCTCATCTTGTGTTTTCCTTCCTTCTGTCTTGGTCCCTGGGACCGATGCTTCTTCAACACTTGGTATATTTGCCTGTTCCTTCTCTTTCTCCCAAAATTCTTCTTCTAGGGAAATTTATTTTTCTTTCCTTTTCCCCTCCCTAGAGATATTTTCCACCTCTTGCGCGACGCTCTTTTCCACTGCGTGCTCTACATCTTCCTGCAAGTTTACCAGAACATCAGTCTGGAAGATGTAATCAAAACAATTGTGGGGAGGCCAGGAGGCCTCTAGATTATCTTATGCTTCAGAGAAGGAAGGGATAAGCTCCATAGGGATATTTCCCAATGTTCCAGGACTTACATCTGTGCTCAGTGGAGGATTATCCACCCTTGGCTTCTTTCTCCTTGTTTGTAGTGGGACCTCGACGTCCATAATAGATGCACTCTCATCCTATATATTTATCACCCGGATCATAAGTATTGCAAGTGATGGTGAGCCTGTAGGAAGGTCAGTTCCCACCGGAGTGACCGAGAGACCAAGAGAAAGCTGGGTGCTCATTATTTTTCTCAGCTGTCAGTATGCCTCAAGATGGGTGTGAAGTTGTTCCATGATTGGTGCTGGAACTGAGGATTGGACCGGGGCCATGGTGATATTATTTTCTTTCCCTTTTCTCTGCCCTATTTGGATGTTCTAGAGGCTGAAGTGGACCCCACAAAATTGGATCCTCCTGGCGGGTACTTTCCTTGCATAGTGGTGCAAAATATTCATGACTGCGTTCCATGATGCCTTAGGCAACGTCCTCGATTGTCAAAATTTTTGTGGTGTCCTAATCCACCAGAGGGAGATCCATCTTATCAATCCCCTATAATTTGTATGATGGGTCCTCAAATGGATTGCTATCTGAAAAGTCCTTTGGAAAGGTCCGTAGGTTGAGGTGCTTCATCATTCTTTTTATCATCCTTTCATACTTTTGACCCCTGACATCGAAGTCATCTTTGATCTCTGCCCAAAAATCCTCCAAGTGAGGCTCATGGGGAATTGACGCCCAGGGCAATGTTGTGCTTATTTTGGCAGGTGGATCAAAATTGTTCCATGCTAGATAGAATTCTACCAACCCCAGACTTTTTAACTCATATCAGCCTCTTTGGCCGCTGCAAGGTTGCAAGAGTAATTCTCGTAGGTGATTAGGAAAGGGATGGAGGTAACTTTCTTGACTCCATAAAGTACATGGAGCTCCAGGATTTTCCTGCAAAATTGCATCAAAATAATCCTATCCCCACAATGCTTGGGTAATAGGTAGGGCTTGCCAGAGAATTTGATCACCCAAATATAAGAATGTCGTTGAAATTGAATAAAATAAATTATGTATGAACTCACCAAGGCCATAGCCTCCTTTGATAACTGGTTATCCCAAGATGGTATCAAAATGTTGTAGTAAATGAAGGTATCATTTATTGGACAAAAATTAGGCAAGCTGCCCTCCCATTGAATTTGGGGAAAATGATCCCAAGGTGCACTCTGGTCGGGCCTTGTCCCATGGACGCCCACTATAACTAAACACTAGATTCTAGGTCTCTGTTGTGCCAGTGCCCATAAAACATACAAATTCATGTAAAACTTTGATGTCTTTCTCACGTTGTTCATCTAAAAATCTACATGATTGGCAACAATGGTTGCCTAGTAAAAATTTTGCCTGTTGGTGGTGATGTTGTATAAAAAATAATATATCCAGGCTAAGAAATCCTGGGCATGTTATTCCCCAAAGACATGGCATAGAAAGATGATCCCCTCCTGTATGCTTTGTTTGAAATCTATGCAAGGGATCTCCACATTCATCTTCTTATAGTCCTTCCTCAAAGTCTTCAGCCAGTGAGAGTTGAGGTGCTGCCTGGCAGCCTGCTGCACATTAGTGAATTCTTGTAGTGATGTGGCATGGGAGATGTCAATAGAATTAGAAAATTGGGGGATTCCCAGTCCCGAAGCCAAAGTAGTAGCGTCGAGGGAGACTAGGAACATTTGGTATCCCTTTGGAATGGGAGAAACAAGTATAAAAGCCAGGATGGTGGTGTTGTAGTGTTTGTCCAGAGTTAGGATCAACTCTAGGGCCTATACTAAGTAAGGGAATCAGGCGGCTTTGATGATGTCAGAGGCGGCCATGTTCTTCACCATACTATCTCCGGCGGAATGCTGAGTGAACATTGTTATGACTATGCCCCATAATTCAGCCCATGGCCTGACCTCAATATCGATGATCAGTTGTAACTTAGAATCCACCTTGGATCCCACGAGGACACCATCCTTCAGATATTTTACGTTAGTGGGAGCTTTTCTAGCACTTTTTTGGCCCTTGACTTGGTAGTCGCTCTTGTTAAGGTGGTCGGGAGTTCTGGACTTCCGGGAGGGGAAGCTACCTAAGACATATTGATTGATGAATTTTTGATATCTTGCAAGACCAAACAACCGTTAATACAAGTAATTAAATATAATAAATTTCTGGGTTTTGGAGATTTCATCGCCATTTCGCACCTGTCCTCAAAAGGTTGTTAGATTGTATCAAATCTTGGAAATGTAATAAAAAATTTCTTACTTTGAATTTGATCAACACCCCGGGGTCCCGGGGGTATGGTCCATGTGAAAAATATGATGAAAGTCATGGGATTACATGGAACCCAGAGTCTGGATAAACTAGCCGTTATTGAAGTGACCAAGCGATAAGCCGTACTAAGATGATGTGGGTTGTCACATGGTCATGCAATAAATAGAGTAATGACATTAAAGATGAAAGTTGTCTTGACATGGATGAAATGAATGTAACTTGTGATTATTTTAAATGCTCATGCATGGGTAATTTAATCCCACCATCAATTCCAAAGTGATGGGAGGAGAGAGAAAGGCTGCAACTCAAATAGGTGAGGTGCCGAGTTTGAGTCCATTAAAAACCAGGTGGGCGAGCTCGAATTAGATTCAACAATACAGAGGACACAGTGAGATCACCACAGGATGGGTTAAACTCTACAGAAAATAGAGACCAAAATATAGAGACACACACTATGAACATCATTTACATAGGAGGCCAAAAAACAACAAATTTATAGTAGATACAACTAACTAACCTATAGACTACTAAAAACTTACATGAATTTACAACTATTTACATATCTACAGAGATTTATAACTAACTTACACTATTCTACAACTATTTACATAGAAACCTACATTATCTATAAATATACATAAATATACAGTGCACAGAAGGCGGATAACCTTCTTGCAAAGCCATCGCACCAATGAGAGGCAACGACGAAGACCAGAAGATGAAGGAAGTAAAAACTGAAAAGAAAAAAAAAAATATGCGAACCAAAAAGAAAATGAAGAACCAGAAAGGCCTACCTTAAAACTAGGAATACAAAGGGAAGGGGACAGGAGGTGCTCTGTAGACAAACAACTCTGGAAACCCATGAACATGCTTAGAACATCGCAGGATGGCTTGAACACACATAGGTCCGAGCTCTAAATCACTGTTAATCACTTGTTACCTCTCGAAGAAAATCGCACTTAGTTTGCTGCTAAATGCACAATTTGCTCTTAATCGCTCTGAGGGTAATTTTTTTGTGGTAAGTGTAAAAATAAAAAGTGAAACCCAATTTATACCCCTTTAGGTTAAAATGCACAACTTCCTTTTGCAAGTCCCAAGAACAAGGCAAACCTTCGAACTTCAGGCCTGGGGAATCCTGCACAATCACACCCTCTAGCTAAAGAGGAAGCAATGGCACAAGAATCCTAGAGTCTGGAATCTGGTCAACACAAAGAAACAAAACACTCTAGGACCATACTCTGGAGAAAAGAAGTCCAAAAGGAAACACAACAATGGCTGCGTGGAGGCACTGGTCGGAGAAAACAAAAGAAGCCAAAAGAAACCAAGGAAGAACCAAAAGCAAAAAGGGGGGACCCAACATTTTGCTAACAAAAATGTAGGGAGGGGTATGCAGGGCATAACAAATTCTGACTCACTAGGATGAATTCCTTAGTGCATTTGAGAACCACAAAATCTCTTGTTAGAAAAACTAGGACTCATCATTACCTATAGCATTTCATTTTCAAGGTGCAGGGGTTTGAAAAAGTCTGAATCATCATGATTCAATCCTTCAATCTCTTGTCAGTCGTGAAGTGTTCTCTTTGGAATATAATCAAGCCTATGACTTTCGAGAGGAAAAGAGAGATGACACTAAGTGCATCAGACTAAAATTTCTATATCTTGCATGGTCCCCTGGATCCTGGAATTCTCTATTCTCCAGTTTTCTTTCTTTTCTTTTGAAGATGAAAGAAGGCGGTACTTCTTTCACCGTGAACCTTAATCTTAGCTAATTTTTACTATGGTAATTCTTTCACCTTTCCATCCATTTTAATTTGTTGAATAGGAGAGACGTTCAGGACCCGAGATATTATTTTGATTTTTGGACATGGCCGATAACCAGTGCAACCGCTCTACTCTAAAAGATCATACAATTACTTGCTTCTTAGATTTTCTTTTAACTGATGTAAAGACTTTCGAGATGTGAATCCGATGAAGATTAGCCATAACATTTTACCATGCATACAAAGTAACTCTAGAGTGTGGATAAAATCCCACCATGCTAACAATAGATTCTGTACTAACCAAAATGCGCAAGGCACCATTCTAGGGACTAGATATCATGCGAAGCATACCTATCTATAAGAAGAGAGAAACATGCCAGGAACCCAAAAAAAAAGACACACAAAGAAAAAAGAAACCAAAGACAGAACAAAACAAAGAAAAGAAAATGACCCCAAAGGGCCACCAACTATTTACAAGGACAAGACACTCCCAAGGAGTGCTAGGAAAACATTTACAAGTAGGAACATATACATATGATACAACTCTGGGAAAACTTACCTCTCACTTCTATTCTAAATAATGTTTGAGAAACTGTCCATTGACAAGAAATGGATCAACTTCTCCAGTCATGGTCCTGAGGCGATAAGTGTTGGCCCCGCAGATCTCTGATATTAAGTAAGGTCCGAGCCCGAGCCTTTGGAACTTAGTGTGCTTTCCTTTCTTCTCTCAGGCCTTGTCCGAAAAAAGGACTAGATCCAAGACTCGAAAGGATTTGTATTGGGCTCTCCTACTGAACCATCATTTGATGACTTCTTGGTGATGCCCAAAATGCTCCAGTGTCACGTCTCTTTGTTCTTCCATTCTCACCAGGTTCAGGAGGTGAACCTCCATAATGTTATCCCGAGCATTGAATTCCTGCATGAATTGTAAAATTGGGATTTGTAAGTTTATTGGGAATACAGGACTCTGGCCATAAAACAGATGAAATGGAGAAGTTCCCAGGGCTGCCTTGATTATGATACGATTCACCCAAAGGGTGAACCTGATTTTTTGGTGCCAGTCCCAAGGATTTTTCTCTAGAAAATGTTTTATCACTTGTAGCTAGTTTTTATTGGTGGACTCAGCAACACTATTACCATGGGGATAATAGTTGCTGGAGAACTTCAAGGTGATATTCCTCTGATAGGTCCATTCTAAAAGTTGCACTAAATAAAACACCGTACTGTTGTCACATATGAATGAAAAATTCATTCTAAACCTTGTGACGATGTTCTCTTCCAAGAACTTGATGACTACATCCGCTGTATTATTCTTGCATGGGATTTCCTCAGACCACTAGGTACACTAATCGGTCATAGTCAAAATATAATGATGGTTGGTAGATGAGTTGGGGTTTATCTCTCTGATAAAATTGAATGCCCATTAGGTGAAGGGTCAAAATTCAAAGACTAGATGTAAAGACATTGTTGGGTTCTGCTCATGAAAAGTGGCGGTTTGGCAGGTATGTCACTTCCTTACATGAGTGTGAACATCTTTGAAGATGAAGGGCCAATAATATCTAGCCTAGAGAATATGATGGGTAGTGGCATCAGTTGAGCCATGCCCAATCCCATACTTCCCATGGAATTCTTCTATCATTTTGGCAGCTTGGTCTCTATTTATGCACCAGAGGTAAATCCCTTCAAAATTCCAGCAAAAAAGTGTCATATTTTTTATCATGAAGTGTGCACTTTTCAGTCGCAGGGTGCAACGTTTGTTAGGGAGAAGCCCCTCAAGGCACTTGTTGTTGAGTAATAGGTACACCAGATCGGTATACCACAGATCTTGAGTGATGGACTCCATAATGTAAGTTTGGCACTCGATGTTTGGAGTGGCTTCTGCCATTTCTCTACATAGCCCCTGGCCTCAAAATATTTTCATTGGTTTCATCTAGAGATCATATTCTTGGAGGATGGCCATCCATTTCCCCCAGCATTTGCCTAGTTCACTCCGGAGCAGTAAGATTTGACATCCTGGTCTGGGATGATGGCATGCACTTTGCTCCAGAGAATGTAGTGCCAAAATTTCTTCTTGGCCTAGACTAGGGAAAAGGATTGATTTTCTAGTGGTGTGTACCAGACATTGGCATTATTAAAGGGGAAACTCATAAAAGCAATAGGTTGTTCTTTCCCTTCAACCTTATGGGTTAAAACTATGACAGTAAAGTGTGGCAAAGCGAAGGAATAAAAGTGGAACAGGAGGGAATAGTCTAGACTTGCCAAGATTGGGGCCTCCACTATTGTTTCAATTTTCTTCGGGGATCCACTCAATCTTGGTATCTTTCTTCATCATGTCATTGAGTGGTTTGAAAATCTCAACGAATACTATAATGAACCCCTAGACAAAGTTTATCTTTCTGAAGAAAGATCTCATTTCCTTTTTACTATCGGGCTGCAAGTTTAGCAGTGCTTCAACTCTCTCAGGGTCGATGGATATCCCTTTCTTAGAGACTATATGCCTGAGTAGTTTCCCTTCAGTGACCCTAAATATGCACTTTTTGGGGTTTAGGGAGATACCATACTGGTGACATCTCTCATAGATTTGAGTGAGGTGGGTGGGATGATCACGCATGTGCCAGGAAAAGACTATTAAATCATCCATGTAGATTATTATGCACTTGTTAACAAGGCCTTTGAATGCAATGTCCATAGCCTTTTGAAATGTGGCCTCTGCGTTGATCATACCAAAAGGAATTCTCTAGTATGCAAACATTCCCCACTTGGTGGTGAACATCATTTTCTTTCTATCTTTGAATTTAACCATAACTTGGTTATACCCAAAGTACCCATCTAGAAAGGACATCATCTGGGAACCATTAAAAATTTGTAAAACCTCATCCAACAAAGGGAGAGGGTGATTGTCCTTCTTGGAGGCCTTGTTTAGGTTGCATAAATCCACACACAGGCAAATCTTTCCATTATTTTTATGCATAGGGACAAGGTTGGCAACCCATGTAGTATGTCAGATAGGAAAGATGATCCTGGATGACAGTAATTTCTAAACCTCCTAGTGGATTAGGGGTTTGATCAAAGGTTTTACTGACCTCTGCTTCTTCTTGGAAGGTTTTGGATCTAGTTTCAAGGGGATGGTATATGTCATGATAGAGGTATCATAAGTCCTAAGCTCCTCATACCCCCAGGCGATAACATCAATGTATTCTCAAAGAACCGCGAGAATCATCTCCCTCTCCTCTAGGGAGCTGGAGGTACCAATGTGGACCAATTTTTCTTCATCGGGTTTTCCAATGTTCACCTTTTAAAATTTTCCTCCCTTAGAGGAGGATGATGTCTTGTCTCAACCTCGAGGGTCCAAATCAAAGATTCATTCTAGAGCTACCATCCCCTTAGGGATGGTGTTGGTGGGTAGGTCAATGATCCCATCATCTTATTCCCCCTACCCAGTATCTTCATGATCAATTTCTTCCATGATCTGATCTTCAAAGATGCCCACATTTTTCATGAAGGCCAAGATTTTCTACTCACCTTCAAAAACCTGGAAGTGGGTGATATTATTCAGGATGAACATGGTGGGGACCATTTCAATAGAAAATTTCTAGAGCAGGGAACCAGCCATCGACCTGAGGGTACTGGCAGACACAGTGAGGGAATCCAGAACATAGTTACATTTCTGGGGAATAAGCTTGATGCCAAAATCATCAAAGTCTTTGATTAGACTCCATGCCTAGTTGCGGTATGCAGCCAACCTTTTGTCATGACATGTGTATTGGCTCCGAACCTGCTTCATAATTAGTTTTGAATCACCCATTGCCCGAAGGCGGGTGATCCCTTTTCTCAATACAAATAGGAGTCCAAGGACTAAGGCCTCGTACTCTATGACATTGTTGGTGCAGTTAAACTGCAACCTATAGGATGCAAGGAAGGATTTCCCTCACGGGTTGATTAGTTCTAATCTGGCCCCACAACCTTGTTTGGATCAGGACCCGTCAAACCTCAGGATCCACAAATTGTTGTCAATTGTATGGGGTTGAGGAGGCGAAGTGGCATTTGGATTGGATTTAGGGTTGGGAGGTTTGTAGGGTGATTCCTCTGGCTCAAATGGTGTGTAGGTGAGACTTTCCTTTAGAGAATATTCATGTTCAGGTTCCTGGACAAGCGGCACCTCAAGTGTACTATCAGGCGGATTGTTTGGTCCAAGTAAACCAGCTTTACATTCCTTCTCTTGGAGGTTGTAGATGTGGTGGGTAGCGGTAGAAATGAAAGGCTCACACTCCAATTTAGAGTGTTTTTGATAATGTACCCGACACCAAGTGTTAGACAAGAAGGTGGTCAGAGTTGCCTTGCTACCTTGTGAGTCTACCTCACACTTCAACTTTTTGTCCAGATCCTAAATTCTTTGAGCGATTATGGGATATTCCCTGGGGATGAAATCAAAGGTTAAGATTTCCCATGTTTGGTATACCCCGAGGGAGGATTTAGAGAAAAATACCTCATTCACCCTCCCAACTTTAGGGAGGGCCTATTTCATTCATGGATCGCTCTCTACCCAGATCTAATTTGATTTCCCCTTCCAGGGGAGCCACAAGTGGGTGAAGTGCGACAAGAAATACCTGTTGAGGGCCTTTGACAAATTTTGACTTAATAACATCCCATAGGTTTTGGGGATGTCAACCACTTGGATTTAAATGGTGCTAGATATCCAAGGATCTTGGACGATCTGAATTTGGACATTCTTCAGCTCACCAACCATTTTCATGACAGTTTTTCCCAATTGGTATACTATGCCTTCGGATGGTGTGGGAGTGAGTTCGAGCTTCTAGCAGATAGATAAGGGCATGATGTTTCCTAAAGCACCAGAATATACAAGGTAGTTGTATAGATTCTTCCCTTGAATGTTCAGGCCTAGTAAGAAAGGAGGATCCTCTATGTTTCCCCGGAATACTGCTGAGTTGGCATCATCAAAAGTTACAGTCTTTGGCGGATGACTAACAATTTCTAGGTTTCCCAAGAGTTATAAGAGTGATTTCTTCTACTCAGGAAAATTGAGCAAAACCTCCATCAAGGTCATGGAGGTGGTGGTGCTTTCCAACACCTTAGTAATGTCAACCTACCCCCCAAGAAAATTTGGCTCCCCCCAACCGAATCCCTAGCGTGGTTAGGGCCAAGTCCTTTCGGTGGGAGGGAATGATCATTTGTGTTGTCCTAGGGAGGGGTTCTCTTTGGAGGCATTTCTATGTAGGATGACCCTTTTCCCACCTGACTCTAATTTTTGTAGGGAGTCTGTGGGTTGGTGAAAGCGTTGGCCTCAAAGGCTGGGATGGATTTATCAAAGAACCCCTGTAACTCAGGGTCTTCTTCATCCTCTTCATATGTCCCAAAGAAGATGGTCTCACACATAAAGGCAATGTGAGGTGGCTCTAATGTGGAGGATTCCAGGGAGATCATGATGATCTTCCCTAGTGTGGCACAATTCACCTCAGAATGTGATCCAGTGTCATGAAATCTATACCACATGGTCAGGAGGTGGAATTCTACAAGTTGCATAGAATGACTACGTCCAGAACCATCCTGAGTGGTGGCTTGATTTGGAGGAGGACCTTCGGTGTTCACATTACTGTTCCATTGTTGTAAGTTGGGTCGAGGTGCATTATTGTAGTTTTGACCCCCAGAATTGGCATTCCATTGGCCGGAGAAAATATTCCCTCTCTGGGAATTGGGGTTGTGGGGCATGGAAGGCCCCACCTTCAGCTGTCCCATGTCCATTGTCAAGGAGGACACCAATTACCAGAGGGATTCAACCTCGACAGATAGCTGGGTAGTGGTGTCACAGTATGACGGCTATTGTGGTGGATTACCTGGGAAAGTGACAACATCTCCCAGAGTCAATGATGACAACCCTCTGGCCGTGGATGACTGGAAGAAAGGTACTCCGAGGGATTGTGTCAAAGGTTGTTGCATTTTATGCGGCTGGTTCCAAAGAATGTATTCAAGACCTGAAATTGTCTGGGCTTGAGATGGGTAAATGTACCAGGCCTATTGGTCTATCATTAGTGGGCCCATTGCCATTGTTGGGGCACCCATTTCTAGATTAGGGTTGTATCCTCTAGCATAAGGAGTTCCATCAGGAAACATATTGAAGGGTAATATTTGTCCAATCCCATTGAGAGCTTTTCTCAAACCGCAGGACAACTCCAGGGCTAAGTTATAAAATTTTTCTATAGTATCTTGGTCATTGGCGGTAGTAGTTCTCTAGAGGAGAGTAACAACAATGGGGTCCATGGCGTTCAGGTATGTCTAGATGGTCACATTAGTGGATGGGATGAAAGGGCCTGTGCACCACTTCAAAACACATTGCAACCAATGGTTGAATGTAGTGAGAGGCTTGTTTAGTTCCTTCCTGATGGAGATAAACTAGATGTAGAACCAAGCCGGGTCCACGTGAATGCGAAAGGATTCCAGAAAGGTGCCTTCCATATCCTGCCAACTATTGATGGAGTTGGCAGGCAAGTTTAGGTATCATTTTAGCTCATTCAGTCCTAAGGACAAAGGAAACATCCAGGTTACAACGTCTTGATGTTGTATCTAGTGTCTATTCATGGCATCTTTGTAGGTGTAGAGGTATTCTTCCATTCGGGGGTCTAGATGCTCGTACTTGGGGCAGATCTTCTCGGGATGTGGAGGAAGATCTTTGGTAGCACCGGGGAACTGCCTCATTAGGGACCCGATATTACCAAAGTAGGTAGCCATTGGGAAAGTTTGGTTTTGGCTGGGTTGGACCTTAGTCCCTAGGATTATCTGAAGGATTTGGGTATTCTCGGGTGTAGTGAATCTCGTCATAAAATTCACTGGCTATCTAGTTTATTGGGTCCTTTTCATTCAGACAGGATGTCCAAGTTCTACAAAATCTCTAGGATTCGGAGTTGATCGAAGGATTCTTTCAAAGTGAAGGGGTGAAAATGACCCTATACTAGGAAAAATTCTGGTTCCTAACACTACTTCTCTGGGATCCCTCAGGTAGTGTAAAATCAAAATCTTTCGAGGGAGATGAGCTCATGCCCTCCTAGCGCCAGTTTCTATTGATGGGACTTATTGACTGGCTATGCCAACAGAGATAAGTTTTCACTGGGTACCGGGGTACCGACTAACTCTGCTTGAAGAGGTTTACTAGAGAATGAATTCTCCTAGCCTCCAAGCACCTGGTATTTAGGTCTCGATGGTGCGGGGGAGCTAAGTTGGCTAGGTGACTGTTGTTTGAGGGGATAGCTGGTTTTTACTCATCTTCTTGGGGATTTTAAAAGGGATGGGGTTTCCTGCAAGCACTTGGATTATCAAAGAAAACTCAAAAGATAGATCAGGGTTAGACATATATTTCTACCTATAATTCTACAATATATATTTAAACATCAAACAATGCTCCAATGCAAGAAAACTACACTAAATATCAAATACACAATGAACCAGCAATTCATATGAATTCCATAGTAAAGGGAGATAAGATCATTAATCTAAACTGAAACATAGGAGCATAGGACATAAGAAAACATACTGCACAAAATATGTTTTCTAACTTCAGAGATCAAAACAACAACAACACATGGCCACAAGATGTTCTTCCTTCTTTCATTAACTTAAAATGGTTCTAGCATCATTGGTGAGTACATTAATGGCTCCAAAGGAGCATTTTAAGCCACTGAGAACAATTGAGCATTGAGCTACTAAGAGAAACTTAATGTAAAATGCTATTTTCAAAAGAACTCAAAAATGGTATTCTTCTATTACTGCTGGACTGCAAAATCATCAATTTTGTTGACCCTTGTTATGGCATCAGACTTATTATTTATACAAAAAATTGACCTAAAACTTAACCTAATCTACCTATACACTTTCCAAATATGATAGATTATCTATGGCTGCTACTACCCGGACCACTTACAATCACCTCGAGATGTACAGAGGTCTGACAAGATAGAGGATAAATCTAGAAGAATCGGCCTAGAGAAGAGAGCTGAGGTACTTATGGAAGAAATTTGCCTGTCCTGGTAACCTAGGCTACATGCCTCATTAATCCAAATTACGGCTCCTTGTCTTCGATGTGCACTAGGTAGTAAATGTGGAAGCGGCACCTTGGGAGAATCATCTGTCAGAGCCATCCCTTCCACCTAACATGTTATTATATTGATCACCTACATTCTGACTCTTATTAAATTCTTGAGAGTGATTGGTCGGCTCCAGGGAACCTTGACGTAGATCGCTGTGAATGAATACAAAACTTGGACCTAGAATTTTGGAGTCTGGGAGCTTACGCTCAAAGAATAATAAATTTGCCTAACTTCACCCTACTGGCAAAAATATTTGAAGACCGGAAGACTTTATTGCCTTATACTCTTTTGAATACCTCCAAGATATGGAGGATTCCTTCTTCATCTATCTCTTTTATACAATTTTGGCATTCTTTGGCTGCGTCCAACTATTCGCTCACATCCCAGGCACCTTCCTTGAATTCTACGGTCATCTTTGCTGCATCATGGGCCGGAAGCACCATTTGGGTGAGGCGTGACATTTTTCATTATCAAAATCTTTGGGAGTCTAGAACCGTGATTCCATTACCTCATCAAATTTACCAATAGAAAAATCCACTGGAGCATAGGTCTCAGTGCTAAAGGGATCAATTGTCAAAACCATGGTAATAAATTTTGCATATGAATTTAATGAATTTTCAGTTGCCAAGAATTTATCCTTTAAGGCCACTACAAGTTCCTTTCTTGTTTCTATTTTGAGACCAAGTCTGGAGTGTTTGACCCAGAGGAACCCGAAATGTTCATCTCCCAAAGTTCCTATCTTTGTGATGATATCCTCCCCGATATTCATTATTTCCTCAAGCTTACTGCTCCATTCTTCATACTTTTCTATCTCCCCCTCCCACTGGGAAAAAAATCTATTCACCAGGCCCAAGATGTTTCTGGCCTAGTGGAGGTCTAGGAGGGTAGCTATCAGGAAGTGCCTTATAGCTCCTATCTATTATGTTTCCCAATCATTGATAGCTTTTTCCTTCTTCTTAATGGTTCTTAGTGTGTCAATGTCACCCTCTGGGAGTGGTTTTTCAAAGGTGGAGGCCTCCAGAGGAATCAAAGTTAAAGGTTGTGTCAATTCTAATAGAAGCTTGAGGAGATTGGCATTTACTTCTTTCACCTCCTTCAGTCTCTGGGATTTTTTATCATACCAGGCCTTAATTGCCTGGCTAACCTCTTTTAACAGGTTCAATTCTCCCTATTTATCTCTCCTCCCCATAGGAACTTCTATGATTGTATATTCTGCTTCCCCTACTGCTTCCTCTTCTGCATTTGGGGGAGGCTTTTCTATCATCATTACTATATTTCCTCCCATATTAGTCTGAAGGGTATGGAGGGTCCGGCCCTTCTTGGGCTTCTGAGCCTCTTGGTTTTGTGCCATCATTTTGGACAAAGAGAGAGGAGATCTCACTACTATTGGGGCCTTCCTTTTTATTTATTCTACTAGCCAATATGGTGGCAGGGGTGGTCTTATGGCTAAGTCCTAAATACTGGGGTTTTCTTTGGGGGTTGGCCACACTTCTTCGACATCTGTAGTCTTTGTGGACTCCTTTCCTCCACTCCCTGGATTCCCTTTTTCTCCTACCTTAGTGGAATTTTCATCTGTAGTGTCAGGGACCCTACCTTCCCTAGCACCTATGGTATCTATATCCATGTTTCCAAGGTTCTCCCCCATATCCTGTTGTTTCTAAATTTCTTCGACATTATTTGTCGAGACATTCTCCTCCAAGGGCACGTCTTCTAAAGGGGGCGAAGGTGTCTGGCCTGGATCTAACTGTTGTGCTACGAAGACCACCTTTCCAAATGTTAGATTCTGGGGTGACAGGTCACCTAGAGTAACTAGAGGCATTTGGAGAGTGACAACTAGGGGTACAATTTCTCCCAAAGGTGTGGTTTCCCCAGCCATTATTGACTGCTCATCTTGTGTTTTCCTTCCTTCTGTCTTGGTCCCTAGGACCGGTGCTTCTTCAACACTTGGTATATTTATTGTTCCTTCTCTTGCTCTTGCTCTTTCTCCCAGACTTCTTCTTCTAGGGCAATTTCTTTTTTTTCCTTTCCCCCTCCTCGAGGATATTTTCCGCCTCTTGCATGGTGATTGCTTCCACTGCCTTCTCTACATCTTCCTGTAGGTTTACCAGATCATCGGTTTGGAAGATGTCATCAAAAATTTTGTGGGGAGGGGAGGCCTCTATGTGATCTTCTACTTTGGGAGAGGAAGGGATAAGCTCCACAGGGATATTGCCTGATGTTCTAGGACTTACATTTGTGCTCGGTGGAGGATTATCCGCCCTTGGCTTCTTTCTCCTTATTTGCAGTGGGACCCCGACGTCCATAATAACTACACTCTCCTCCTTTATATTTATCACCCAGCTCATAAGTGTTGCAAGTGATGGTGAGCCTATAGGAAGGGCAAATCCCACCATAGTTATTGGGAGACTAAGAGAAAGTCATGTGCTCATTGTTTCACTCAGATGTCGAGACACCTCAAGCTGGGTATGAAGTGGTTCCATGATTAGCGCTGGAACTAAGGACTGAACTGGGGCCAAGGTGCTCTACTTCGATTTCCCCTTATCTCTACCTTGTCCTTGATTATCAAAATTTTTGGGGTGTCCCAATCCACCGGAGGGAGATCCATCTTATCAATCCCTTGTAATTTGTATGATGGGTCCTCCAAGGGCCTGCTATCTGAAAAGTCCTTTGGAAGGATTCGAAGGTCGAGGCGCTTCATCATTCCTTTTGTCATCCTTTCATACTTTCAACCCCGGACATCGAAGTCATCTTGGAAATCTTCCTAAAAATCCTCCAAGTGAGGCTCGTGGGGTATTGACGCTCAAGGCAATGATGTGCTTATTTTTCTGAGCAGATCAAAATTGTTCTACGCTAGATAGAATTCTGCCAACCCCAAAATTTTTGACTCATTATCGTCCTCTTTGGCTACTACAAGGCTGCAAGAGAAATTCTCGCAAGTGATTGGGAAAGGGATGGAAGTAAATTTTTTGACTCCATAAAGTACATGGAGCTCCAGGATTTTCCTGCAAAACTCCATCAAAATAATCCTCTCCCCACAATGCTTAGGTAATAGGTAGGGCTTGCCAGAGAATCTGGTCACCCGAATATAAGAATGTTGTTGAAATTGAATAAAATAATTTCTGTATGAACTCACCAAGGCCATAGCCTCCTTTGACAGCTAGTAATTGGCATCCCGAGATGGTATCAAAATGTTGTAGTAAATGAAGGTATCATTTACTTGATAAAAATTGGGGAAGCTGACCTCCCATTGAATTTGGGGAAAATGATCCCAAGGTGCACTCTGGTCAGGCCTGGTCCCAAGGATGCCCAATGTAACTAAACCGCAGAGCCTAGGTCTCTACTATGCCAGTGCCCATAAAACATACAAATTTATGTAGAACTTTGATGTCTAGCTGAGGTTGTTTAGCTAAAAATCTACATGGTTGGCAACTATGGTTGCCCAGTCAAAATTTTACCCATTGGTGGTGATGTTGTATAAAAAGTAATACATCTAGGGTGAGAAATCTGGGGCATGTGATTCCTTGAAGACCTGGCATAGAAAGATGATCCCCTCCTATATGATTTCTTTGAAATCTATGCGGGGGATGTCCAACTTCATCTTCTTATAGTCCTTCCTCGGAGTCTTTAGCCAGTGGGAGTTGAGGTGTTTCCTGGCACCCTTCTGCACATTAGTGAATTATTGTAGTGATGTGGCGTGGAAGATGATAATAGAATTAGCAAACTGGGGGATTCCCAGTCTCGAAGCCAAAGTAGTAGCGTTGAGGGAGACTAGGGGCGTTGGGTAGCCTGTTGGAAGGAGAGAAAAAAGTATAACATCTCAGATGGTGGTTTTGTAGTGTTTTTCTAGAGTTAGGATCAACTCTGAGGCCTACATAGAGTAAGGGAAGTAGGTGGCTTTGATGATGCCGGAGGTGGCCACGTTCTTCGCCATACTATCTCCGGCAGAATACTGAGTGAACATTGTTCTGACTATGCCCTGTAATTTGGACCATGGGCCGACCTTAGTGTCAGTGATTAGTCATAACTTAGAATCCACCTTAGATTCTATAAGGACACCATCCTTCAGATATTTGGACATTAGTGGGATCTCTTCTAGCACTTTCTCGGCCCTTGACTTAGTAGCCACTCTTGTTGAGGTGGTTGGGAGTTTTAGACTTCCAGGAGGGGAAGCTACCTCAGACATATTGATTATAGCTTACAAGACCGGACAACCGTTAATACAAGTAATTAAATATAATAAATTTCCAGGTTCTGAAGATTTCATCTCCATTTCGCAGTTTTGCTCAAAAAGTTGTTAGCTTGTATCAAATTCTGGAAATGTAATAAACAATAGCTTACTTTGAATTTGATCAACACCCTGGGGTCCTGGGGGGTATTATCCATGCGATAAATGTGATGAAAGTTGTGGGATTACGTGGAACCCAGAGTCTAGAGAAACTATCCGTTATTGAAGTGACCGGGGGATAAGTCGTATTGATTTGATGTGGGTTGTCACATGGTCATGCAATAAATGGAGTAATGGCATTAAAGGTGATAGTTTTCTTGACACAAATGAAATGAATGCCACTTGTGATCATTTGAAATTATTGTGCATGGGTAATTTAATCCCACCATCAATGTCGAAGTGATGGGAGGAGAGAGAAAGGCTACAACTCAAACAGGTGAGGTGCCGAGTTTGAGTCCATTAAAAACTAGGTGGGTGAGATCGAATTGGATTCAACGATATAGAGGGTGCGGTGAGCTAGCCATAGGATGGGTTAAACTTGACGAAATATACAGACCAAAATACAGAGACACACACTATGAACATCATTTACACAGGAGGTCAAAAAATGACAAATTTACAGTAGACACAACTAACTAACCTACAGAATACTAACAACTTACAAGAATTTACAACTATTTACATATATACAGAGATTTACAACTAACTTACACTATTCTACAACTATTTACATATAAACCTACATTATTTGAAAATGTACATAAATATATAGTGCACTGAAGGTAGAAAACCTTCCTGTAAAGCCATCCCATCAACGGGAGCCAACAACAAAGACCAGAAGATGAATGAAGAAAAAACCCAAAAACAAAAACAAAACGCGAACCGAAAAGAAAACAAAGAACCACAAAGGCCTACCTTAAAACCAGTAATGCAAAGGGAAGGGCACAAGAGGTTCTCTGAAGATGAACAGCTCTAGAAATGCATGAACATGCTTAGAACACTGTAGGATGGCTTGAACACACATAGGTTTGAGCTCTAAATCACTGTTAATCACTTGTTAACTCTTGAAGAAAATCACACTTAGTTCGTTGTTAAACACACAATTCACTCTTAATTTATTTGAGGGTAATTTGTTCATGGTAAGTGTAAAAATGACAAGTGAAACCCAATTTATACCCCTTTAGGTGAAAATGCACCACTTCCTTCCACAAGTCCCAAGAAAAAAAGCAAACCTCTAGATTCCGGGCTCGGGGAATACTGCATGATCACACCCTCTAGCTAAAGAGGAAGCAATGGCACAAGAATCTTGGAGACAAGAATCTAGCCAGAACAAAGTAACAAAACACTTTGGGACTAGGTCCTAGAGAAAAGAAGACCAAAAGGGAGCACAACAACGGTTGCACGGAGACAAAGACCAGAGAAAAAAAAAGAAGCCAAAAGAAACCAAGGAAGGACCAAAAGAAAAAAGGGGGGACCCAACATTTTTCTAAGAAATTTTAGGGAAGGGTATGCAGGGCATAACAAAAACTTTGATGGTGCAGCGAAAGGGAATCTAGGAAGAGATGGTGTTGGTGGTTTAATTAGAGACTTGGCTGGAAATTGTCTGGGAGCTGTTGCTGCCCCCTGGGGATTCAGACTAACCATGTTGTGGAAGCCATGGAAGCTCTTCATTTTGTGACTCTGGCTAAAGATTTGAGTTATTCAAAACTTTAGTTGGAGGGAGATTCCCTAAATATAATAAATTGTATCAAAGTCAAGAATGAGGCCTTGTGGACTATTGCTCATATAATTGATAAAATCAAAACATTATTGCTAATGTTTTAGGATTCTTATATTTCCCATGTATATCGTGAAGGAAATAAGTTGGTTGATGGATTTGCAAATGTGGGGGCCCATAATGATGTTACACAATCATGGAAAGGGGAAGTGGATCTCAATTTTGAGATCTTAAGTCTTATCAAGTATGATAAGTTTAATCACAATGAAGGAATAATTAATACAAGAGTTAATGATGAACATGACACTTAAGCATAAGGGTAATGAAATCTGCCAGTCGAGGGAAGTGAAAATAATGAAGAACGTTACCTCACATGGATTGTGGGTATTTTATAGCATCTTAAAATAGAGAAACCAAAAGAGTTTGGTGTTTTTTCCTGCTCATTTTTAGAAATCTCACTCTGTCATAATGGGATGCGGTTTGAAAAGGGAGGAGCCACTGGACTGCACAAAGTGGAAACAGAATAAAAAAGTTTGGAGAAGACTAAAATGCGTAGGGGTTATCAGTACATGGAAAAATTGCATGGTTGGGATAAAGATGTTACCAAGAAATTTGCGGATGGATGGAAGAATGGCAAGGTGAATTTGTGGGGTAAGTCTTTTTCGCTCACACTGAGCATTATTTCTGAGATAACGGGGCTGTCCATAGAAGGTATGAAATTCTATAGGGACAATAATCATATGGGAACTCAATCTTTTAATATTTTCCCTAAGTCTGAATATGAAGAAGGCTCCTAAGAAAAGGGTCTGGAGATTATGTAGCTATTAAGAATATTAAGAGTCATTGGGATGATATTCTAACTGTCATGATAGAATATTTTACTCTTGATGGGCACTACTCGAAAATATAGAATCTTCATTTTTTTTAGCTAATCATTTTAGACCTAACATGAAAGTTTTGTTTCCTTTCTATCTGCTTAGTTCTCTAAACAACGACATTGTGAAGCACAGGAAGAAGGCAATCAATTCGGTGTTGCATGAAGGGCTAATTCTGCTAATTGGAGAATATGTCAGGAACCACATTCTAGAACCCATTCCTAAATGAGTTAAAGGGAAGGTGAAGAAGAACAAGCTATAAAATAAAAAGGTGGATTCAAAGAAGAGGGTTAAGAGAAAGATTGAGGAAAATCTAGAAAAATATGAGGATTCTGAAGACCAAACCCTAGACCCTTAGGGTAATGATGATGATAATATTCAGGATGAGAAAAGGGAAGAAGAGTCTAGGAAAGAGGAAGAAGAACCTTAGTATAATGAGGAGGATTCTGTCAAAAAGAATGAATCTATGAATGAGGAGGAAACCTATGTGAATGAGGAGGGGATTCCTGATAATGAGGAAGAGGAGACTAGGGAAAATGAAGAAGAAACCAAGAGGAGGAAAAAGAAGAAGATGAGAATGAAGGAAAAGACAAGGAGGAATTGGATGAACAGTCAAATTTTAGGGTTGGGGATAAAAAAAAGAAGAAGAAAAAATAGAGATTAGAATCTAGCTTCCCAAATGTTGGGTTTGACATTGATGATAGAATTCCAAAGAGTAATGAGGAACATGATGCTAATATGGAGGAGTGGATTAGCAAGGATATGAATGAAATGAAGAAGCACTTGAAGGAGATGGAAGAAGCTATGGAGCCCTTCAAAACTAAGATGGATAAGCTAGAAAAGGATCTTTTAAAGAAGGTAAATAATAACAATGTGAATGAAGAGATAACGGCCACAATTACTGCCCTGGTGGAGGACAAGCTGAAAGATATGAAAGATAAGATTAGCCACAATGGGTATATGATAAGTATTATTCTAAAGCATAGAAGTGAGGGACTAAAAGTCTCAGTGAAAAATCTTAAGGCACTATATGCATATCTAGAGAGAAGCATGCTGGAGAATACCACTTTCACTATGGAAGATCAAGCTAGGAGCTCAGGCCTGGGAACTAGAACAAGAAGCAGCATTAAAAGGAAAGTTCCAGAGATTCCTAAGGAGCTAAAAGCCCTCAAAGAATCCATTGATGTGATGGAATAAATGCAGAAAGAGGCTGAGAAAGCCTTTGAAAGTATTAAGTAGCTTCTCTTTCTGCTTTGTGCTGGTAGATTTCCTAGAAGTTGTGCTAGTAACTATTTTTTGGCTGCTTTTGGGTATTTTTTTGGGTTTTTGGGGTTGAATAGGGTCCTACTTACTGATGTTTAGCAGACTTTCAATTTTTGTTAGGGATGTGGTTGTTTATCTTTAGCTCTAATATGTAAATAGGAGTAGAATGAGTGTTGGCTCACATTGCTTCAGTGAGTGTTTTATCTTTCATTGATTTTTGTTTTTGATCATGTTCCTATGCTACTTGATGATATCATCTGAACTTATGAGTGTAGCTGGGATGGCTCATGATCAGTTTTTGCTTTGTCTTTTTCCTGTTTGATGATGTCATGAAATTATGGGGCATGCATGATATATGCTTTAGGATGGAGAAGATGATCCTTTATCTACATTGTGTTTGTTTATGCAAAAGGGTGGCTTTCTCACTCTAGCTTTTGTGCCATGACACACTGCATCCAATTATGCAATATCAAAATAAGCTCTTATGACATAATTGCACTTTTGAAAGCCAAAATATTTCTATCTTACTAACATTTTTTCATCTAATTTATGCTTTTTGGCTAACATTTCTTCTGTGAATCCTAATAATCATCCTTCTTTTCAAAAAAATGTCCTCATATCAATTTCTACCCAATTTTTTGAGGGGCATCCTACCTCCATCATGTCGATCCACTGGGGCATGACCTTCTATTGTTCTTTGAGCCAACACTCATAATCATATTGTCTCAAAGAGGGGCAAAATGTAGACACCTAAAAATGTTTCATTGCCTATGCCCCCTTTTTAACACGTCTTCTATATTATGTGTTTGAACTTTATCATTCACTAATATTGTGTCATTCTTCCATGTCATTAATTACTAACATATCTCTCATTTTGGCCAAATTGATCATCTTCCTAAATCAGTCCAAGATCATTCCAAACTCATTTGATTCCAAACGCATATCAATGTCTTATAAATCTATTTCAATCAATCCTCTGGCATTGTCAAAGTTCATCGACACATTATTATCATTTAATTCCTCTAATAGCATTGTCAAAGTTCATCGTTGCTATTTCATCATCAATCATCATTTTGAGAGCATTGTCAAAGTTCATCGATGCCTCGTTGTCACAATCACATTTCAGGAGCATTGTCCAAGTTCATTGATGTCTCCCTATCTTTATTTATCCTCTGGCATAATCCAATTTCATTGATGCCATTATATCATTTCCAATCATTATTGTGAGAGCATTGTCAAAGTTCATCAATGCCTCGAACCTATCCTAATTCTATCAATATTATCAAAATCAATTCAACTGTACACTAATACCTTCAATTTGATCAATAATTCACTAATCTATCCTCTTGGGATGAATAATGTAAGGTTTGTCCCTATTCTTTATGAATAAATTATATTTATTCATTCTTATCCTAGGTCTTCACAATTAATTAATTAATTGGCTAATTGTAATTTATGGGAATTTATAATTTCATAAATGCTAATTTTGATTTGTGAGGAATATTGATTTATTCATTGAATTAAATCCTCATAATCCCACCTAATTTTTCATATCCCTTAATTGTGGTTCACATCCCTAGTAAGGTGCTTCAGTATATCTCACATATATCTTCAATATTTCTTCATTCAATTTCCCCCTAATCATGCTTCCAGAATCCTATCTTCTTTTCCCTCCATTGTGCATTGAATTTATGCACTCTAATTCACCTAATTGCTTCTCATTTTCTATAAATTGAGATGCATTCCTCTCATTCAAGTTTGAACCACTATCTCCTAGTATTCTCACTATCAATTTGTGCTTTCAATTTCTTTGTGCAATTGTGTTATTTTCAAAGAGCAACATGATCTACCTCTATGGAGAAGAAATGAGAGAATTTGAGCATCATTTGAAGGGTTTTCTTATGTTTTTATTGCATATTGTTTATGAATTCCTATTTCAATGGCTCTAATATTAGATTTGATAGGTTAGCATATTGTTTAGGGTTTGTGATTACCTAGATATGCTTATTATGCCTTTTTATGGTCTTACATATTCTAATAGGTCTGAGGAGAAAAAGTGTGAGGATTCAATGTGGTTATCTCCCTCAGAAGGTTGGGTTAAAGCTAACTTTGATGGTTCTACTAAAGGAAACCCTAGGCTAGCTAATTGCGGAGGGGTGGTTAGGGATACTCATGGAAATTGTATTGGAGTGATTTCTTGTCTACTAGGAAACTAGAAAAGCCACTTAGCTGAGGCTATGGGAACCCTCCAAGTTCTTAAAATTCTCAAACAAATGAACTATCATAATATTTGGTTAGAAGGTGATTCAAATAATATTATTAATTGCTTGAAAGGAAACTATAAAGTTTCATGGACTATTGAACCCATCATGAAGGAAGCTAATGTGATCATAAATTTTTATGATAAGGTGTATATCTCACATGCTTACTATGAGGTTAACATGGTGGTAGATCACATTACAAATATTGGGGTGAAGTGAAAGGAAATGATTACTTGGCAGGGTGATCTAAGGCATGATAAAGATGTTAATTACCTTATTAATTATGACAAGACTCATATCATTATGGGTTATATTTTTTCATAGATGCACAATGATCAACATGAACATTGGAAAAGGTGACCACATGGATATTAATCAAGGGGATTATGATTTTTTTTCTTCCCTTTGGCACGTTTTGTGGGTTATTTTCTAGAATGTGTCTATATTCTGCCTCATCCGCAATTCAACTAAGATTTGGAGTGGGGAGTTTGTGTCCAATTGTAGAGAGATGGGTGGAGATTTGAAAAGGATGGAGCCTTCAATTTGTGAAGAATGGAGATAGGAGGAATTTTTTTGGAAATGGCTTCAGAAGGGATGTATTACTCCTTTTCTAGAATGAATCCATGATTACGACAAAAAGGTAACAAATGTTTTTGTCGAATGGTGGAAGGGTAATTATGTTACCTTAAATAGTAAAAATGTTAAGCTTAGTTTTGAGCTTATTTTGTAGGTGACGGGTTTACCTTGTACAGGGTTAGAATTTTTCAAAGATCCTACAAACTCTGAAGCTATTGTCCGTAAGAACTCCCAAAATTAGAAGAAGAGGAGGTGATTCTGGTTAAAGTTGGGGATTATTATGGAATAGAACAGATTAAACCTATATGGAGACTGGTCTTGACCTTTTTTGGAGTACATCACCTTGGATGGGAGGTACAAGAGGGTGTACAACTATCACTTTTTTTCTTTAACCATTTCAGGTAAATGGACCTTGTTTCCTTCCCCTACTTCCTTCATAGTTTCCTCACTCAAAGTCTAAAGGATCACATAAATAGTCCCACAATCCCTTTTCTTCATGAGGGTCTCATTATTCTTATTTATGAATACTGCAAGGAGATGTATCCTAAAGCTTCCATTAAGAAAATAAAATGAAAAATAAGAATGGAGGATAGTGACAGTGAGGTCTCTAAGCGGAAGGAGAAAAAGATGAAGGCTAAGAAGCTCAATTTCCCTTTAATCTTTGAGAAGCAGTTTAATAAAACCAAAGGAATAGAGAATGACAATGATAGTGATGACCCAAAGAGGAAGCCAGCTAAGGATTCGGTGGAGAAATTTTTAGGGAGACTGACTCAAGGAAAACATTATGATGATGATCAAGGGATGGAGACAAAAGAGGATGGGGATTCCACTGATGACAATGGGGGGTGAGGGTCCTCCTTTTAATACCCACAAGAGCTCTTCTAACAAAGGTGAGGGTTTACTAGGGATATTCAATGAATTTATTTCCAACAAGGACCTGGATTGTCCTTCTTTAGGCTTGGCAATTAGCACCACCACTACTAATTCCAACTTGGAAAAGAAAGGTAACAATGTGGAAGTTATTCTTGTTGATTACCCTAGTTCTATGTATTTTTCACCCACCTCTGAGCCCATTCATTCCAATGTGTCTTGTCAAGATGATTATGTATGCATTTGGGAGTTTAATCATATTCATGGTAAGACTATGCCTACTCTGGACTCCACACATAAGGCCAAAGATTGAATTGTCATCTCTTATAAGTTTGATAATTGGGTCATAACAGAAATCAATGACCTCAAAATTAAGAATAAGTTCCTATTTGATTAATTTACAATTATGAAATATTTTATTGAGAAAAAAGTGGACATATAGGCTCTAGAGGAAAATAAATGTTTATTGGAGAAGCTAAAGGAACAAAAAGCTGACAGAATGCCTATAGAAAAAATGGTTAAGGATGTAAACATGAAGAATAAGAAATTTGAGGATACCCTGAGGAAAATTATCCATACCAACCATGAAAAAATGAAAAAAACTATTGTAAATCTAAAGGATTTGGCCACTAGGATGGAGAAAATTTACCAGGAGAAATTTGTTGTGCAAGGTGAGCATGACAAGGATTTGGGCATTGATTATGTTGAAGGACTAGGAAAACAAAACCGTGCGAGTCTCAGGAAGAAGGCCTCCTCTATGCCAAAGGAAATTTAGAACCTCGAGAACATGGTGGAGGACATGGTTATTGTAGAAGAAGAGGTTGCAGATACTCTGAAGGAGCTAGCCTAGGCTTTCTTTTTCCTCCCTAGTTTTGTTTTTTCTGCATTGTCTGTTTCAGGTTCTTTCTTTCCTGTTAATTTTGTATGTCTAGTCTTGAGTTGGTGTTGGTTTCTAGTTGTTGGTATTTTGAGTTATGTTGGTTAGGGTTATCTCCAGAAGTATTTTTCTTGGATGGTCTCTAATGCATATGTCTTGTAAATTTCTATATTGGGTTTTGGGGTCCCATCAAAACCTATTTTTTCCCATAATCAAAAACTATATAAGCTCAGCAAGCCACCATACAAAAATTATATTTGTAGAAAAAAAAATAAAGTATATGTTGACGTAGCATATCTATTTTGTATATAAACTATATGTTGACATAGCATATATATAACCTATCTATTTTGTATTTTCTCACTTGTGCACATGAGAATGACATAACATACTGCACCAAGACCCTAACTGGAGAGTTGCATTGAGAACCACTACATCTAGCCCCCGAGTTGAGAGTTGCGAGACTTCACTAGATGAGTGTTGTAAGGCCATTGAGTTGAGGAGAAACACTACGAACCATTTGACAGGAGGAAATCTAGAGTGAGAGGTGAGGGCACTTAGAAAGGAAAAATCAACCAAGGGATGATGATTGTAAGTGATTTTAACCCACATTTAGAAATATTGTTCTAAGTATAGTGATTTAGACTCTATTTTTTCCTATCAAGGTGTTGCATGCTATATTTTGGTCAATTCAAGCTAATGTCCCATTGAAAAACCCAAGTACTTAGTAATAATGGCATGAGAACACAATGATAGGGTGAGACTCTATTTGATTCATGTATTTAGTCTGGTTGCCACCATCTGCATTTCTTATTCACTTACTCAACACCTATTGAGAGCTAACCCTCACTCAGATCTAAATGCCTTGTGTTGAAACTTGCATTGAGCCATGGAGAGCAATCAGAGCCTCATAGTGGGGTCATGCAGGTCAAGGGATTGCCACTAAAAAAGAAAAAGGGGGTGTTTATGCAGTCTCAAAGGAAACTCACTAACCCACCCATAACATTCCTCATTGATTTTGTCTTGGAATACCTATTCAACCTCAATGAATGTGGAATTTTCTTCTTCCCTTTAACAAATTGTACCCAAGAGTTCAAGGACATATATGGATTTTTAGTCTCTTGAAAAAATGTGTTGGGTTTACACTCCTACACATTTTCAATGTCAAAAATTCTATTTTTCCACAAGGTGGTACCCCCAAGAGGGACTAGAAGAGATATATTTTTCCTCATTTTTTATTTCTTAAACTAGTTATTTCATGGTAATATTTTTTAATTATATTTCAACTAACATGCTTGTGAGGTCCAAACTATGTATTTCAACTTCTTATTTTTGAAATCAACCCCATCCAATCTCACCAAAATAGATTTAAGCTTCCTACCCAAATGGAAACTACCTCATAGGGACTATTGTCTTCGAGGAAGGTGGTCCAAATATTTTTATAGACAAGTATAGAAAGTAATATCAACCTTCCACCAACTAACCCAATCAACATCCAAGAAACAAGACAATAACTCCTCTAGATGTTCCCAAAACCCAATGCTTCAAAAAAAAAGGTTGGTGATCCTACCAACCATTCCCATGCTTTCCAAGTGGTCTCTGATTATCATACCCTTATGAGGTTTATTGATACATTCACAACTATTTTTACCTCCACATATATTTGACTAGTAGTGACAACCTTGGTTTAATCCTCCAACCCCATACCTTGGGATCACATCACCATGAAATAATTTCATCCAACATCCTTATGGGTACGACACACCTTGGGACACAAAAAGACTTTTTCTAGTGCTAACTTCCCTCAAACAATTATGTTCACAATAAGGGATAGACTGATAAATCAATGGGACCAATAAGGCATTTAGACAACACATTATGATCCAACCCTATCAGACCTTCCTCTAGAGTTCCCAAACATAATAAACATATTATATGTGCTTCCAATGATGGTTCAAGACACATCAAACTACAAAATAAACCAAGAGTCAATTGTACGTATGACTGATACACAATGGATAAGACTGAGCAGTAGTTTGGGGAAACAATTAGATATAAACCAACTTACACCTTTGGGGTTTCCTTGGAGAAAAAGTTTTTTTTTCTTTCAACCTTCCAAACACCATTAACCATCCAAACACTTCATCTATCAACTCAAACATTCAACAAAACCCACTGCTACTGCTCACAGTCATCCTGACAAACCCTGCCAGCCCCCTATGACATCATTTAACCTGATCAAAACTACAAAAGGAGGCCCTACCACCTCAAGATTATTGAAATACACATTTGAAAGGATTAATATACCAATTTTCAGGTTTGTTTCATGGAGGGATTGAAATTTATGCAATTTTTAATGTCCATTGGATACCCTAGCAAGGGTTTGGACCTAGACTAATAGAAACCACGATAACTTTTTCAAAACAACATGGAATTCTATCAAACTTTATTCATTCGAGAATATAATCAAAGTATCTTCCAAACATGTGTCATTTGTGGCACCAAAATCCTGTATGAAAAAGAACATGGATCTGTAAGTCAAGAAAATCATAAAACTCTCAGAAGTAATCGTGCTCTTTATTGAATTTTCCTTCAAAATTCAACAACCTCCATCCTCAACCCAAAGAGTATTTTATAATATGTAAAAGTTGAAAGAATTATTTTTATATCTTAATGAATGAATGTGAATATGTTAAATAATGAATTTTATATGTTAATGAATGAATTTTCTATGTTATTAATGGATGAATGAATGTGAATATGTTAAATAATGAATTTTATATGTTAATGAATGAATGTTCTATGTTATTAATGGATGAATGAATGAATGTTATATATTATTAATTAATTACTGAATGATTAATGTTATATGATCGGGTATGGGGAATTGAGAGTGATGTGGGGGGATGGGTGGAATGATCTTACACCTTCATGTGGTTGACACTGTTAAGTAGAGAATATTAAACTATTCTCGAAGCAAAGAGAAGCTCAATAAGGTAATGCACTTTTCAATATTTCATTATGTCACACTTTTAAGCTTTTTCAATAATCATTAATTCTCTTTGCTTCAATATGTTACCCTTTGCACTTATTTTACTTTTTAACACATCTCATATGTTATCTTGGATTAAAATTTTTTTTAGGGGAATCTATCCATAGATGGATCCTGTGTTAGACAGATTCCTTTGAGAAATTGTGTAAGGTCAATTCTTGTAGGCTAAAAATATTGGTTATCTCATTTGGTGTATGGTTTATTTGTTCTGAATTAAGGGTCAAACATATGTTTGATGAAATAAGACAACAATTGGTAAACTTTTTTAAGGGAAAAGGACATTATCTTGATCCATAATAGGAAGGGGATAACTCTTCTAGATAGGTTTTAAATCTACCCATGTGGCACCCTTTGAACCCTATCATAACAATCAACCACCATAACAAGAAACATATATGGCATGTTTCTTTACTAAAATAAATCTAGACAATTTAGAAGGGTCCAATTGCATTGATTGGGTTACTGGGATGGAAAGTTGCTTTTTCTTCCATGGAATTACAAATGACATGACAAAACATGGAGCTCTAATCTTATACTTGGATTTAAAAGAATGGAAATGATGGAATTGATATAGAAAGACTTATAGAGTATACATTGTTTGGAGTTAAATTATGAAAGCAATGTATGCTCATTATAAGTACGGCAACCACCTTTTAACCAAATTGTGTGCAATAAAATAGTAATAAAATTTCTTACAAGCGTTTAGTAATTAGATATCCAAATAAGGGGTGTATCCCTTTCCTTTTATCAATAATATCTCATTAGTAACCTTAAATAATATATTAGAGCATAATTCCTAATGTAACAAATAATGACTTGGTTGGAGCCATTTGACAAAGGTTATGAAGTTGAGATGATGATAAATGCATAAATAAAAATTCATCTTCTCTTACCCATCGACACTCCTCTCTAGATACATTATTTCATACAATTCCTCTCATTTCTTAAAAATCTAAAAGTTGTTTGAGGAAGAAATGTTTGAACTGAGGGGAAATTTTAAGAATCTGTACTTATCTTGGTTTCCAATTGGTTGAATCTTACTAATTGTTGATACCAACTTACTATCTTAAAATATTTGGTGATAATTTTGTAAAAATATTCAAGTCTCCAAGGATTTTATATAGTTTCTAGAAAAACATTGTTATTTTGAGAGAAAAATAGTTTACCTTATAGAATTGGGCAAATCACTAAGAATAAAATATAAATTCAAGATTATTTCAGGAAAAAGACATTAAACAATAATAGATGATTAAAATTTCAACCTTAAATTTTCCCTTAGTTGATTACAAAGCCTCGAGCTCTAGCATTACTATGATGAGATGTATTTTGAAGGGTAGAAATATGTAAAATACAAATTATTTCTCATGGATATTCCTTTAAAAACCAATAAAAAATCAAGATCTCATAGAATGAACTTACAAGATAAAATTATGGGAGATCATCCCTCATCTAGATGATGCACTATTAGAAATTTTTAGTTTCAGGCCCAAAATTGTCCTTCCATGCCTTATTTGACATTTTACGTACTAAGACTCTTATGTTGGTGGAATTCATTAAGAACAATAAAGTGATTATTTTCATTAATAGTGGAGGCACCCATTAATTTAATTATACGAGAATGACATTAATAGTCCACTTCTATATATGTCTATCAATGATTTCAAATTCTCATAGCTATGGTAAATATGATGAAATGTGGAGTGTATATATTAAGATGTGAAACTATAAGTGGGAGCCTCAAATTTACATATTTTCTATTGAAATTGAGTTATGAGCATGATATATTTCTTCGAGACAAATAATTTTACAATTGGAGTATTATTACCTTGTACTTCAAAGACTTATACATGAATTTCACTAAATAAGGTCATACACATACCCTCAAAGGTCTTTACTTGGTTTCCATTGAAATTATTATTTCTCGTCATATTCATAAGATATTGAATATATGTCATTATGGAATTATTATTTAATTAAGTGGAATCCAAATTATGTAAAACCCATGATAAAATTTCCATTGTAACTTGCAATTTTTTTGAATAAGCATCAAGGTGTATTTTCCACACCTTATGGATTCCCCTACTCACATTGTGAGCATGGTAATGATATGAATTCCACTTATTTTAAATCCCATGTGGAACATCTAGATAAATCCCTACATCTTATCAAGAATAGAAATGGTTCCTTAATTATTTAAAATGCACTTTTGATGTTTTAAATATCAAATAGTTGGGACATATTGTTCATAAGGAAAGGGTGAGATTTGTTTTCAAAAATTTGAGATTTGTTCATACTGTAATGTCCCCTGTCAAGTTAGTATGAAATCTTGGGACAATATCTAACAACCTCAACTCGCAGAGATTATTTATGTTCAACAATTACTAATAATAATGTTAGTAAATAGATTTTTCTTTTCAACTTAACTCCAAACTACCCAAAATGCTTAAGAACAATCAAATATAACAATTGGGAAATTGATATTGAAGAAACTAATTTCCCTTTGAATTAAAAGGTACAACTCCCTTATATGAATGATTTTCAGTGAATTTTTCTTTTTCCTAATCTAACAGGGGTATGTTCTTAACCTGAGAATAGAAGAGGCAAACCAAGCTAATCCTAGGTTGGAAATAACTCAAGCAGGATGAATTCAACTCTAAAACTAGCCAATCTTGAGATTTTATCAATCAGATTAACTCCCAAAATTGGTAAGGTATGAACTTCTACTGAAAATGCATATGCAAGATTAAACTAAAGATGAAACAACTATGAGTCAATCTATATCATGAGAATATTTCCCAAATTTGAGATAACAACGAGTTTCCCCTCTTGCTAATCGCATCAATTCATAATGCAAAGCTCTGGTTCGAGCACAGATTACAAATCAAATTTCAAAGAAAAATCCAAATTCAACAGAAAGATAAATGTAGTGCAGATGGAACAGATAAAACAATGGTATTCAGACACACAAATTTGACTCAGCAAAATGCTATCTTTTACACCAAAATTTAGCTAACCTTCTTATTGATTTTGGAAATAGTACACATAGGGTCCCAGATTGGGTCATTACAAGAAAAGGGGGAGAACCAAAATGGTTCAACTTCCCCAACTCGAAATGATAATTGAAAGATTTATCAGTTACAATAGTATCAAAAATAGTACGAGGGGAAATCTATTAAGTTTCAGTTTCCTTCCCCTTATCTATTTTAGCCCTATAGGCTGTAACCGCTGTAATAACTCAAACAAGTTCTTCATGTCTATTGATGTGGACATTAGTGTATCGAATGAGCTACTTGGAATGTTCTTTGGTGAGAGTCTTGATAGCATCAGTCCGATCTTTTAGTTCCTCTATTTCTCTAAAGATACATCCACTCAATTGCTCGAGTTCTGGTATTTTGACTAGATGAGAGGAAGAATCTTCTATCAGATTATGAAAATAATCGGAAAATGAATTCTGCATATTATTTACTCTGATTATTGCCTTGCCTTGACCACTGATCTGTGATTTCATATGAAGCCCTAAGAGAAGTTTGAAATCTTTACTCTGCTCTTCTTTGATCTTGACATCTATCTGTTGCAATCCTGCTTTGGCTTGAATGATCATTTCAATCTTAAATTCTAGGCTCTGAAGCCATTTGATCAAAGGCTCATCTCCTTTCTGTAAAATCTTAGCCTTTAGAGCTTCTTTGGTCTTCATCTTTACCGCCACATGCAACGTAACTATACACTCCTGACATTTCACCCTCTTTGACATGAGAGTCTATAGGTTCATAGCAATATTATTGCTCTCTACTTCCAACCTTAGGAGAGTATTTCCTAGTTTTTCAACCACTGCTAGGCCCTTAGACTCGAGCATCTCTATCCACCGCTTACCAATCTACCCATAATTTCTATCTTCTTGCAATTTAGCCAAAATGGCCTGGTTCTCCACAACAGTGGGGTCAAAGGTGGTTTGGGTGCTGGGAACACTTGCAATCAGAGTAAGGAGTTGTCTGATGAAGTTGGTCAGCTCTGCCACTTCTGCCTTAAGCTAGACTTTGGCATTCTTGAGCTCCTTGAGCTCTTCCTCTATCACAACATTGGTAGATTTCCACCAATCCACCTTGGTATCATGACAGGCCAACCCCATGTCAAATAACTGTAGTTGAAAGTCTAAAGTAGTCATATCCTTGAATCTACCTTCTTTAATTGGCTTGGCCACTTCCAAGGTGAAGTGTCCAGTCTTAGGATCATGACCCAGGGTAGAAATTTTCTTCACCTTCTTCTATTTTCTCTTGATGGCCTTGGGCTGAATAGCTTTTGACAGAGTGTCCTTGCTGGCAGTCCCTTCTTCCGCCATCTTTCTCTTGCATTCCAGAGTATGTTCTATCCATGAATCTGCACTAGTGACTTTTTTGGCAGAGACCAAATCATGGGTAGGGGTATCAACCGGTACATCTACAGTGACTTCTTTTACCAACCGCTTTGGTTCTGCATCTTTGGTGGGATATTTTATTGTCCTGATATTTAGGAGTGGACCTTGTCCACAAGTCTTCTCCAACGTGATTGTTTTTTGAGGAGGTTCATCACCTCCTCCTACCGGCTAGGTCAATCCTTTAGCAACAGTTGGGATTGTTACTGACCAAGTAGTTGCAGTACTAGTCATTTCTTTAACTGGAGTTCACTGGGTATGTGGCTTCCATTCTAATCTCTTCCTTTGGCCCGTGGTCCATTCGACCCATTGTTCTGTTCTCTTGTAAATACCCCCATTAGAGTTGGCAAGTCACTAATGGATTGGTCTAGCATGGGTTTAGAACTAATAGGGGTGAGCTTTATCTCATCTAGATATGTATCATCATACATATGGTTACCATCGTCTTTTAGCCCCTCCACTGCAATGTTAACATTGAACCTTTTGATTTGCTCAATAGTTAATCGAGCATAGAATCTCTCTCTGGTTTCTAGATCATCCTTGCAATTTACCCAGTAGTCTTCTATATCATGAACATGATGAATTGCACAGCTCATTTGCAATACATCTCTGGCATAGTTCACTGGATCATATTGCGGTCTCAAGACATCGTAGGTTTCCAAAGAAGAATTCTTTGAGAATGTCTTGAGAACATTCTTCACCTCTGACTTGGATGCATAGATGTAAGCCCTGATGGTCATGGGGAAATCATACCCCTTCTTCTTAGCTTCAGCATAGAGAAAGTTCACTTGGAGTTCTTGCCTCATTACCTTGATTAGCATGATCATATTAGTAGGATACTTGGGCAGCTTCAAAGGGAAATCATCAAAACCTAAAAGATGAAGATATGAGAAACCTCTAAATTGAATGAAATAGCATCCAAATTGGCTGATGAAAGCCATGGCTTCAAGGGAGAATCTCCTTTCTAGACAACCTTGTAACTCCCTGCACAATCTCATTGTGAATGCATCATTAACCCGAAGGTACTCATCATAACTATTATGTAATTTCAAAGAGGGGAAAAATTCATAACTCTTGACATCATTAGGGAATTCTTCTAATCTGGGAATTCCTGGCCAAATTTGGAGTGTAGCTAGAATGTATAAGAGAACTGAAGACAAGTAAAATTCATTCTAGCGTTTAGCTCTATCTAGGGCTTCCGAGAGGTTCTCACTTACCATAAGCGCCCAATCTATGAAGTGGTACTGGGAATAGATTACCTGAACCAAGAAGAAGTGATGGTCGACAAAATTGAGTGCCTCACCCTCACCTCTGATCCTGTGGAGAAACACCAGGATTTCAATGATCTCCAGCTTCATATTAGTGCCATATAATATCTTTGGCAGCTTTCCTTTGGCGCTCTTAGGTTCTTGAAACCACACTTTCATTATCTCTTTCTTCCAGACTGACTTTTTAGCAATATACCCAGTCACCACTTGACTATATGTCATTTCTAAATACTCATCTTTCTATGGAATGTGAAGCGAGTTCTAGAATGATTCCCTATCAATACAACAACACTGTATCATTAGGCAAGAGAATTTGCCTGTGTCTGGGTTGTATCGAATGATGCATTCCCAGATTAATTTTGGGGCTTGAACAGCCATGGGAAAACTAGTAGCCTCAACGAATCCACTCTCTTTCAATTTTATATATGATAGGATGTATCTAGTCTGCTTTCAATCTATTCTGGAAGTTCTGCATGTCAAAGAACTTCAGGGATGTATCCGAAATCTTATACCATTTGGAAGTAATTCCGTTCATCCCATCGAACCCCATGAATTTGGAAGCCATACTTCTGATGATTTGTATTTGGAAATTGGAGATATCTCTTAGGGATGCAGAGGAAAGGAAAAGCTAAAATATGAGACTTCAAATTCAAAGCAATTTGGCGAAAAAATGGTGGTTCTCGTTCGCAACTTTCAATAGATTTTATAAATTTTGAATTCTTACTGTTAACGGTTGACTTCCCATGCCACATGAATGAAAAGACCCAAACATTAATGAAAAATCCTGTTATGAAGTAAAATGGCTTTATTTGAATTAATTACCTTGCTTTTATGGGCCATTAAGAAATGTCTTTTCACTTTTAGTAACCACAGCAGTAACTTTTCTGAGGTAGCGAAAAATCATTTTTCTGCTTCTCCTTTGGTGGAGAAGTGCTTTTGGAGTGCTCTTAGTTCAAAATTCCACCAAGGGAAATATTTAGTCTATCAGGATGCCAAAATGGCATGTGTCAATTTCATTCACTTTCTTCATATCTCAGATACTTTATGAGATAGGCTTCTCTTCGAAATCACTTTACTTAGGTGATTTGGTAGAAAACTTACCTCGTGGGTCGAAACCCACCTATAGGAGTAGGGGATAAGCCATTTTTCACTTTAAAACCATTGGCTTATTTCCATAATTTATTTCTATTGAATCATTCCCATTGGCTTGTAGAGGTGTAATCTAGACATAGTAGCCCTTCTTAAGCCTAAAGGATCCATTTTAACACTGTACTCCTTGCTGAGGCATCATCTAGTAGTCATTGATGGAATATTTACTCTATTGATACTTTTCCGCCAGTGGAGAAGCTCAAGCCCAATTCTCCGCCAAGCTGCAAAATGAAGAATTATGGCTACATAATTCCATTATGTGTAATACCAATGTTAGAACTCCTTGAACCACAGCCTTTACCGGATTGGGAACTTAACCTACCCGAAGAATACATGAACTCAGATGCCCATACCCTCCAGCTACAAAAGAGAAAGGCAAATGGGAAAAATTTGGTAAAGGCTCCCTAGCCTAAGGGAAAGGTTTCTATACTTAGACTCATGACTAATAAGAAACTCTTCATCCACCAGTATACATTAATTACTCACTTTTGTCTGAAAGGTATGTGGACCAAAGGTGGGGCTATAGCTGGCTCTGTCTGGGGACTTGGACATTCACATGTCCAAGCAAGGAATCTCAAATCTTTGGTTTCACAAATCTCAACAAAAGGTGGCTCACAACAAAACTAAAGCAAGACAGGGAAAGGGAAAATAGGAAGGGAACCTAACTAGGAAAATGAAAGTAGGAACTAAATGCAACTATTGTACAATACAAGGTTTACCTATTTTCAAATTATATCTGATAGAGCTTCAAATCCTGACCATTATACGTCAGGGGTAGCACTTTGCCATCCAAATATGTCAGCTTGAAAGAATTCTTCTCGAATGCCTGATAGATCTTGAAAGGTCCTTTCCATAGTGTTTCAAATTTCTCGTGCATGCCTTTGGGTACCCTGCGCTTGTCCCACAATAGCACCCTGTCTCCTATCATAAATTTCAAGGGTCTACTCTTTTTTTGAAACAAAATTTTTACTTGTATCTAATGCTGTGTAATGTGGTCAACCATTTTCTCTCTTTCTTCCTCCAGTTTGTTTAGGTACAGAATCCTCTTCTCTAGACCATTTTCATATATTTCATCTTCTACTGTCATTATCAATTTGCAAGTTGCTAGCTCCAGTGGTAATGGAAGGCTGGCCTCCACTCCATAAAAAAGTTCAAAAGGGGATACACCTATAGCTCTTTTGGGAGTCACTCTATCTTCCCAGAGGGCTTCATAGATTTTCTTGTGCAAGGTTCTCTGGTTGTCTGCTACATTTAGTAATCTCTAAAAAATCTAGAACGAACCTTCTGAGAATGTTAACCTGACCAAAAAAAGATTTTACTCTAGTTTTATTCCCAGGTAAACTCAATTGCTGAATAGCTCTAACCCATTCTGGATCAATTCTTATGCCTTCCAGGGAGACAATGTGGCCTATAAGTTTCCCCTCAGTTACACAAAAAACTAACAGTTTCCCCTCAGTTACACAAAAAACTAACTTCTTGGGATTTAACAAAATCCCATCCTCCCGACACCTTTGCAATACTTTCCTTAAGTCACCTATGTGATCTATTCTTTTCCTAGAGAACACAGTAAGATCATCTAAGTACATACCAATGATTTTATTCTTCATGTTACTGAAGGAAAGGTCCATACCTCTCTGAAAAGTAGCACCAGTGTTGATCAGTCCAAATGGCATTCTGTAGTAAAAAAAAGTGCCGCATGGGGTGGTGAATGTCATTTTATCCTTTCTGCTTTCTCAACTTCTATCTGATTATATCTTGAAAAGCCATCCAACATGGACATCAATTCAACTCCAGCTACAATCTATAGTAAGTGATCCATATTGGGAAGGGTATAATTATCTTTCAAAGAAGATTGATTGAGATTTTTGAAGTCCACACAGATTCTTATCTCTCTATTCTTCTTCCTCACAGGCACTATGTTTTCCACCCAAGTAGAGTGGTGTATAGGATAGATGATCCTTGCCTTAAGCATTTTATCTACTTCCTTGAATATTGCATCCATAACTTTGGGGTTATAGTTCCTTTTCTTTTTCCTGAATGGGGTAGCTTCAGGTTTTAATAGAATTTGATATTTGAATTTCCAACCCATAAAACTTTTCAGGTCCTCATAGCTCCAGGAAAAAATGTCTGAGTATTCTAGGAAGAGTTTCCTTTCCTTGTTCCTTTCTTCTTCAGTGCAACACTTCCCAATATTGTTCATCTTGGGATTTCTCTCAGTTCCAATATTCATTCCTTCATATTTTCCAGTAGTAGGGCCTCTTTTGATTCTTTTCTCCTTCACAAATGTGTCATGCCTATTGAAGAGTTTTTCCATAGTAACTAGATGGGGCGGGATGATATTACCCTGTGATTGGATAATATCTGACTTATCTTTCTTCTGATTTTTTGGATGATCTCCTTCATGATCACCATGGACCTCTTTGTGGAAGTTTCCACCACTCTCTAGGAAGAGAAGTAGATTCTTATCATCTTCAAACACTTGCCAATCTTCTACATTGTCGGGTACACATGGCCGATATATGACTTCCACTTGGTACTTCTTGTCTTTGAATTCTGGGTGGGGAAGGAGCAATGAAGGTGACATAGCTAGGGATTCCACTTTGGCATTCAACTCTCCTGGCACTGATTCAATAGAGAAAGCATCCAGTGCCTCTATCTAATCCCATACTCTATTTCTGTAGTTCTTCAATCTATTATTCTTAATAGAATATTGATTCTTAACTTGGCGCACAATAAGCTTAGCATCACCATGAGCTCTCAAAATCTTCACGCCTTTTTCTTTTGCAATGATGATTCTTAAAAGGAGGGCCTCATACTTAGTAGTATTGTTAGTATTTCCAAATTCTAATTTGTAAGCCAAAGGCTCACATATCCCATCTGGTGATATCAAGACCACACCTACACCAGATCCTGACGAAGCACAACTACCATCGAATTCAAGTGTCCAGATTCAAAAAGATTCCTCTTCAGCGGAAAACTCCTGTCCCTATTCTCCTAGTTTAGTTTCATCATTGTGATCATTAGTAAACAACATATAGTTGCCAAATTCCAATTCTTGATACAAAATTTGGGCTTTAGGGTCATCTAACTTCAGCATTGTAAACTTAGCTTTCTCTTTCGGGACCAGTTTAATTTTTTCATTACCCATTGGGATTAAAGCTGGAGACCAATCTAACTTTATTTCTCCTCCTAAATCTCTGTAGAAACTCCTACTTAGCAACATATCGTATCTAGCAGGTATATCAGCAACTAGAATCGTTAACAACATCTTCTTCTTAGGATGTGCTGCTAGAGCCACTTGAGCATCTTTAATTTGTCCAACCAGAGGTACTTGCTTGGAATCCATAGAATAGCACCTCCCAAGGGCTTTAGTAAGGGTAAGTCCCAAAGCTTTAGCTACTGTTGATGGAATCACATTATCTAAGGCTCTAGAGTCTATTATACAATTGCTTACTTTGCATCCATTAATATATAAAGACACATAAAATGGATTGGGCTTCTGACTTGGGAAAGTAGCTAACACAAATGATTCACCTTGGTCAATGGGTTTCACAAAAATTGACTCATTCTCTATAGTAGTCATGATGTTTTGGTTTAGATTCTGATTCCCTTCAATACAGTAATCTACTAATTTTTGCAATTCTATAGGGTTGGACTTGAGATAATCTATGGGAGAGATTTGAATTTGAGAATCCTTATAGAATTGAATAATGTCAAAAGAGTTCTGCTCCTTACCTAGTTGCAAAATTCTCACACCTTGATTTGCTTCCTTAGGGTTTGAGGTAGATGCTTCATTACCTTTAGGTGGGAGAGAAGGAGCAAGACCTTTATCTTTCTGGCTCCTGGTCAAGACTGTATAGGAAGTCCCATCTATGGTCGCATAACATGTTGCTCCTTGTTCAGAATCAAACTCATACTCTAAATATAAATTTTCAGAGTCACCATGTGAGTATAAATCTGGTTCAGCTCTGGAGACTCTAGCATTCCATTCATCAGTCTGATGGATTTTCCAAGCACAAACTATGTCAAGACAACTTCCTTTGTCATGATCTGTAGATAGGTGAAAGGCGCACATGTTCCCTCTTTTAGGGGGGCTTCAATTGGTAGCCTTCATGGTGGACCAGTTAACTATAATGCTTTACTATCAGCATTCCTCCCATCATTGTTTCTTCCAGGTTGTTCTTGATAATTCCATTGATAAGGGTTATTGAACCTATGAATTTGCCTCTTGAAGGCGATGAATTCATTTGACAATTTCTGGATCATCTCATTGAACGATGTAGTACTACTAGTGCTGGTTCTTGACTGTATCTCTCTCTTCCATTTCCTGGATGAAATCATATGGTCTTTGAGTTCAATGACACTCCTTTGTGTAGCGTTTAAATCAATAGGGTTCACTCTCCTTAGATCATTATTGATGTGTGGTGGCATAGCACTTATAAAGAATGTTTTCAAATTTCCCGCTATAGGTCTGTTAGCTGCGGGAATATGATTTACTAGCTTATTGAATTTGGCTATGAAATCTCTTATACTAATAGAAGGCTCTTTCTTGATAGAGGTCAATTGTGTCAGGAGAGCATGTTCATCTGCCGCAGTTTTGAATTTTCTCTCAAAAGAAACTCTCATAGAGGCCCAGTCCATAATAGAATAATTTGGTAGGTGATAAAACCAATTGGTGGCACCCTCAACCAGTGTCTCAAAAAATAATCTAATGGCCACATCCTCTTCTCATATTGCTATAATGTTGACAGAAGCAAAGAATGCAGCAATATGTTCATCCGTAGATACTTTCCCATCTCCAAAAAAATTAGGGAAATTCTTTCTAGACCCTGAGGGAAGAGGGTTATAAGCTGCTAATTGCAGGGGTCCAACTGCAGCAACCCAAGGGAGAGCCATTGTTACTTAAGGTAAGTACGGGGCTAGATTGATAACAGGAGGAGAAACTACTCCGTGTAACATTAACACTTGGAAAGTGGTGGACAAAAGATTAGAATACTTAGGGGGTGAAGAAGGTCTGCTCTGGCTTTTCGCAGCTTTATTTCTTTGGTGAGGTACTTCAAGCAGAGCAAAATTAATATCTGCAAGTCTCTCAAAGACTAGATCTGTACCTTGTTCTCTCTTTGTGCTCCTGAGAAATCTTTTAGGCTCTAGGTTTTTGACTAATTCTGTGGCCTAACTTCACGCTCAACTTGGCAATCTACTCTTTGAATTCTCCTTTGGAAGAATCTTTCAAGTGTCTCTATTCTAGCTTCTCCTTGCTCTAGCACTTGACTGGTGTTTCTGTAATGTTTGGTGTTTCTTCTGTCCCTCCAGGAAAAAGTGTTTAGTGAGGAAATAAGGTCCTCTTGATCATCTTGAAAACCAAGATTTGGTTGGAGTACAGGAAATATATTATCATGCAGAAGCACCATCTTTCCTCATGATATACTTCTGGTGTAATGACTGTTCATCTCCCCAGTAGAGTTGCCAAAAATATGTTAGTAAACAGATTTTTCTTTTCAACTTAACTCCAAACTACCCAAAATTCTTAAGAACAATCAAATATAATAGTTGGGAAATTGATATTGAAGAAACTAATTTCCCTCTAAATTAAAAGGTACAGCTCCCTTATATGAATGATTTTTAGTGAATTTTTCTTTTTCCTAATCTAATAGGGGTATGTTCTTAACCCGAGAATAGAAGAGGCAAACCAAGCTAATCCTAGGTAGGAAATAACTCAGGCAGGATGAATTCAACTCTAAAACTAGCCAATCCTGAGATTTTATCAATCATATTAACTCCCAAAATTGGTAATGTATGAACTTCTACTGAAAATGCATATGCAAGACTAAACTAAAGATGAAACAACTATGAGTCAATCTCTATCATGAGAATGTTTCCCAAATTCGAGATAACAATGAGTTTCCCCTCTTGCTAATCGCATCAATTCATAATGGAAATCTCTGGTTCGAACACAGATTACAAATCCAATTTCAAAGAAACATCCAAATTCAACAGAAAGATAAATGCAGTGTAGATGGAACAAATAAAACAATGGTATTTAGACACACAAATTTGACTCAGCAAAATGCTATCTTTCACACTAAAATTTAGATGACCTTTTTATTGATTTTGGAAATAGTACATATAGGGTCCCAGATTGGGCCGTTACAAGAAAAGGGGGAGAACCAAAATGGTTCAACTTCCCCAACTGGAAATGATAACTGAAAGATTTATCGGTTACAATAGTATCAAAAATAGTATGAGGGGGAATCTATTAAGTTTCAGTTTCCTTCCCCTTGTCTATTTTATCCCTATAGGCTATAACCGCTATAATAACTCGGACAAGTTCTTCATGTCTATTGACGTGGATGTTAGTGTATCGAATGAGCCACCTAGAATGTTCTTTGGTGAGAATCTTGATAGCATTGGTCTGATCTTTAGTTCCTTTATCGCTCTAAAGATACATCCACTCAATTGCTGTAGTTTTGGTATTTTGTCTAGATGAGAGGCAGAATCTTCTGTCAATTTATGAAAATAACTAGAAAATGAATTATGCTTATTAGTTACTCTGATTATTTCCTTGCCTTGACCACTGGTCTATGATTCTATATGAAGCCCTAAGAGAAGTTTGAAATCTTTACTCTTCTCTTCTTTGATCTTGACATCTGTCTGTTGCAATCTTGCTTTGGCCTGAATGATCATTTCAATCTTAGATTCTAGGCTCTAAAGCCATTCGATCAAAGTCTCATCTTCTTTTTGTAAAATCTTGGCCTTTAGAGCTTCTTTGGTCTTCATCTTTACTACCACATGCAGTGTAACTATACACTCTTGACATTTTACCCTCTCTGACATGAGAGTCTATAGGTTCATAGCAATATTATTGCTCTCTACTTCCAACCTTAGGAGAGTATTTCCTAGTTGTTCAACCACTTCTAGGCCCTCAGACTTGAGCCTCTCTATCCACCGCTTACCAATCTACCCATAATGTTGATCTTCTTGCAATTTATCCAAAATGGCCTGGTTCTCTGCAACAGTGGGGTCAAAGGTAGTTTGGGTGCTGGGAACGCTTGCAATCAGAGTAAGGAGTTGTCTGATGAAGTTGGTTAGCTCTGCCACTTCTACCTTAAGATGGACTTTGGCAGTCTTGAGCTCCTTGAGCTCCTGCTCTATCAAAACATTGGTAGATTTCTACCAATCCACCTTGGTATCATGATGGGCCAACCCCATGTCAAATGACTGTAGTTGAAAGTATGAAGCAATGATATCCTTGAATATACCTTCTTTAATTGGCTTGGCCACTTCCATGGTGAAGTGTCTAGTCTCAAGATCATGACCCAGGGTAGACATTGTCTTCACCTTCTTCTGTTTACTCTTAATGGCCTTGGGCTGAATAGCTCTTGATAGAGTGTCCTTGCTGGCAGTCCCTTCTTCCACCCTCTTTCTCTTGCATTCCAGAGTATTTTCTATCCATGACTCTGCAATAGTGAATTTGTTGGCAGAGACCAACTCCTCAATGAATAACTTCCTGATGACTGGAGGTATAGCCTTAGGTCTCGAGGAAAATGGGTTTACCAAAGTAGGAGAGGAGGACACCAACTTGGCTACTAAAGTGGCCTTCTGATTCTTTCCACCTTCTCCTTCTAATTCTATGGTTGAAGGAGCATCTTCACCCACTTCCACTATGACGGGAGACCCTCTCCTAGGATAATCTTCAGTAGGGGTATCAACCGGTACATCTACTATGACTTCTTTTACCGACTACTCTGGTTCCTCATCTTTGGTGTGCTCTTTTGTTGTCATGATATTCGGGAGTGGACCTTCTCCACAAGTCTTCTCCAATGTGATTATTTTCAGAGGAGGTTCATCACCTCCTCCTGCCGGCTGGGTCAATCCTTTGGCAACAGTGGGGATTGTTATCGATGAAGTAGTTGCAGTACTAGCCATGTCTTTAGCCAGATTTCACTGGGTACGCGGCTTCCATTCTGATCTCTTCCTTCGGTCTGCGGTCCATTCGACCCATTGTTCTGTTCTCTTTTAAATACCCCCATTAGAGTTGGCAAGTCACTAAAGGCTTGGTCTAGCATGGGTTCAGAACTGACAGGGGTGAGCTTTATCTCCTCTAGATATGTATCATCATACATATGGTTACCATCATCTTCTAGCCCCTCCATTGCAATGTTAATATTGAACCTTTTGATTTTTTCAATTGTTAACCTAGCATAGAAACTCTATGCTTTCCACATCATCCCTACAATTTTCCCAGTAGTCTTCTATATCATGAACATGATGAATTGCACAGCTCATTTGCAATACATCTCTAACATAGTTCACTGGATCATATTGCGGTCTCAAGACATTGTAGGTTTCCAAAGAAAACTTCTTTGAGAATTTCTTGAGAACATTCTTCACCTCTCACCTGGATGCATAGCTATAAGCTTTGATGGTCATGGGGAAATTGCACCCCTTCTTCTTAGCTTCAGCATAGAGCAAGCTCACCTGGAGTGCTTGCCTCATTACCTCGATGAGAAAGATCATATCAGAAGGATACCTAGGCATCTTCAAAGGGAAATCATCAAAACCTGTAAGATGAAGATATGAGAAACCTCTAAATTGAATGAAACAACATCCAAATTGGCTTATGAAAGCCATGGCTTCAGGAGAGAATCTCCTTTCTAGACAACCTTGTAACTCCCTGCACAATCTCATTTTGGACGCATCATTAACCCGAAGGTACTCAGCATAACTATTATGTAATTGCAAAGAAGGGAAAAATTCATAACTCTTGACATCATCAGGGAATTCTTCTAATCTAGGAAGTCCTGGCTAAATTTGGAGTGTAGCCAGAATGTATAAGAGAACTGAAGACAAGTAAAATTCATTCTGGAATTTAGCGCTATCTAGGGCTTCCGAGAGGTTCTCACTTACCATAAGCACCCAATCTATGAAGTGGTGCTAGGAATAGATTACTTGAACCAAGAATAAGTGATGGTCAAAAAAATTGAGTGCCTCACCCTCACCTTTGATCCTGTGGAGCAACACCAGGATGGCAATGATCTCCGACTTCATATTAGTGCCATATAATGTCTTTGGCAGCTTTCCTTTGTCACTCTTAGGTTCTTGAAACCATGCTTTCATTATCTCTTTCTTCCAAACTAACTTTTTAGATATATACTTAGTCACCACGCGACTATATGTCATTTCCAAATACTTGGCTTGATTTGGAATGCGAAGTGAGTTTTGGACCGATTCCCTGTCAATAGACAACAACACCATATCATTAGGCAAGAGAATTTTCCTGTGTCTTGGTTTTATCGAGTGATGCATTCCTAAATTAATTATGGGGCTTGAACAACCATGGGAAGACCAATGGCCTCAACCAATCCACTCTCTTTCAATTTCTCTATGATAGGATGTATCTAGTCTTCTTTCAATCTATTCTGGAAGTTCTGCATGTCAAAGAACTTCAGGGATGTATCCAAAATCTTATACCATTCGGAAGTAATTTTGTTCATCCCATCAAACCCCATGAATCTGGAAGCCATACTTCTGATGATTCGTATTTGGAAATTGGAGATATCTCTTAGGGATACAGAGGCAAGGAAAAGCTAAAATATGAGACTTCGAATTCAAAGCTATTTGGCAAACAAATGGTGGTTCTCGTTCACAACTTTCAACTAATTTTATAACTTTTGAATTCTTACTGTTAACGGCCAATTTCCCATGCCACACAAATGAAAAGACCTCAACATTAATGAAAAATCCCATTATGAAGTAAAATGGCTTTATTTGAATTAATTACCTTGCTTTTACGGGCCGTTAAGAAATGTCTTTTCACTTTTAGTAACCACAACGGTAACTTTTTTGAGGTAGTGAAAAATCACTTTTCTACTTCTCCTTTAGTGGAGAAGTGCTTTTGGAGTGCTCTTGGTTCAGAAGTCGACCAAGGGAAACATTTAGTCTATCAGGATGCCAAAATGGCATGTGTCGATTTCATCCGCTTTCTTCATATCTCAGATACTTTATGAGACAAGCTTCTCCTCAAAATCACTTTTTTTAGGTGATTTGGTGGAAAAATTACCCTGTGGGTCAAAACTCGCCTGTAGGAGTAGGGGAGAAGCCATTTTCCACTTTTCCACCATTGGCTTATTTCCACAATTTATTTCTATTGAATCATTCCCATTGGCTTGTAGAGGTGTACTCTAGACACAGTAGCCCTTCTTAAGCCTAAAGGATCCATTTTAACACTAAACTCCTTGATGAGGCATCATCTAGTAGTTGTCAGTGGAATATGTACTCTGTTGATACTTTTCTGCCAGTGGAGAAGCTTGAGCCCGATTCTCCACCAAGCTGCAAAATGAAGAATTATGGCTACATACTTCCATTGTGTGTAATACCAATGTTAGAACTCCTTGAACCACAACCTTTATCGGATTGGGAACTTAACCTACCTGAAGAATACATAAACTCAGATGCCCATAACATTTGGCTACAAAAGAGAAAGGCAAATGGGAAAAATCCGGTAAAGGCTCCCTAGCCTAAGGGAAAGGTTTCTAGACTTAGACTCAAGACTAATAAGAAACTCTTCATCCACCACTATACATTAATTACTCACTTTTTTCCGAAAGGTATGTGGACCAAAGGTGGGGCAACAAAAAAATTTTGGAGTATGACATTACTAACTTATGATGATACTATGCAAAATTTTGATGGTTCATTAGTACTCATATAACTTTGGTTACTTCTATATTCTACCAATGTCATTGTAAAAATTATAACTTGTTGACTTCAAATGTTTATGAAACATAATTGTAATGAACTACTAGTGTATAAGGTAGTTTTGAGTATGTTGATATGTATTGAATGTATTAAAAATTATATGCATTTCTGACGTTCAAGATGGATTTAGTTTGAGCAATAATTCAAACAATTTATCCATCGGTATTTATTTGGTTCCTCTCATCAATACATCCCTCATCAATATATCCAATGTTTATTTAGTTCCTCTCATCAATATATCCCCATGTACTATATTTTTATGGTTGTATATCTTCCTTTTAACCTCCATTATTATTTTTTCCCTTCCCCCTGGGATCCTATTCTCCTCCCATACAAATAAATGTGTTAGGGAGGGAAGATGTTTGAATGAAACTTCTTTTAAAAAAACTGCAGGGTTTCATCAAAATTTTGACTAACATAGCCTGACAAACCACACAAATTTGTGATGAGGTTGTTGTACATGCGATGTTTTTTCCATCATAATGGAAATGTATTTTTTCTCCACCTCGTTAGAAAATGGATGACAGTTTGTTGTTTTTTTGAAAATTTCAAATGGGCATTCTGCAATGTTTTGTGGTTTTTGCGTCGATAGATGGATGAAGTTGCGTCGAGGGTTTGATAAATTTTCAACATAATTATGTCATGAAAGTGACCAACCTGGGTCCATTTTGTGATGAACACTACCAACATCTTCCATGGTGCTGACCAGTGATGTTAGGTCATAATTTTTACATATAAAAATTGGTTGTGAAAGTGACAAAAATTCAGCGTTGAAATTTAAATATGTTTTTCATCGGTAAGTTGACAATATTTTGTCGATATATCACCAAACATTCATTAGAATTTGTAGTCAAATACAATAGTGTCTGGCCTTCATATTGATGTTGAAACCTCTCGTAGTTGGCATGCAAGAATTCAACCTCTTCCCTTTAAAAATGACTATATGTTGCTCACTATTGAATACTTACCAGTGTGTGTTGTTATCAGGTACAACATGTCTAATAATGACCTTAACATGTTGATTGGCCTTAAAATTGCAAATTTTCTTTAGAATGTCATATTCAACACCAATAGTAACCAACCTATCAACATGTTTATTCTGATTTGTGGGTGTGGAAATCAAATTAAATGCATCAAAACCATTAAGAATATCCCATACCCTATGCTTGTAATATTTAAAAAACTTATTCTTGGAAATGTTAAGGTTCCTTACCTAATTTACTACTACATTGTTGTCCCCATACACCTTAATACAACTAATACCCATCCTTCTTGCCCGTTTCAATTTGTGAATGAGGGCCTCATACTCATCTATGTTATTTAAACAATTAAAATATAACCGAAAAGATGAATAATAACTTTCATCACTTGGGGAAACCAACATGTAACCACCACCTACCCCAACCTTTTTCCTTGCACCATAAAAAAAAAATCCCGTAAGTGATTACCTTGCTGCCCAAACTATTATTCAACACTTTTCTCCAGGTTGGGTATGAACAAACCAACCTCATGCATCAAGTACAGGCCTAAAATAGCATGTCCTTGATGTTCACATGGACCTTCATCTTGATTTTGAGTAGCCCACTCATTAAGAAAAATATTTGGAATATCCTTTGTATGAGTGTTACCCTCTTAAACAACCAGTTGTACCTCATGTTTGTTAGAGTACATAGTTTTTGTCACTTATTAATTATATCATGTTGATATTAGTTATTAAGTTAGTCGTACTCTATTTTTCACTTAATCTTTCTCTTAGGTTAGCCTTTTCCTTTTTTTAGGGTTTCATTCACCTTTAAGGTCGAATGCTTGTAAGTTTTTTTGCATACTCTTCGAATACATTTGAGCTCTCACTTTTTGAGCACAGAAGGGTTTCAGCTTTTTCTATCTTTTGCTTCATTCTTTGTAATAGGTATTTTTCATGTAGATTGGTCTTGGAAGTCGAAGCTGTATTTGTCAGTTTCTACATGGTATCAGAGCCACACTACTGCTGCCTAGTTTGAAGGTTCTTAAAGTCACGATTCGAAGATGCTAGCCATAGCCTAGCAAGGGTTTTTTTTGTCATTTCTAAGGAGGTGCTATTTTTTGGAGCCATTAGAGCCAAAACAGACTCCACCATTGCGTTTAGAAGGCCCGGGAGAGTCAAAATACATATAAAGTTTGATATATTTGGTCACAGTGACCTCTAGAGAAATTTTTTGGCCTATTAGGGCCGTACGGCACAAAAATCAAGGTGAAAATAAAAAAAATTCAAAAAAATTCTTTTTTAATTAAATTTTGGCACTGTCGGTAAGCGCCACCACCACTGCACTTCCCCTGGCCCGCACACAACCCTCTGGCCATCGCGCCACCACCGCCCAGTCGCCACCGCCACTCTGCCCAGCCGCCTCCGCCACCCAGCCCAGCCGCCGCCTCTGCCGGTGCCGCCACCCACCAGCCACCCCACCCGGCCAAACATTCCGTGACGCCCATACAACCATCAAATTCTTTCCCTACACTGTGTTTTTCCAGGGAGCTTATCTTTTGTGGGTACCTGTGCCTTTCTTGGCTCTACAGGGCTCATACAGACTCAAAGTTTCGACTTCCATATACTGTCGAAAAGCTCTTTCCAAGCCCATCACTCTCATCCGGGTCTCATTTCCTAATTTTTCCATTTTCTTACCAAATTTTTTAGTTAAAGATGCACCTTCTTTTGTGCTCTTGTTCTGCTTCAGAAACTCAGGTTTTTCTCTGGCTCTTTATATTTTTTGCTTCATTTTGTGGTGTACGGGAGTTAGTTTGATATTGTAGGGGGGGCATATTTATTTCTGCATTTTCATTTCAGAGAGACCCTTCTTCTTTTGTCTTATTCTCTCAATGTCGGACACATCCATTATCGTTCTGACTCCTCATAACTTCCACACATGGAAGCCGCAAATGACTAGACTCCTCATGTCATGAGGTTTATGGTCCTGCTTGGATGTGGCTCAGCTAGTTCTTTAGAGGCCTTATGAGGCTCTTATGCATAGAAATAGGATGGATGGGGTAATGGGCCTCATTTCCATGAATATTTTAGATGGGTTGTTGTTCCACTTGGATGGTCTGACCACACCCAGGGATATGTGGGACAAGTTTTCCACCTTGTTTGGCACAATGAATCAGTTTAGGGTTCTCCAGATAGATGCAGAGTTCACCTCCTTGGTACCTAAATCATTCACCAGCATTGAGGACTTCCTGATGAATTTCAAGTCTCTTCATTCTATTTTATAGGTTGCTGGCAAGATGAAGTCAGATGATGAGTGTATCTTTCTAATACTCTCAAAGCTTCGTGGCCCTTATCAGATTTTCACTTCTACCTTCTACTCCACTATGGATGCACTGGGTGCATGTCATGTTATACCCCCTTTTGAGACCTTTTGTGATAGGTTAACTCGTGAGTAGTCCAAGCTCAGTCAGATGGATTCTCTTACAGGTTCACAGTCACAGGCATTTCTTGCCAAGTCATCTCAGGATACACAGAAGCCGAAGCCAAAGTAGATATCTGATTCCTCTTCTTAGCACTCTACTGGCCCACCATCTTCTTCTAAGAAGGAGAAATAGAAGAATGAGAACCCTACCTATTCCTATTGTCAGAAGGGGCCCCATGATGAGTCACATTGTTTTCAGAAGAGATTTGATGGCTATGAGAAATAGATTGCAGATTTGCAAGCTCTCCTTCAGAAGAGCACTATTTCCTCTCCATCCTCTTCCACCTCATAGGGGTCTTCTTTTTAGTCTTCTACCTCATCTTCGACATCAGGATAGGATTTTGGACAGTGTCATGCATTATAGGCTTCCATTGCATCCCCTTCGCAGGTCCCTTGGATGTTGGATTCGGGTGCTTCTCACCATATGGCATCTTCTCCAGAGATCTTCTCTTCTATTGAGGCTTCTCCCATTCCCCACATTCTCATGGGGAGTAACACTGTTCTTCCCGTCTGTGGGAAAGGTTCTGGACACATTCAGGATGGCACATTCAATGATGTATTGTATGTTCCATCTCTGTCTGCAAACCTTCTCTCAATTTACTAGATTACACACAGTGGCTCAGGGAAGACAGTTGTGTTCATGCCAGATTCAATCTTCATTCAGGATAGTGTGATAGGTGGCATTGTTGCTACATGGAAAGTTGATCATTCCACCCATCTCTACACTTTTTCTCACTTTCGTCCACCATCTCCATCATCAGAGAACAACTCTCCTCTTCTGCGAGAGCATCATGTAGTGCAGTCAGGTCACTTGAACCTTTGTGTTGTTCCTGAGACCACTACTATGACTGCCACACCACATCTTGCTGAGGTTCTTTCTCTTCATAAGGACTCTTCTTCAGCACTGCTAGACCCTCTAGCTCCATTCATCAAGCCACCAAGTGCAGTTGTTGACGATTCTACAAAGGACACTCATCTCCTCTCTCATGATAGTGTCAGCACACCTGTCATACCACTTGCATTGGGGATTCCATTTTACGATCCTCGTGTCTTCTCATTTGAGCATCAGTTCGGCCTTCTAGTGACACCTCATCTTTTGAGGTCACCTCTTCAGTGCTCACTTCCTTTCACTCCTTTGTATTGGAGTCATGGTGGTTTATTCATTGATCCAGGGGTTCTTTCATTTTGGAGGGCTTTGGAGCCTCGACCCTCTCTCATAGGGGGGTTGGCAGCACACATTGTACTCATGGCTTTGAGAGAGTCTCTTGAAGTCATCCTTTGTCTTTTTCTTTCTTTTATATCTCTTTTTGGAGAGGAGTTTTTCCCACTGTGTTTTCTCCTTTATCTCTGGTTCACAAAGATTTCCTTGTATTGGGTACCTGATCAGGCCTTGTTGTTGGGACCCATTTCTTGCTTTCATATCTGTGCTAGGTTAGCTTACCTCCTGAGCTTCACTTAAGGGGGGGTGTTAGAGTATATATTTTTCCTCACTTATTAATTATATCATGTTGATATTAATTATTAAGTTAGTCGTACTCTATTTTTCACTTAAGCTTTCTCTTAGGTTAGCCTTTTCATTTTTTAGGGTTTCATTCACCTTTAAGGTTGAATGCTTGTAATTTTTTTTTCCACTCTTCGAATACATTTGAGCTCTCACTTTTTGAGCACAGAAGGTTTTAGCTTTTTCTGTCTTTTGCTTCATTCTTTGTAACAGGTATTTTGCATGCAGATTGGTCTTAGAAGTCGAAGCTGTATTTCTCAGTTTCTACAATGTTCACTTGCAATCAAGTTGTCATTAATGGGACTTGTGGAGTAAGGTTAGATATGATCCTTGGAAATGGGATCTAATTTTATGGTAACTTTGGTGCCATACATAGTTTTGAATAACATATGGGACCAATCTGAAGATAAGTAACCTCCAATATTGGCTGTAAAATATATTGACAAGCATATAGCTAAGTAAGGAGAAAAGTTAATAACATAGATATCTTATGGGATAGAGAAATTTGGGCAATCTTGAAGGGTTAGACTTGAGTTCTTAATGAATCCTATGGCATTAGTCACAGTTCCATCCAGCTGTACAACTCCCATTTCTAGTGGCTCGTACTCGATACTCAACTTGTCTATAATATATTTGGGCATTACCGAGATACTTGCACCTAATTCAATCATGTAGTTGTGATACAAGGAGGGTATGGAGAACAGGGGCCCAAGGCACTCCCAAATATCCAAGCCAACTTGCAGAACAACACAGAAGCAACAACACAACAAGGGGAGAGAAGAAACAACATAACTTATATTAATTCATCAAACTCATTACATGTCAAGCTATAAGGCCTTCCCGGTTTCATTCATATACATTCAGATGTTTACAGAATAATCTTGATACATGCGAGGTCACAGACCTGTGATCTGAATCTGCTACTACTATATCTTCTAACCAAAAATCCTCCCAAATATAAGAATAGAAAACCAAATATATACAAGAGCCAAAGAGGTCAACACTCAGATCCTAAAGATCCAATATAGGAAATAGAAAAGACCCATATTTAGGTCCACACACATCCTAATGAGAGATCCCACATTAATTATGCTATAGAAATTAAATGTAAAAGTCAGCCAGAACAAGATAAACAACTTGGTAAGAAGCCGAGTGAGCAATAGGAACAACTCAGTGAATACCAACTGAGCAACAATGAAAACTCAGTAAGAAGATAATCGAGAAATAGAAACAACTCAATGAAATCCCAACCTAGCAACTAGAACATTCACCGAGACCCATCGGTAAAGCAAGACAGAACAAGTAACCAAGAAATAATAGTTACCAAGCACTTTACCAAGCAATCTCCAACAATCTACTCAACTAAAATAAACATATTTTTTTGGTTGATCAGGATTGCCAAAGAACCCAAGATGCTCCTACATCAAGTTGTGGAATGGCTGGTTTTGTATAATAAAAATATGAAAAAGGTGACGATTTAACAGTTCAAACTTGTTGTTCCTTTTCACTTACAACAATATTAGTCAATACAACCTTATATTTTTCCTTAATAGACTGATTTGAAATGCTTAAATCTAATAATGCCGATTGCAAAAGGTCCTTTTGACCTAGAATACTCAAACAATCCCACATGGACATAGATGTATTTACTTTTTTCATACTATCAAGGATGTAAAAAGGAGGTAAACTAACTATTGACCATTTTTTGTCCCCATTAATATTTAGATCATATTTTCATCACAGGTTTCTAGTTGAGAAAATATATAGAGTTAATTATTCAGAACCTTCAGAAATGGAATTTCAAAATAACATTCTTCATGTTACATCGATATGGACATACAGGGATCTACAAGGATCTAAGGTTAAATTTTGGTGGGATAGGTCTATGGTCTCACCAAAATCCTAAGAAGATTGTTCAACAAACTGAAGATATCAATTTTGGGGTGGATGGTTTTGTGTCTCTTCAACATTTTTATCGGTAGGAGTCTTGTTGATCTAGTTGTTCGTGACTGATCGTAAGTGAAAAAATCATGCATCCTGATGTTGTGAGCTACATAGATATTTGTATTGGTGGAGGTCTTTCCATTGTCCAATTTTTTCAGGCATCGGATGTGGTCAAAATGTGCATTCTAATATACTAATGGATCTCATATGGGTAAGTCACCCCGATGCTCCATCTCAACGGTGATCGGAGGCGACCAAAATGCAGGGCTCGATAGCTCATTTTCTACTCTAATAATGGTAAGTCTTATCGATGGATTTTTTCTTCACAAAGAGTAGAAGGTAGGTCTTGCCAAAATTGAAAAATGTAATTTGGCTTATGTCGTACTGATTGGTTTCATTGGGGAGGCTTCCTGGGATTTTTGTCAATGTCATTTTTTTTTATGTGAGAGGTGCAATATTGTTTGTCAGCAGAATTTTTTTAGGCTTTGCCGATGTTCGATGGTGGTTGATGAGGGATCTTGTTCTTAGTCTAGGGGGTTGTTCATCAAGGTAATTTTTTCCAACAGGGTGCAATCATTTTTGGCGCCAAAAGTAAAAAGAATTTACAGGGAGGCTTAGATCGATAGAAAACAAATAATTAACATCTTTCAACTGCCCTCATTGATATTTTTATTTTGTCTCTTGTTGTCAATGACTTATAGGTGGTGTCATTACTCATAAGGGTTTTGATCTGATCTTCCATTTGATTCCTAACTCATTTACGCTTCCACATAGATCTACACACCAACGGGGATATATCACAATAACTTTTGGGGTCTGTAGTTATTGTTGTGGGTCTTTTATGGTTGTAGGAACATTCTTTTTGTAGGGACATTCATTTTTGGTCACTCTTCTTGTCGCTTTTGAAATTCAATATTCTTGTTGATAAGATCTAATCTGTGTTCTTTTTGTAACTCAACCTTAGTGGGGTTTGAACTTCCAATGTTCATCCAGAGTTATGGCTTATCTTTAAAATGAAATTTTATACATTTTGTAAAGGGTTCTTCTATATTTTTTTATTTGTAGTGGCTTATTCTTTACAACTTTAATCTTTTTTCCTTGCATGAATGAAAATTTATGTTTTGCCTCTTCTTACATTCAACTACTTAGTGTATTTCCTTTCCTTGTTTTGAATGAGTTCTTTCCCTTTTCTCAACCTACATATTGTAATTTTATAATCTTCATGTTTGTTATTCAATAGGAGTAGACTTAAGAACAATGACTGTATTGAAGTTTTAATTGATTTCATGTGCAGCTATAAGAAGAGATAGTAACTGTATTTCAATCTAGTGCATCACTGTTTCCCTTTCTACATTTCCCTTTTAGTATATCCTTCTCCATTTTCCTCAAAAGTATTACTTTAGGTGCATCCTAATTATAAACCAAGTCAACCTTCTCCAGAAACTCAACCTCGCTAGTCAAGTCCCACACTTGGAAGTTGTTTCCATGTTCACAAGGTTGCATAGGTCGCTAACCACCATTTAGGAAAGGGTGTAGAATTTTGTGTTAACACTAACCTTAGGATGAACCTTTTTAGCAACATTCTCAACATTAACAGAAGCTGGTTGTATTGGCTATACTAGAATTGTAGGCTTATCTTTGATTGTTGAAGGCTATCCCTTTGAAAAAATCAGACACTCTCAGTATTATATGAACTAGAAACTTGTTGCTCAATCTTGATTGCTCTCTTTTTACTTCATGTTTTGTCTGTAATAGATGTACTAGCCTGATTCACATCATAAAAATCTTCGCACTACCAATTAATAAGAATTTATTCAGTTTTTTGACCTTCTTGCTACTATATAGAGGCCTCATCAAAGTTACTTGCCTATAAAATTGGGCTATTTTGAACCATTAAGGCTTGGTTCAGGATACCATTTATGAAATTTTTTTGATTGTGTAATTTATTACATAGAAAACACCACTCATAATCATGTGCTATGTTGTTTTTGTTAGGAATAATAGTCCACCAACACAACTAAGAGGGGGGTTGAATAAATTGTGAGATATATTATTAAAAATTAAACTTTATAAACAAACTTTAATCCAAATGATAACATAGTAAATGCCAACACGATAACACAATCCTTTGTTATCAAGGAAACCCTGTTAAAGGTAAAACTTTGGTGGGAATTGGCATCCACAAATGATGTACTGAGAGTATAGTATCCCTGTTAAAATATTTAGCCCTGTTTGGAGCTTATTGATACATTATAGTACATATTCCCTATTAAAGGATAGACCCTATTAGGATTCAAGATTAATCGTGGGATTACTTCCCAGACACGCTACCTAAAGAAGGTTAAATCCACTCTCAGGAATTACAATATGAAATACAAGTGTATATAAGAAATATACACTCCAATGAACTATTTGGTAACAACTATCTTTTCTTGGTTGATTCCAATGAAGAACATAATCACACCCTCTTCTCTACATCAAGCATACTTCACACAAATAAGCTTGTAGCTTCCACACTTTGTTGTCTCTTCTACAATCACACTTTCCAACAACAAAATCTTTCTCATATATATCCTATAACAATAATCAATTAGGTCGGCCAATTAGGCTTTCCCAATGTAAAAATAATTACTTAATCCCTTAATATCATACACACTCTACCTATAACAAGTAAACATCAATTAAAATTCATCAAATATAGTCCAAGATCTGTAATCAATGCTCGCAATCCATAATACATGCTTTATATATGAAGTTGGCCCCAAATAGGTCTCCTCTAGAACACACTCCACAACTGACATCAAAAAGAGTCCTAAAACCCACAAAACATGAAAAACCTTCCTTAACATGTCTTTTTCATCCCTTAAGCTTACATATCCAGAATCCATGTCGCCCGTAAGTTATACTCAAAACACAGAGACTAGCTCTATCAAAGATCATTTTCACCATCTAGTACCAAACCTTTACTAAACATCTCTAACTCATCTAGTAGACAATATCAAGCCATACAACCTTAGGAATAAGATCACAAAATATCCATGTACACATCACCATCTTTTCTCATTCTGAATCAACCGTACAGTACCCGTACATTTTTTTCAGTCATCAAGCAATAGTAATATCCAGTCTGTTCTACCTTTATAGAAATGTATATTGACATCAGTGAAAAAACATGAATGCCAAAAACAAAATCAGAAACCAATTCCAACAATCTCCCGTTTGGCATTGATGGAAACATATGGAAAAACCCATCAACCCAAAATTACTCTCTCAACACAATCTTCTCAATATCCTCAACACAACTTTCCCTAAAAAGTAGGGATTTTTTCATAGAATCTCTCCCCCTTTGAAAACAATGGAAAAGGGTGCCATAAATCTTCTTCTTTCCTCTACAAGGTGGAGTATTTCAAATCTTCATATCTCACAAAACCAGGTGCAAAATCAACCAAATATGTTTTATAATGTTCCTGCTATCACTCCCCCTGAGGAGTAGATCCATACATCAAGTCCAAAAAATGATATAGCTCTGAAAGCCACTGGACTGATGCATTCATGCATCAATTTAGTTCTTGAAAGGAGGGGCTTGCACCCCAAGCATACCTCTGAGATACTCAAAGGAATCCTTTGGCAAAGGTTTTATAGATATATCTTCTATCTATTCCTTTGTGTTGATATACTCCAATCTAATCTCCTTCTCTGCTACCTTGTCTCTCAAGAAATGATACTTAATGGAAATATGTTTAGTCTTTGATGGTATTACTCAATTCTTTGACATGTTCAATATGCTAGTGTTATCACAATGGATAACCACCGTCTCATCAAAAGTTATCCCAATGTCCTTTAGAATTTGTTTCATCCAAACAAATTGTGTGTAATTTATAACAACAACAAAATACTCATATTCAACATTAGACTGAGATATACAATCCTACTTTTTACTTAGCCAAGAAACCAATCTTTTCCCAAGAAAGAATGTACCACCACTTGTACTCTTTTTGTCATCAATATTTCCTACCCAATCAGCATCAGTATAAGCATGTAAATCAAAATCATCATATTTATTATACCATAAGCCATAATCCAATTTTCCTTTAAGAAATCTAAATATTCTTTTCACAACAACAAGGTGTGTCTCTTTAGGATTTGCTTGATATCTTGCCACAATTCCAACTACATTAGTCTTGTGCGAGTCAGATATTGTAAGCCTCCAATCATAGATATTTACTTTGTCTAAAAAAGACTAAGTTTCATCAGTATTAGTAAGATTGTGTCCAGTAACCATAGGTGTTCCAATAGGTTTACAATCTTCCATTCCAAAAAAATTCATCTCACCAATCATTGACATCTCAAATTCATTTTACATTTATTTAGAGAGCTTTTTACTCATTACATCATTTCCCTCGAAAATGATATCATCAACAAAAACTTCTACTACTAGAATTCCACCTTCACTACTTCTTAAGTACAAATTGTTGTCTGCATTACCATTTTAGAAGCCAAGATTAAGTAGATACCTGTCCAATCTTTCATACCATGCTCTTGGTGCTTGTTTCAGTCCATACAAATCTTTCTTCAACTTGCAAACCATATCCTCATCTTCTGTCAAAGGAAATCTATTAGGCTATTCAATATATACTTCCTCTTCTAGATCTCCATTAAAAAATGCAGATTTCACATCCAACTGATATACTTTGAAGTCTTTGTGTGCAACATAAGCAAGAAATAATCTCATAGCCTCAAGTCTAGGAACAAGAGAAAATGTTTCTTCAAAGTCTATACCTTCTTGTTGCGGGTAGCCTTAACAAACTAGTCTTTCCTTATTTCTTACAACCATTCCCTCTTCATTCATCTTATTTCTAAAAACCCACTTAGTTCCTATAACATTCTTATCTTTAGGTTTAGGAACCAGTTCCGAAGTGTTATTCTTCTTTATTTGTTCTAATTCTTCCTAAATAGCTTTAGTCCAAGATTCATCTCTACATGCCTCATCAATAGATTCTGGTTCAACTTGAGAAATCAAGAAAATTTCATCTCTTAATCTCGATATTGTCATCATTCCTTTATTAGCATCTCCAATAATTTGATCTTCAGGATGGTTTTTCATAACATACCTTGGAGTCTTAGGAATTTTAGTAGGATCATTTGAGTCATCTTGACATACCTCGATCTCACAGTCAATCTCAAAAGGTTCTTCTTGATCTGCAGTGACCTCCTTGATTTTTGTAGTCTTGTTATAGTCATATATTCTTTCTTGAATCTGAAACTTCTCATATATCCTCACATTAGAACTTTCAATAACCTTCCTCAATCTCAAATTGAAACATTTTGTAGACACATAAATTTGGTCAAGTGTTTTCTGATCAATCAAATTTGCATTTTTCATCAAATTTGCATCAAATCTCATCAAATTGCTCTAAATCAATTTAAATGGACTTAATCACACCAAATGGACATTTATTAAATCAAAATGGGAAAAATAAAATTTAATAAAAGGATCAATTACCAATAACATTAATTAATTAAATATAAGCCTAAAGGGATTAATCAAACTATATAATTGATTTTAATCAATTAATTGTATAGTTTAAATCAAAAAATCAAATCCAACCTATTCCCCTACATGTCTAATTTAATTAATTGGTTTAATTAATTAAATCCTATTACCTTTAACAAGAATTTGAGGAACCAATGAGGATTGAGAAGGCAAAGCACATGGATCACTCCAAACTTTGCAATCTCAACCACTCATTTAATCTTTGTAATTTCCTCCACTCATCTTGTCCCAACCTTTGAGACAATCATTTAAATTGTCCCCTCATTTGAAACTATTTGAAAGATTATCACTCAACCAAGGTTAAACCATAATCAATTAACTCCATCCCTACCCTTGGAAAATCCTATAAATAGAGAGCATTTTGCAAGCATACCATATCCTATACATTCGAATGTATTTCATCTACACTATAGGAAATTTGTTTGAGAGTTCATAGCATTTTCATTGCAAATAGTGATAATTGAGAGCATTTTGAGTGAATTTGAGAGCATATTTGAGAGAATTTTGAGCAAGATAGGCTTTATCATAATTAATTTCTCATTCTAGGACTATCACTAGTAGACATTTAAGCTAAGAGATTTCTATTAGCATGCTTAGATAGAGATCCATGGGATGCTTAATGATTTCCCTTAAATTCTTAGCTTAATTTGTTAATATTTCTCCATAGAATTGATTGAAATAAACTAATCTTATGAAGGTGTAAAAATCACACACACAAATGACACCCACCGTGGGGCTTTAGGTCTCTAATCCTTGTTTTTTTAAATATTTTACAGGTTTTTGCTTCATTTTGTGTGTACTTTGCATATTACAGATAAAGCGAATCCTACAAGCAATATGATGATGCCTGCACACAGTGAAACAATGCCTAAAGATTCCTTCTATTTTCTTGTCTAAATTCTCTCATCACCTAGTAGCCAAATAGCAATGCCTTTGCTCATAAAGTGACGCCTATGAGCCTTGAAATAATTCCTAGTCACTATTTTCTGTCACTTATGCACTTTATTTTCATGCCTATTGGTTAGTAAAGCAATGCTTGACATAGGGTAAAGTAACGCCTAGAATAGTGCAAAGAAACACTTAGTACAGTGAAAAATAATGCCTACAAGCTGTCAAATGACACTTACAATTTTCTATGTTTTTTTAGTTGCAGATTAAAAAATCAAGAATACTAATGTTGTTTTAATAATTTTTTGTAGATGAATAGACATCCAAAGGTTTAGAAACCTGAACAAAGGATCAAAAGGGAGAATAAAGAGGTAAGGATCTTAAACAAGAATGCAAAAGAAACATTTAATTCAATCATTTTGGAGATTTTAGAAGAAGAGGAAGCATTATTTGAACGTTTCATTAAAGTTAGTAATGCTTACAAAAAGAAATTTTCTTCTCTCAATTGATCTCATTTATTAAGTCCTTAAGCTTTGACTTTGCAAACATATGTTAAGGATCTTAAATTTTGTTGTCAATTCAATTTGGTTTTTCTTCACTTTGGTTGTGGTGTTGACTAACTTGTTGGAGGAGATGGAGAGGGAGCTATAGCCACTAGGTGAGTAAGAAAAACAAAAAACAAAGAAAAATTCCTCAAAAATGCACCTAGCCTTTGCTAGCATCAAATGAGGGTTTTCACGTAACAAGCTTGATTTGATTAAATTGTGGCATTTTCATTTAAATATATCTTAATAGGTCCATCCTATTATTGTCCATTCAAACAAAACATTAGGTATATTCTCTCAACTTTTTGAATTTGATAAAAAAGCCAAAAGTGTTGACTTTGGGTGGTAGAAAGAAAGGGAGAAATTAAACCACACATTTCAATTTATAAAAACCTCCTTTTCAAGAGGTTAAAAATGAAGAAGTGTGATTGAAGTGTTTTGAATTACAGAGAGTAATAGGATTCTCTTCACTCTTTGAGTGAATCAAATTCCCAAACTTAACTAAATTCAATTTTGTTTTTCACAAACATCTTAGATACATAGAGGTCCTGCCTACTGAGAATTCCTTTATGAATGTGGTGAGAGGGAACAACCCAAGTGGGAGACAATCACTTAAGACATGATACTATCTAACCCACTATAATCAAATGCACTCATCCCTAAAGGGTTAAAGTGACTAAGTTGTGTTGAGAATATTCACTTCCTTGAGTAGACCTTCGGGATTGTGTAAAATTGTACTTTCGTGCATGTGGAAAGCCCTTGTAATGAGGGTATAAGAGACTCTTCATGGTTTATAATGGAGGTGTTAACTACAACTTGGATAAATTACCAAGCTACCTTATTAGAGCCATGTTTAAAAGACAAATTTGACCTTAGGTAGATTGATTGGAAGAATTTCTTGTGCAAGACCTGTGGAAACGTCTGAGAACATACACTGTGTTTTAGGACTAAGATGCAAACTTGATGTGTGTGTTGTGTTTGTGTCTTCATTTTCAGAAAAGAATTAAATCCTACAGATGTGATCACAAACATTATCTTTTTAAATCCTTAAAAACTGTGATAAACAAAATTTTCCAGAAAAATGATGTGTACAACAAGTTAAATAACGCCTACAAACATTCATGTTATGCTTAAAATCTGAATTTATGCTTGCAACTGTTAAAATGACACCTAACTCACTGGAAAATAACGCCTGCAAGTTGTGAAACAATGCTTATAAACAAAAAAATCATGCCTACCAACTCCAGAATCATGCGTACAATTATTCCAATTACTGCTTACACCAGTGTAAAGGCATGCATAGACCTAACTATAGTGATGCCCATAAACAAAAAAAAGTGGCAAACATGAGGCATTTCCTGAGGGTTTGAAAAAAAATGATTTCATTTATGGATACCCGTTTGGCTTTCTACCTGTTCATAACTTTACTTTGATCAGAATCCCTCATTATTAGATAATTATAAAATCACTTAGGGATTGATTAAAAGGTGATAAAAAGCCAAGATTTAAGTGATTAATGCTCATGTTAGATTTCACCCGATCACACTACATCAAGTCTACCATGTAGTCAGACATAACATACTTAAGGCAAGAACTTCCTTTTCCTAGTGATACCTCTATTTCTTCACAACAACCGAATGAACCAATGAAGGAGGTAGAACCAAACAAGGCTTTCCCATTTGGAAATATGGATCCCAACCTAATTAACCTATCCACAAAGGATAAAGATAATAACAATGGAAATGGTGAGGTCAAAAATAATGGGGCCAATGGAAAAGGAGTCGACCCTAACAATCAAGGGGTAGACAACAATAATGAAGAAAATATTGACCCTAATGACGAATAGGATACTGAACAAAAAGTTAATTAAGCAATACAAAGCCCGTTCTTCATGAAAATCATGGAGAAGGTATTGGAAAGAGACAAGGAAAATTTTCTAGACCTAGCACAAGTGGGGACTAAACTACCTCACAACTATGATGTTGATAAATTAAAGCAAAAAGAGGATGAAACCAACCATATCAACATCATGAACAAGTAGTTTAAGTTATTCCAAATGAAGTTGGACACTATGAAACAAATGGGGGCTCCTAAACCCTTCTATATTGAAGCATTGTTTCCATTTCCATTTGACAAGACATTAATTATGGTTCCATTCCCTAGTAATGCAGTTTTTCCTAAGTATGATAAATATGAAGGAGCAACTGATCCTCAAGATCATCTAAGGGGGTTTTGTGCATTGAGCTTGGAGTTCATGCATGATACAACATATTTAATGAGGTTATTACCTAGAAGCCTAGGAGGAAAGGAAATGGAGTGGTTTTCCAAGTTACCCTCCAAAATTTGCACTTTTGAGGAATTGGCCTCTAAGTTTGTGACTCATTACTCTTATAATATCAAACATGAGGTCATGATGATTAATTTATGTAATACTAAAAAATGTGAGGGAGAAGGATTATTACTTTTCCTACAAATATGGAGAGCAATATTTTCTAGATACCCTTGAAGCATTCCCAAAAAGGAAAAGATGGATATGTGTATCAATAGCTTGAACAATGAAATGAATTATCAGTTGAGGTTACAATGCCCTAGGTCTTTCCAAGACATGATAAAAAAATGGATTTACTATGGAGGAAGTATTAGTCACAAGTGGAGAAATCAAACTCTACAAGGATAATAAGAATATTGACAACAATAATTCCAACAACAATCAAAATAGGGCTCCTCCTAAGAACAACCAATTTTGGATGAAGAATAATAACAAAGGTGTGGTTAACAATGGAGTTGTGGAAGTGAAAAATTTGAAGGCTACTCCATTTAATCTCACTAGAGGTTTCAATCAAGATAATAATGTAAGTCAAGCACCCAAAGTTCCTTTCAACAATAACACAAATAACAACTTTGGGAACAATGAAGGGGCTAACAAGCCTAAACCCTTCTTTTCTCCATCGCCTAATAGGAATTTAACAATCTTGGGTGAACCGCTTGAAAATGCATTGAGAACTCTCACTGCGAATAAGATTATTCACTTGCCTAGGGCTCAAGCCTACGAGCCACAAGTAAAATCTTCTTGGTGGAGTGAGTCCAATCATTGTGAATATCATATAAATTTAGGACATAATACAAATGATTGCATGCACCTAAAACATGTGGTACAAGACCTTATTGAAAATGGTGTGTTTAAAGTGGAAGGACCTCAAAACAATGAGGATCACACAACATTCAAAACTCCTTTCTTCAAGCATGAGAAAGGTGAATCTTTTAATGCTAACAATGGAGGTAACAATGGAAACAGCTCAAGAGGTAATAACAATGTTAACTTTACCTACAGTTATGACAATACTATTAATTCCCTATCCAGACATGATAGTACTATCAATGTTGTGGTAATAAAGGAACAACCTAACAAGGAGACCTCTAATGTTGTTACTAGAGGGAAGCAGAAAGAATTACCTTACAAGGAAGTAACCCTATAACTTTTGGTCCTGCACAAGCGACTACTTTGGCTAAACAAGCATCTTCTTCAACAAGGCCTTATAGTCTAGTGGATCAACTATGAAAGACTCCAGCACAAATCTCTATCTTGGAGTTATTGAAACTTTCTCCCAACCACAAGGAGATCTTGGAAAAATCTCTTGTGGAAACTAATATTCCTATAAACTTGGAGGAAGATAAGTTTCAAAACATCGTAGGACATCTTGTTGCACCTCATTTTTTATCATTTTTAGAACAAGATGACATTTCCATTAACCATCCTCAAAATATCCCCTTGCATATAGAGGTTTTCATTCAAAAACACCATGTCAAGAGAGTCCTTATTGATGGAGGAGCTAGTCTAAATATTTGTACCTTGAACCTACTCAAATCTTTAGGGTTATCTGAGTCATTGATTGATCCCAAGAAACAAATCACTATTAAATCTTATGATGATGAGGAAAGATCTTCTAAAGGAATGGTGGTTTTTCCCATTAAAGTGGGTCCTATAAAGAAAGATACCATTTATCAATTCCTTGAAATGAAATTAACTTATAATATTTTATTTGGAAGGTCGTGGATTCATGAGATGCAAGTGGTGTCTTCGATCTATCATCAATATATCAATTTTTTGTACGTGGGTGAAGAAATAACTATTGGAGAAGATTCCAATCCCTTTCAATATTGAAATATGGTGAAACCTCTTCATGACATTTTTATTCCACATAATAAGGAAGGAGTTATTATTAGTGTCATCATTGAGGAAACCAAAGAGGAAGGTCCTAATTCAACATTAAATGCTACATCTACTTCAAATCCTAATAAAACTAACTTACCTACATCAACTAAGGGAAAAGAGAAAGTTAGTTATGAGGGTCAAAGTTCCAATGAAAATTCAGTCAAAGTTCCAATGAAAATTCAGTCAAAGTTTCTCCACCAAAGGAAGAAATTTTGAGACCCTCTAAGGATGAAAGAGAACAAACCAAAAAGGATAACTATCAAAAGATGAGTGAGATGATGCATAAATTTGAAAAATAATGTAGAATCAATTCAAAAGTAGTGGGAGAATATTCTGTTTCCCTATTTGATTTACCAACTTCCCCAAAGACACATGGGAGACCTTCAAATTCTCATCCACCTCAAAAATAAAACTCTCATTTTGTAAGAGAGAGTGACCAATCAACCATGGAAAAGGAGGAAAACAAAGTTTTACAATGGCTTTATAAAGAGGAGGATACTTCAAATAATACCGTTGAAAGAGTGCAACATGTCACCATCCAAACTGATCAATTATATGGTAAGGGATTTCAAATATTGCAAAAGATAGGGTAAAAGGGAAGAGGACCCTTAGGAATCAGAAATAAAGGCTTTCTAGAACCTATCCAACCTCCTTGGAGGTCAAAGGATGAAAAATCAATAATATGGTATCAAGAGAAAGAAGTTGGTTCGAGCTCTAGGTATGATTCTTAAGAGCATGTACACATGTTAGAATCTTAGAGTGAAGATGACTCCAGAGAATATGAGTGGGATTCCCTATCCAAAGATTCTTGTCATGACAAAGAGGTATATTTCATTCATACCAATTCTACTATACCTAATGCAAAATGCCAAACCAATACTATATCAAGGGTCGAGTTCTATACATGTACCAATTATTTCTCAAGAATCAAATGTAGGAAAAACATCTAGTGAAAACCAATGGATAGGTGAACCTTGGGTAGCTTTGTGGGTGGGTGAATCAAACATTATATTTAATCCACACACACTCTTTCCCATGGGAATCCACGAGGAGTCTAGTGAAGAAAATTTTGATCCGACTTCCATGGAACACCTCGAGCAAGAACACGTTATTGACTTGAGCGATACAATGTACAAACCCTCAAAAGAAGTCATGTCCTTGAACCCTTCAAATGAAAAATTTCCTAATGATTCCTTATCCCTTATTCATCATGAGCTCTTTGATTGGGACTTAACTAAACCTAATGTCCTACTCTATTTTCCCAATGACAATGTTATGGCCCAATAGCTTAATGTCATTGAGCCATCTTCCACCAATGAATTCAATCCAAACATGATGATGGAGGAAAGGGTCCAATCTTTTAATACACAAGATAAAATGAAAAAAAGTAAAAAAATGAAAAGTTCTAGTGGTGAAAACCACCTTGTGGCAGTACTAGACCCCAAAAAAGTAAAAATAACAGATGTTTCCAAAGGTGAAAACCCAATTATGGCACCTAAGGAAGAGAGATTGGATACTTTACCTAAACATGAAGAAAAGATATCTCCTATCCTAATTGAGCCAACAGAAAAGGTTAACATTGGCATCAAATTGGACCCTAAGTTTATTCATCTAGCAGCATCTTTGACTCTAATAGAAAGGAAGGATTTCATCAAATTCTTTCAAGCAAAGCAAATCAAATTTTCATGGTCATATGTAGAAATGAAAGATTGGATCTAGCTTTCATAATGCACCACCTTAATATGAGACTCAGCATAAAACCTATGAAGAAAAAATTAAGAAAAATTCATCCCCATGTGGCTCTATTGGTTAAGGTAGAATTGGAAAAGTTACTAAAAGTTGGCTTCATAAGAGTCATAGCTTATGCATAATGGATTTCAAATATTGTACCTATTACTAAACATGAAAAATCCATTTCATTATGCGCATATTTTAGAGACCTTAACCTTTCTTTCCCTAAGGATGATTTTCCATTACCTAGCATTGATGCTATAGTGGATTTGACGGCAGGACATTCTATGTTTTCATTGATGGATAGATTTAGTGGCTACAATCAGATTAGAATTGCACCTAAGGATCAATAAAAGACCTCTTTCACTTTCCCTTGGGTACTTTATGTTGGAATGTTATTCCCTTCGGCTTCAAAAATTCTGGAGCAACTTATCAAAGGGAAATGACAACCATCTTTCATGACATGATGCATACTTTCCTAGAAGATTATGTGGATGATATCTTAGCAAAGTCACATGAAAGAAAATACCATCTATCTATCCTAGAAAATATTTTTACACGATTGGAGAAATTTAAATTAAGGTTAAATCCAAAGAAATGTGCATTTGGTGTTCAATCCGGAAAGCTATTAGGCTACATAGTTTCAGCAAAAGGGATAAAAGTGGATCCAGAAAAAGTGCAAGAAATCATGGAAATGAAAACTCCCAAAAACATTAGTCAAATGAGGTCACTCCAAGGATGACTTCAATATATTCAAAGATTCATCTCTCAATTAGCAAAAAAGTGTCACTCTTTTACAAGATTTCTACATAAGGATACCATTTTTAAGTGGGATGATGAATGTGAACAAGATTTTACCCTATTGAAGACATACTTTGTAAATAAACCCATTTTGATGCCTCCCATCAAAGAAAAACCCTTACTATTATATATTTCAAAAAAAAAGAGATCTTTAGGGGTTTTATTGGCACAAGAGGATAATGAGGGTAAAGAAAGAGGCATTTATTACTTAAGCAGAACCTTGATCAAGTATGAGTTGAATTATAGCTTCATGGAGTGGGTTTGTCTAGTGGTAGTTTTTACCTCCCAAAAACTACGAGATTACATGTTGATGCACAAGGTTAAGTTGATTGCCAAAATTGATCCATTAAAGTATTTTTTTAGCAAAACAACCCTTATAGGAAGAATTTCTAAATGGGTAATGGTACTTAGTGAATTTGGAATTGAGTACGTGGACTGAAAAGCTATCAAGGGAAAAGTCATTGCTGATCAATTGGCTAAAAATCCTTTAGTTTCTACTCATCCTATTGAAGTAGAATTTCTAGATGCAGGGATAGTCAATGTGGAAGCCAAAGGATGAAAATTATATTTCTATGGATCCTACACTCAACATGGTTCCTGAGCTGGAATTCTATTGATTACACCACAAGGATACACCATTCCAAAGTCTTAAAATTTTTTGTTCCCATGCACCAACAATATTTCATAATATGAAGCTTTACTCATAGGCATTAAAATGGCTTTAGAATGGAACATCACAACTCTGCAAGTATATGGGGATTCCCAATTGGTCATCAATCAAATTAATGATGAATATAAAAATAAGGATGATAAATTGATTCCATATAAAAGGATGGTAGATGACTGGAATAAATACTTTGTCTTGATCACATTTGAGAAAATCCCAAAGGATAAGAATAGAGCAGCAGATGCTATGGCTACTTTGGCTTCTTTAATTCAAATGCTGGATTAGAATGCGAGGTACAAATTATTGGTGGAAGAGTTGGTGAAACCATATTTTGACCTACCTGAAACTCAAATCATTTTCCTTCTGGTTGGAAATGACTCACCTTGGTATGGACCCATTTATACCTATCTAAAAGACCAAGTTTTACCTTTAAACCAAACCTGTGCCCAAAAGTGACACTTCATACACCAAGCAGCTCGTTACACTATCCTACATAACACATTCTATCACAAAGGTCTTAACAGAATTCTACTTAGGTGTCTAGAGGATGAGGAATCAAAGTTATCTTTAAGAGACATTCATGAGGGTATTTGTGGGTCTCATTCAAGTGGGTTAAACCTAGCCAAGAAAATCCTTTATATGGGGTATTTTTTGAGAACTTTAGAAAAGGATGCTTGCCACTTTTTTAAAGTGTGTTCAAAATGCCAATACCATGGAGACCTGATCCATGTACCTGCACAAGATTTACACCCGTTCATTACACCATGCCCATTTTACCAATGGGGATTTGATCTTATTGGAATAATTTATCCACCTTCTTCCAATGGTTACAAATACATAATCACAACAACATAATATTTTACAAAAATGGGTAGAGGTCGTGCCTTTGACAACTGCAACAGGAAAATAGATCTCTATGTTTGTCCTTAATCACATCATTTGTAGATATGGTATTCCTTATTGCATCATCACAGAAAATGGGAAACAATTCAAGAATAAATATGTGGATGAACTATGTGAGACCTTCCATATAACACACCATTCATCCTCCATTTACTATCCTTAAGGTAATGGACAAGCCGAAGCTACAAATAAGAACATCCTCAAAATATTGAAAAGATTGGTTGAAAAATCAGGAAGAGATTGACACATCCAAATAAACCTGTTATTGTGGGCCTACAGAACAAGTATTGAAACACTAATAGGAGCTCCACCATTTTCTTTGGTTTATGGGGAAAAATATGTTCTACCTTTAGAGGTTGAGATCCCATCCTTAACAGTTTCATTACAAGGATTAATAAATGATGAGGATTATGGGGTTTCCCGACTTTAACAATTAGAATTGCTGGAGGAACATCAAACACAAGCTTATGAGCATTTGAAAGTGTATCAAAACATAATCTTAAGGAATTACAACAAGCATATTAAACCTATAACCTTTCAAGTGGGAGACTTAGTGTTAAGAGAAACCCTTAAAAACCAAGGAGAGAGAGAAAAGAAAGGAAAATGGGAGCAAATTGGGTTGGAACTTTTGTGATTACTTCTTTTGGAATGGGGACATACAAGCTAGCTTATTGTGAAGGTGATGAGTTTCACCCTCGCTCAAACTGATACTCTCGAATAGGGACCACCATCGTCAGATATCTCAGCAGGATCAGAGCAAAATTTCAGCAGTAAAAAGTGAAAATGAATAGTAAAAATGGATTTTTCAACCTATTTATACTTTTTGACCTAATTTTGAAGAGGTTTTCACCCAGTTTGACCTAATTTGCATTTTCTTTGCACTGGGGAATTTTTCGATAGGATCATCATTATTTTTTTTCAGAAATTAAAACATATTTGATCTACTCTTCATCATTTTTACCATCTTTTGCTTCCAAACATCAATTTTATTTTCATTTCCGAGGGAACATCATCATATGATCAAATTAGGATTCTACATCATATTTTCCATCAAACATAAATTGAAATTTGGGGCATTGAAGTTTAAAACTATCATCAGTGGGGCATTTTACTCCTTTCAATAAGGGTTTGTTCAATCAGTTTCACATCAGGGCATTGCATCAATCTTCGCATCAGAGTTTCAAATCAGATTCTACATCTTAAATCAAGTTATCATCAAATCAGGTTTTGTATCAATAGAATCAATCAATCAAGTATCAATCAACAATCATGACATCGAATTTTCTTTGAATCAATGCGCTTCACACATCAATTCAAAGAGGGGCATTTGTAGACACATAAATTTGGTCAGGTGTTTTCTAATCAATCAAATTTGCATTTTTCACCAAATTTGCATCAAATCTCATAAAATTGCTCTAAATCAATTTAAATAGACTTAATCACATCAAATGGATATTTATTAAATGAAATTGGGACAAATCAAATTTAATCAAAGGATCAATTACGAATAACATTAATTAATTAAATATAAGCCTAAAGGGATTAATCAAACTATATAATTGATTTTAAACAATTAATTGTATAGTTTAAATCAAAAAATCAAATCCAACCTATTCCCTTACATGGCTAATTTAATTAATTAAATCCTATTATCTTTCAACAATAATTTGAGGAACCAATGAGGATTGAGAAGGCAAAGCACATGGATCACTCCAAACTTTTCAATCTCAACCACTCATTTAATCTTTGCAATTTCCTCCACTCATCTTGTCCCAACCTTTGAGACAATAATTTAAATTGTCCCCTCATTTGAAACTATTTGAGAGCTTATCACTCAACCAAGGTTAAACTGTGATCAATTAACTCCCCTTACCCTTGGAAAATCCTATAAATAGAGAGCATTTTACAAGCATAACATATCCTAGACATTCGAATGAATTGCATCTACACTATAGGAAATTTGTTTGAGATTTCATAGCACTTTCATTGAAAATGGTGATAATTGAGAGCATTTTGAGTGAATTTGAGAGCATATTTGAGAGAATTGTGAGCAAGATAGGCTTTATCATAATCAACTTCTCATTCTAGGATTGTCACTAGTAGAGATTTAAGCTGAGAGATTTCTATTAGCATTCTTAGATAGAGATCCATGGGATGCTTAATGATTTCATTTCAATTCTTAGCTTAATTTATTAATATTTCTCTATAGAATTGATTGAAATAAACTAATCTCATGAAGGTTTAAAAATCACACACACACACACACATTTATAAGCTTTTATTTTAGTGGAATAACCAAGGAAGATCCCTTCATCACTTCTAGTATCAAAATATCATATCTCATCATCTCTTTAGATATAGCATTTACTACCAAATATTCTAAAATATTTCATAGTAGGAGTATGATGAAACCATAATTCATAAGGAGTCTTACTTGTACCTTCTCTGATCTAAATTATATTTAATGTATACATAGCAGTACCAATAGATTCTCTCCAATGAACATGTGATACATTTCCTTCCAACAACATAGTTCTAGAAGTATCCAATATTGTTTTGTTTCTTCTCTTTGCTATCCCATTCTGTTGTGGTGTCCTAGCATCAGATGTTTGTATGTATATTCCATTCTCTTCATAGTAGGTATTGAACAAATTTGAAGTAAACTATCCACCTCTATCTGATCTCAAACATTTTATCTTTAAGACTGATTCATTCTCAACTTTTGCGTTGAACATCTTGAATTTTTCAAACGCCTCTGATTTCTCTCTTAGATATGGAACCCACATCATCCTAGAAAAGTCATCAAAAAAAATTATAAAATACCTTTCACCATAGTAATATCTTGTTCTTGTAGGACCACACATATCTCTATGCACTAGATCTGACTTCCCTTTCGCTGAGTAAGTTTTTCTTTTAAAAATACTTCTAGTCTTCTTTCCCATTACACATTCTCTACACATGGTTTTAGATGGTTTCATAATATTTGGCAGATCTCTAATTAAATTTGTCATACTTGACTTCACAATATTATAAAAATACACATGACAAAATATTATATGAGATAACCAAGTTCCATCTACCTTCGCAACAAAACAAGAAGCCTCAGATGTATTTAATTCATATACATTACCTCTAGATTTAGTACCAGATGTGATCAAGTCTCCCAGCTTACTTATGAGAGAGCATTTCACATCAATGAATTTCAATTGATAACCTTTGTCCACTAGTTTTCCAACACTCAACAAATTATGCTTAAGTCCATCAACAAGTAATACATTGTCACTATTGGTCTTTTCATCCAAAGAAATAGATCCAACTACAATAATAAGCTAAGGAGTATTGTCACCAACTCTTACAACTCCACCATCATACTTATTCAGTTTAACAAACTTATTTCTATCACCGGTCATATGGTGTGAACAACCACTGTCTATGACCCATTCAAGTTTCTTTTCAACATGTAACACTAAGGTTCTTTCTTCATGAATAGGTTTATCATCCCTGATAGAAATAAATCCAATCTCATCGTAATCAATAGTACCATCAATAGAAACACCTTCACTATCATAGTAACATTTCTTATCCTTGGAATACTTAGGTTTATAAAACTTAGATTTATGCTTTGGAACCCTTGTAGGACATCTAGATGAAAAATCACCTATCTTATTGCATGAAAAACATTTCAGAGGTAACTTTCCTTCAATTACCCTTGCCTCTCTTTTCTCTTCTAGCGATCAGGGCCACAATTTCATCTAACTTTATTTCTTCTTCCTGTATCTTTTCCCATTCATCAACATATTCACCAAGCTCTTCTCTCATGTTACTACTACTAGTTCTCCCAATTCTTGATAAAGAATTTTTATTTTTATGCACATTCGCCTTGAATTTTGTCTCAACTATAGGTAATGAATCTCCCAGCTCTACGACCTCAAAAGTAGTTAATTTTGCAATCAACATCTCTCTATTAAAATTCATTGTCAAAGGTATGATCTCTTCTATAGCTTGCATTTTAGTCTTGTAAATAGGTGTCAAAGATCTAAGAATTTTTGTGATCACTTCTGCCTCACTATATGTTCTTGTACGATGTAAAATTTGGATTGCATGTGAGGTCTGCTAGATAATAGGAATAGCATATGACAAGAGACACTAAGTCCAATTTTAGTCTTATTCACTTAACTATTATGATAAGGAAATGAGAATACTTGTAAAGAACTATGGAGTAAAATACCTACCTCATATCATAGCAGATCTAGAAAAACTCATTTTCTATTTCCTATGTTGAGTTTCTGGAAAATCAAAAGCCTGACCCAGAACAAAAATGCAGAGATGAACAAAACCCAAAAATCTTTTTCCGATCTGACATAGTCCTATGAAAAAGGTCAACCCTGACCCACAAATGTCACCGCTGACCCAATAATCTCGACCCTGACCGGTGCTACCTTGACAGAAAATCTGTTTTCAAATCCTGATAGTTCATAGAAAAGGGTATCCAAATCTGGTCTTAGATCTGTTGTCCTATACCTGTAACTCCCAAAAATAGCACCTGCAAATATCTGGAAAAGAGGGCTTTTGGGGTGACTATATAGGGTTTTTCCTTAGTTAAACCCTTATTTTGGTGGTCTCCACCTCCACAAATAGCCGAATGTAGAAAGTATGTGTGTGCGTTTTCTCTTTGGAAAGAGTCTTTAAATATGTAATATCAAGATCTATTCTTCTAGATTAATAATCCTAACATAACATGGAAATGAGAAAGCAATGCATAGATTTGAATATGATAAAGAAATCATACCAAGCCCCCAAGGATAAAGTACTCCTACCAACTCACAATCCATAGATGCTACCCCATGATAATGTCCTTTGAATGCTTGAATATTGAGAATGGTAGATCTAATAGAAAAGAGCACCTTCTTGCTTCAATGAAGATCTACAATAGCTTGTCCACAAAAATTCTTGAATGTATCAACATTTCCTCATAGATTTGTCCTTCTATATCATCCTCTTGCTTATTTGCACCATCATTGCATCATGTCATCTCCTGATTTTATTTCATCATCAAATGAAGGCAAAAAAGAGTGTTTATATAGAGATCTCAATATAGGTCTCCTAGGGAAATGCGAGGGATCCAAATTCAAATTTAACCTTTAATTATGGTCCAATCACAATCACCAACCAAGGAGGGAATGAAATAAATAAGATATCGGAGAAAAGACTTCCGCATCCGAACCCGGGGACCTAGTTTAAGTTTAGAACCCTGATAAGCTCCGGAATTGAAAGTGGGGACCAACACCTGATAGAGGTCAAGTTTAACCTTTCCCTTGACCTAGGTCAAGGTTGAGTTTGACCCTAACCTAGGTTGAGGTTGACCTTGAACCTGACCTGAGGTTTCAGGCAGGTCACCTAAAGGTGTCTGTTAGATTCCCAGGTCAGTCGGGGACCTAGGGAGGTGAGGGGAACATACCGGAATGCTGGGAAGAAGGCCTAGAGGCCTAGAGAGAGTATGATGAGGTATAGGAGGGCCCACACATAGGTTCTAACAAGAAAATAGAGCCATGGAGAGGGAAACCAAGGAGAATCCATGAGATGATCCTAACCCTAATTTCACCTACTCATGTAGAATCAAACACAAATGCATCCTAAATGCAAATCTAATATGTGAGTGCACTAAATAAAGGTGCTAAACCTACCAAAATGGAAGTGCTTCCATTTTAATATGATACATTTATCCCCCACTTTATCTTAGATATGACACTATGTGAGTATGCAAGCTAAAGTAAGAAAACATCATAATGTAAAAAGGATATAGCCAAGTCCTCAATGTGGAGATCTTGCAAGAAACCATTAGTACCTGCAACCTACAACACACCAATTTAATGAAAATCCATAGAGTACCTAAGAATTACTATGATGATCCTGAGAAGTGTATAAAGTGCCTTATTCCCCCCATGTTTCGGCTTACTAATTCTTGAAAGGTGAAACAGGGTGATAAGGTAAATTCTATACACTGAATATGCATTTTATTGAAAAATATTTTCCTAAACTAGTTAGAAGGGTCCTAAACCTTCTGAAATTGACTCAATAGGTTGGTTATCTGAATCATGATTCCAGTGCCTCTGACAGCACTGAAAATGGAGCTACCAAACTCAAACTATGATGAAGAGAGTGAGTGTCTATCTAAATGCATGTAAAAGGAAATTCGAATTTAACCTAAGTAAATTCAAATGAAACCCTAAAAAAAACCCTAAGGAACCCTAGTTTGAAGCTATAAATAAGAGAAAGAGACACTTACCTCCTCATTCTTAACATTTGCAGGGGTTGGAAAAGGAGACAAGATGCCGAAGAGAGAAGAATTTTGAGCGAGCCGTATGGAGGTCCTAAGAGAGCACATGGCCAGTGGACAACCACTGCCTAAGGTAGGTTTCCTCTTTTGATATTTAAGATTGAAAAATTCATGTTTTTATAGGGAAGGTCAACCTTGACCCAGAAAGGTCAACCCTGACCCAGTTATGTCAACCTTGACCTTCTAAGGTCGACCCTAACTGGGAAGGTTCTGTCCTTTATGGGGTGAATATTGACCTTGACCCACAAAGGTCAAACCTGACCCAAAAAAGGTCAACCTTGACCCAAAAAGGTTGAACCTAACCCAAAAAGGTCAACCTTGAGTAGGTCAAGTTGGTACAGTATTTGCTTGATGATAGAGTATTGATATGATACTTTTATGTGCTTACAGGACCCTGTCTATCTTCGAGAGCATCCCTTTCGAGGGTTGCTATTGACAGTCAAAGAGAGCATGTCAGAGTTACAGCTGGATGAGATACAACTTTTGAGAGATGTGGAATTATACTAGGTAGAATTCCTACCACAGATGAGGTTCCATCAGTCCATGATTTCTGCCATGATAGAGAGATGGAATGAGGATACTTGTTCCTTCCATCTTCCATCTGGGGAGGTCACGATCACACTGGAGGATGTGTATAGGATCCTACGACTTCTGGTACAAGGTGAGCCTATTAGATTGAGAGTATTGTGGGGTCCACCTGAGGTGTTGGGAGATGGAGAGTATTGTTTGGGATGGGTACCACAGATGAGGACCTGGTCAGATCAAATCACCTTATCATCCATAGTAGCAGGTCTGACACCTTTGGTACGGAAATTAATGTTATTTTTACTCTTGTTGGTTGTGATACCCAACACGAAGGGTATAGTTTTCTTAGCACCATTTACCAATCTCATGCACAGGATGGAGGGTGATAGAGTTGTTTTCTCATGGGGGCACAACATGTTAGCCCATCTTTTCCATGAGTTGAGTCATCTAGTGAGATTTCAGCGGGAGAGTCTTATAGTATGCACCTTGTTACAGGTTTGGATGTTTGAGAACTACACATGTACATGACCATAGGGTGTTCCAGTTATGATAGATGCGAGCACATCGAGAGCCTTTACATATCTGCTAGCAGATGTCTGGCAGTATGGGGGTGTCCTCTTTTGGAGAGTATGCCTTGACCATGTACCAGGTATAGATGTGGTATAGAGACCTTACTGTCATATGATAGAGTGGCTAGATACTCGACATCAGTTGAGATACTCACAACAGTGCAAGCAACTAGAGGGACCTACCAATCATGTTGTGATGATATATTACTATGATAGGGTGATGAGATAGTTTGGTCTGATACAGGGGGTCCCCCAGACAGTTCCTCGGTACGCATACCTGACAAGATACTATCAGAGACCTGGAACCATACTCTGACCTACAATAGTAGAAATTGTAGATAGTGAGATAGATGAGACCAAGGATACAGAGGTAGCCCCTGAGACATCCTATGTAGGCATTATCAGGTATTATATAAGATATTGGAGTTTACATGGGACCCATCCTATCTTCCCCGATGACTACCCTACATGTGATTCAGGTCTTTCAGAGAGGATGCACCGAGTTGGTGACACATCAGAGGAGGAAGAGGAGGATCATGACAAGGAGCCCATTCCTGAGGTAGATCCCATGGAGGAGGAGAGAGCTGAGGAGAGAGCAGAGGAGAGGGCAGAGGAGAGAGCAAAGGAGAGGGAAAAGGTGATTCCCCTGGCAACAATAAATGTACCGGTGATCACGCAATCTATATTCCACCCTTGAGATCACAATGACCTCTCCGAGTGCACACAGAGACACCACCACCTAGACCTAGACATAGCAAGAGAGGAGAGAGTAAATGCTCCATGCCCCCACCATCTAGATCCTTCAGAGATACTCAAGAGGGAGATCCAGGTATGACATATGTAATTTGGTTAGAATTTTTTGAATGAATGTTTTTCTAGAAGAAGTATTGTAAGAAAATTCTTGAATTTTTTAGTGAGCGTAGTGGAGTGGAGGAGTTTTGTATCTGAGGTTCTGAAGGATACATGCATATCCTACTAACTACCAGCTAGTGAGAGAGAGTCCCTTATAGGACAAAGGGATCCTCGAAGACATGCAAATATCTTCCTATGTGTACAATGAGAATTGAGGCTATGTAAAGAAAGAGAGGAGAAGTTGATGGCCGATCTACAGAGAGCCCAGGAGCATAACCATGAGATGAGCATATCAAGGATCCACACACAGAATACCATTCTAAGATCCTCAGCCTCACGCCACAGATTAGAGAGAGCTGGGAGCCACCGACCCTCAAAGCATAGAGACATAATTTGATAGATATGGCGCATGTGCCATATGCATATCAAATTTTTAGAAGAAGTTTATTTATGAAAAAGACTTTGTTTGAACAATTAGTTTTATGGTTGATTACTTGGATTTTCATCAATGCACAAAAAAATTTATTAGAAAGAAAAAAAATGTTTATGGATGCATTCGAAATTTATATAACTTATAAAATGACTATTCTATAAGGAACACACACATACATAAAGAGAGAAATATTTAAATAAGGATAATAACATTTGAGATGCATAATATTAATATGTTCCTTAAGAGGAACACCATTCATATCAGTAATTTAATAAGCACCTAAAGTAAAGTCCTCAATAACCACAAAAGGTCAAAGCTAATTTGGGCTAAACTTCCCTTTCTCACCAAGTAGAGCATTCACATTCTTTTTATTCTCATATAAGACTAAATCACCCACCAAGAATGACCATTCAATTACCTTGTGATTATACTATTTCTGGAGTGATTTATGATAGGCCTTAATATGTTCCAAAGCATTTATCTATTGCTCATCTAACATTCCTAATTCTTGTAATCGTTGTTCCCAGAAAGTGTCTTTGTCAATAATCCCATGGAATGAAACACTCAAGGATGGTATTTCTAATTCCAAATGCATAATAGCATCAGTTCCATAAACAAGATTATAAGGAGAAGTATTGGTAGCCGTACAAACGCTAGTCCTATAATCCCACAAAGCATAAGTAAGTTGGGTATGCCAATCTTTCACATGCTTGTTAATTGTTTTCTTTAATATTTATTCAATAACTTTATTTGATGCTTTAGCTTGACCATTAGATTGAGGGTAGTAGGGAGTAGAAATTTTTTTTTAATACGATATTTCTCCATGAATTTCGTGAATTATTTGTTCTTGAAAGAGGTACCATTATCTGAGGCAATCGTTGAAGGAATACCAAATCATGCTATAATATGATTAAGGATAAAATCACAAATAACATCTGCAGTAGTAGAACGTAGGGGAATGGCCTCTACTCACTTCATAAAGTAATCTGTAGCCATGAGGATGTATGTATGTCCTTGAGAAGAAGCTGGTGAGATTTTTCCAATAAGGTAAAAACCCCGAACGCTAAAAGGCCACGAAGTGACTTGATTACGAAGCTTGCAAGTAGAAGCGTGGATTAAATTACCATATTGTTGAAATTCAGGACACTTTTTAACAAACATAAAGGAATCTTGCTCCATTGTTTGCCAATAATATCCCATTCTAAGAAGTTTATTAACTAAAGTTTTCCCACCAAAGTGCCCTCCACAAGAACCATAATGAGCTTCTACTAAGGTGATGGGTACTTTGGTTCTGTTAAGACATCTTAATAGCAGACCATTGTAAGATCGTTTGTAAACCGTACCTCCTAAAATGATATAATAGACTACAAGCTTTCTAATATGATTACACATGTTCCTTATTGCTGATTCCAAAAAAGTATTATCTTTCAAAAAATGAAAGACATGCGAATACCATTCATCAAAATGCAAGTTAAAACAATCAACAGTAACCTTATCAGAAATTACAAGGTTTTTAAGAGTATGTATAGTAAAATGAAAGTCTTCATCATTATTCTCGAGACAAACCAAAGAAGCTACACTTGCCATGGTGTCTGCATGTCGATTATCTTTCCTAGGTAAAGTATGAATCGTATAAGAAGAGAATTGTGAAAGAATATCTAGAGCCAAATCTTGAAATTGCGTCATTTTATCATTCTTTGTTTGATAACCTCCTTTGATTTGTTCAACAATTAATTTTGAATCCCCATAAATTTCCAAATTTTTAATATGAAGGGATGAAGCTACTCGTAAGCCAGCTATAAGAGCTTCATATTCCACGATGTTGTTAGTACAAGGAAAAGTTAGTTTATATGACATAGGGATTGGTTTCTTTGTAGGAGGTACCAAGTAATGCCCACCCCATAACCTATCTTACATCTAGAACCATCAAAATATAATTCCCAAACATATTCCTGTTTAATTGCAAATATATTCTCATCTGAGAGTTCTACGGAGGTAACACTTGTATTAGAATGAGGACAAGGAGCTTCAGCTAAATAATCAGTTAAATATTGTCCTTTGATTTACTTTTGAAGGACAAAATTGAGATCAAATTCTGTAAGTAACATCACCCACTTTGCCAGACGGCCAGAGAGATCAGTTTTTGAGAAAAGATGTTTCAGAGGATCAAATTTAACAATCACATTGACCTCAACATTCAACAAGTAATGCTGAAGTTTCTGACAAGCATAAACTAAAGCCAAGCATTTTCTTTCTAATTGAGTATATCATGTTTCGTAGTCCAACAAGGTCTGACTAATATAGTATACCGGTCTTTCCTTTCCTTCACTGTCATGTTGAGCGAACAATGTACTTACAACATTGGAAGTAGCAGAAGTATATAGATAAAAGGTTTTATTGAATTGGGCAGGTTGTAAGATAGGAGGATTAGCAATATATTCCTTAAATTTCTCAAAGGATTGCTTACATTCCTGGTTCCAAGAAAAAATGGTGTCTTTTTTGAGTAAAGAACTAAAAGGAACAGTCCTATCGGCTAGGTTAGAAACAAAGCAACGAATAGATTATATTTTACCTTGTAAACTGCGTAATTAAGAAATGTTCTTAGGAGGAGGCAGGTTAACAATAGCATCAATATTTTCAGTATCGACCTCTATGCCTCGTTTAGAGATTATAAATCCTAATAATTTTCCAGAATCCACTCCAAAAGAACATTTCTTAGGATTCAATCTCATATTATAACTCCTAATTCTTTCAAATATTTTTCTTAAAATGAACACATGATCCTCTCTTTGTATAGATTTTGCCAAGATATCATCCACATAATCTTCCAAAATTTTATGAATGTAATCATGAAAAATCAAAGTCATGGCACATTGATAAGTTGCTCCCGCATTTCTTAATCCAAAAGGCATCATGACCCAATAGACTGTCCCCCAGGGCGTTATAAATGTAGTTTTAAGTTGATCCTCAATAGGAATAAATATTTGATTATAACCCAAAAATCCATCCATAAAAGATAATAAAGCATGACCCGTTGTTGAATCCACAATCATGTCAATATTAGGTATCAGGAAGTCATCTTTTAAGGATGCTTTATTTAAATATTGAAAATTAGTACACATTCTGATCTTATTTTCTCCCTTAGAAACAACCACAATATTTGAAATCCATTCAAAATAATCAATAGAACGGATGAACCCAACACCTAATAGTTTTTTTAAATTTCAGCTTTTACTAGTAAAGCAATGCCTGCATTCATCTTGCGGATCTTCTATTTTACAGGTTTAGCATTAGGTTTAAGAATAATATTGTGAGTAACAATCTTAGGATCTATACCCGACATATCTAAATATGTCCAAGAAAAAATATCTTTATATTCAAGCAAGAGGGAAACCAATTGATCATGTTCATCTTGACTCAAACATTTTCCAATTTTGACTATTTTTTCAGAATCATTCTCATCTACTTGAACTTCAATGGTCTCAGTTATTAATAAGTTACTTTGTACGGGAGGATCCATTTGCAAAGAAGAAATATCTTGTTCATCATGTTCTCCAAAATAGGCTTCATTTTTTAGACAATAGAGTTTTCTTCTTTTATGATGAAACCTAGGTAGATCTTGGTAAGCCCCTAAAAAATCAGCGAGGGATTCATCCTCAGGGAAGATATCCAAACTAGGTTTTTGATCCATGTCAAGGAGAAGTGGATTAACCAATTTCAAATTTCCACTGCAAATATGATTGACATTAAGAGGAAAAGCGGATGGTTTCCTATAAGGATTGAATCCTAACCCATAAGTATAATCAAAACCTTCATTGCCCAAGGGTACTTGTATACCCTGCTCATATTTACCACAACCTTTTCCATTAAATCCTAATTTCTTGAGTAAATTATAACTAGAACCATATCTATCGGCCATATCAGATTGAGTTAAAGGAGTGGCATATGTCACAATGTCATAGCAATCCAGTTTTATTGTCTCAATCATTTCGTTACGAGAAGCAGCAACAAAGTTTCTTTTTAATTCCTCAGATAGTGGAGAAGGGATAAAAACTTTTTTTTCAATCACTTTGTTCTTTCATAAATTCTAAATCTGTGACTCTATATTCCCCTATGAAAGAAGGATTGAAATCCAATGTTCCCCAATGATCTTCCGTCGGAGAAGAAGATGGAATTTCAGCTTGTTTAACTTTAGGCGGTTGCTCAGGTTTTTTACTGGGTTGTATAGGCTCAGGAACCTTAGCATATTCCATATTCAGGAAAGGAGTTGGTGCATCATCCACATGTAATGTGTACATCAGATTGTTATAAATGAACCTCACCTTATGATGAAGAGTAGAAAGAACCGCATGCATAGTATGTAACCAAGGTCTTCGTAATAAAAGGTTGTAATTGAGCGGTCCTAGCATAACATGGATAGGAGTGTAGAGGAGGACATGACCAACTTTGATAGGTAGCGTAATAATACCCAAAGTTCTCTTTGCAATGTTATCAAAGCCAGGAATAGGAATATTATTCGGTTGAATGGTTGTAATATCGGCCTTAATTTCCCTAAGCATATCCATGCTACAAACATTAAGCCCAGATCCATTGTCAATTAGTGTTCTACGAATGATACTTTGATTAATAGAGAGAGAAACCATAAGAGCATCATATTGATTCTGCACCTCAACAGAAGGTAAATCATCATCAAAAAACACAATAGGAGGTATAGAAGGCATAGTATGCATGCACTCCAAAAATGAATTAATGTTCTCTTGGTTAGGAGGCGGAGCAGGAAAAGTGGATAAAGCTTTTTGAAATGCCTCATGATATGTAGGTGAAGTTTGAAGTAATTCCCATAAAGAGATCTTAGCTAGAGTAGCGCATAACTGCTCAACTAAATCATATTCCTTAAAGGAAGAAGGTAACCCAGGTGCTGGAGGAAGCATGGGTTGAGAAGGAGGTAAAGTAGCTAGGACAGTAGGTTGAGGATTATTTTGTGTGCGATAAGCATGTGAAATAGAATCTGTGTTGTCAAAGAAATCCAAAAGATCTCTAGGTTTACCCTTAATAGTTATTCAAGGACATCCTTTTATTATCATCAAAGGTTTAGGAAATACCATTCTAGGTATCTCAATGTTGCAAGTAGAGGGGTATGAAGGTAACCATGCATACACTCTATGGTAAAACTCAATTGGAGATATTGTGGAGGAGGGTGAAATGGGAATGAGATCCATGGAGATCTCATTCGAACCATTTGCACACTCACTTCCATGTACCTCATTAAGGGATCTATCCTCTTGTACAATAAAATCCTCATCAAAGTATTCTAAACAAAAGTCATACATGTTGAGCACAAAAATAAAATGACAAGCATGTAAATATTTTTGTGTTTTCTTAAAGAAATTTTATAATAAATTTTTTTTAATTTATTTTTGAAATATAAGAATAAAATAAATCTACTTCTATGTTCATGCAAGATCTAATATAAAATGTCAATCTAACACCAAGGAAAAAGAAAGAGTTGTCCATCGCGGGTTCACCAAAATGTAAGATGTAAAATTTGGATTGCATGTGAGGTCTTCTAGATAATAGGAATAGCATATGACAAGAGACCCTAAGTCCAATTTTAGTCTTATACACTTAATTATTATGATAAGGAATTGAGAATACTTGTAAAGAACTATGGAGTAAAATACCTACCTCATATCATAGCAGACCTGGAAAAACTCATTTTCTATTGCCTATGTTGAGTTTGTGGAAAATCTAAAGCCTGAATCAAAATAGAAATGCAGAGACGAATAAAACCCAAAAATCTTTTTATGATCTGACACAGTCCTCTGAAAGAGGCTGACCCTGACCCATAAATGTCATCGTTGACCCAATAATCTCAACCCTGACCTGCGCTGCCTCGACAGAAAATATGTTTTCAGATCCCGATAGTTCACTGAAAAGGGTATCCAAATCTGGTCTCAGATCCGCTATCCTATACCTGCAACTCCTGAAAACAACAGCTGCAAATATCTGGAAAAGAGGGTTTTTGGGGGTGACTATATAGGGTTTTGCCTTAGTCAAACCCCTGTTTTGGTGATCTCCACTACCATGAATAGCCAAATGTAGAAAGTATGTGTGTGTTTTTTCTCTTTGGAAAGAGTCTTTAAATATGTAATATCAAGATCTAATCTTCTAGATTAATAATCCTAACATAACATGGAAATGAGAAAGCAATGCATAGATTTGAATATGATAAAGAAAGCATACCAAGCCCCCAAGGATAAAGTACTCCTACCAACTCACAATCCATAATTATCACCCCATGATAATGTCCTTTGAATGCTTGAATGTTGAGAATGGTAGATCTAATAGAAAAGAGAACCTTCTTGCTTCAATGAAGATCTACAATAGCTTGTCCACAAAAATGCTTGAATGTATCAACATGTCCTCATAGATTTGTCCTTCTATATCATCCTCTTTCTTATTTGCACCATCATTGCATCATGTCATCTCCTGATTTTATTTCATGATCAAATGAAGGAAAAAGAGAGTGTTTATATAGAGATCTCAATATAGGTCTCCTAGGGCAATGCAAGGGACCCAAATTCAAATTTCACCTTGAATTACGATCCAGTCACAATCACCAACCAAGAAGAAAATGAATTAAACAAGATATCAGAGAAAACACTTCTGCATCCGAACCCGGGGGCCTATTTTAAGTTTAGAACCCTGATAAGCTCTGAAATTGAAAGCGGGGACCAACACCTGACAGAGGTCAAGTCTGACCTCACCCTTGACCTAGGTCAAGGTCAAATTTAACCCTGACCTAGGTCAAGTTCGACCTCAACCTTGACCTAGGTCAGGGTCAATTTCGACCCTGACCTGAGGTTTTAGGCAGGTCACCTAAAGGTGTCTGTGAGATTCCCAGGTCAGTTGGGGACCTAGGAAGGTGAGGGGAACATACCAGAATGCTGGGAAGAAGGCCTAGAGAGAGTATGATCAAGTATAGGAGGGCCCACACATAGGTTCTACCTAGAAAATAGAGCCATGGAGAGGGAAACCAAGGAGAATCCATGAGATCCTAACCCTAATCACCTAGTCATGTAGAATCAAACAAAAATTAATCCTAAATGCAAATATAATATGCGAGGGCACTAAATGAAGGTGCTAAACCTACCAAAATGGAAGTGCTTCCATTTTAAGACAATACAGTTCCTTTACAGTTTCTGATCCCAATAAAAATCTCAATAACTCTCTATACATATGCTCTAATATTTTCATCATATTTCATTTTCAGATTTTTGACCCTTGTCTTCCAGTTCTGTAACTTTGCCTGCTTAGTAAACTTATCTCCTTCATATAGTGCTTCCATTCTTGTCCAAATGTCACGTGCAAAATCCGAATCTTTAACCTCTGTGAACTCACCTTCATAGAGAACACTAATCAGTGCTTCTTATGCGACCATGTTATATGAAAATATATTCTTTTCTTCATCAGTAGCCTTATCTAGTTCATCCTCAGTCTTCATTTGTACATCCTTCTTTGTAATCATCTAGTAGTCGATTCCCAAGCATAGAAAATGTGTTCTCATCTTGTTCTTCCAACTGCCAAAGTTTTCAAAATCAAACTTCAGACTATCCTTCCTATACAATGCCATCTTCAAGATCACCTAGAGCTGTTAAGCTTCCTCTCTAAGGACCAGTAGCTATTGTTGTATGCTGAATGTAGACCTCTAAATTCAACTCAAACACAACATAGCCTTTACACAATCGCTCAATTCATAAAGACAAACATGAATTGTTTGTTCTGCAAATTCGATTGACGCAATCTGTTGCCTCCTAATTAGTTGTGGATGTTGAGTTTTACCCTCAGAATGAGAGCCAACAACCGGACCATTGCTAACATGGAGGATTTTAAGAATGCAAGAAGAGAAGAATTGCCATTAATCTTATGAAATCTGCAACTAGTCTATGAGAAAATGCTCTTAATCTATGAATTGAGAAACGATTAAGCTATGGAAATGAATTGCAAGTAATCTAAGAATGAATTGCAACTAAGCTATGCAAGCAAAATGCAATTAATATAAGAAAGAAAGTGCTTTTAATCTAGAAATGAAATGCTTGTAATCTATGAAAGAAATTGCTTCTAAGCTAAAATTGAACTTGAAATGAATTTAAGAAGCTTGAAAACACAAAATTGAGATGTTAGATAAATCATAAATGAAAACTAAAACATCTTCAATTCTAATTGAAATTTACACTAATTATGCAAATTGAGCTTAAAACATGAAAATCAAATACAAATTGCCTATAATATTGATGCTCTCCAAAATCCTCTTTAATGAAGAAAAGAAGTCCAATTTATAGAAAACCATGGAAAGAGAGTGAAGAGTTTCTTGAAAAGAAACAGTTGTCTCTTCATTCTCCATTTGAGACAAATAAGCAAAGCTTATTTAAATAAAAGGGTGAATTATTGCCACATAAGTCCTTTCACATGGAATTACTTTTTGAGGATAATTCATCCAATAATTTAAATAACCTTTCAATTCCTTTTATGTATATTAGCTAAAGGAGGTGGAATTGATTTAATTAAAAGCACTTAGGAATTTAGATTTAAATCAATTAATCATAGGGGTTTTTAGCTAATAATCATTGAGAATTTAGGAATTAAATGTAATGTCAGATTTATGCAAATTTGGGTTTTCTACATTTGAAACTCAGTCAATTAAAGTCAATTAGGGGAAGAATTTTCCTACTACAATAGGACTTCGAAGATGAGAAAATTGAAGGAATGCACCAAAATTGATTGGATTATTAGGTGCCAATTTTTGGGTGTTATAGCTGTGATACCAATTGTTAGGAATAACAATCCACTAACACAACTGAGAGGGGGGTGAATCAGTTGTGAGACAAATTATTAAACATTAAACTTTATAAATAAGCTTTAATCCAAATGATAAAATAGTAAATCCCAACACAATAACACAATCCTTTGTTGTCGAGGAAACCCTATTAAAGGTAAAACCCTAGTGGGAATTAACACCCACAAATGATGTACTGAGAGTATAGTATCCCTGTTAAAAGATTTAGCCCTGTTAGGATCTTATTGATGAATTACAGTACATAGTCCATGTCAAAGGACATACCTTGTTAGGATTCAAGAGTAACAGTGGGCTCATTGTCTACAGAAGGCTAAATCCACCCTCAGGACTTACAGTCCAAAATACAAGTGTGTATAAGAAATATATAGTGCAGTGAAGTGTCAGATAGAAACTATCTTTGCTTGGTCAGTTCCAAAGAAGTAACATAATCACAACCTCTACTCTACATCCAACAGACTTCGCACAAACAAGATCATAGCTTCCACACTTTGTTGTCTCTTCCACAATCACACTTTCCAACAAGAAAAGCTTTCTCATATATACCCTATTACAATAATTAATTAGGTCGTCCAATTAGGCTTTCCCAATGTACAAATAATTACTTAACCCTTTGCTAAGATACACACGGTACCTATAACAAGTAAATATCAATTATAACTCATCAAATATAATCCAAGATCCGTAATCCATGCTCGTAATCCATAATACACTCTTCATATGTGAAGTCGGCCCCAAATAGGTCTCCTCCAAAACACATGCCATAGCTAACATCACCAAGAGTCCTACGACCTGAGAAACATAAAAAACCTTCCTTAACATGTCTTTTTCCATCCCTTAATCTCGCATAACCTGAATCCATGTCACCCATAAGTTATACTCAAAACACAAAGACTAACTCTGTCAAAGATCACTGTCACCATCCAGTATTCAGTCTTCATTAAAACATCTATAACTCATCTAGTAGACAATATTAAGCCATGCAAACTTAGGAATAAGATCAAAACATGTCTCTATAAATATCATGATCTTGGTTCATTATGAATCAACTGTAAAGTACCAGTACACTTCTTTCAGTCATCAAGCAACAATAATAACCAGTCTATTCTGCCTCCATAGAAACATACATCAGTGAAAAAAGATGAATGACAACAACAACATCACAAACCAATTCCAACTATTTTGAGTGGGAACCAGCTCCTTCAAAGTGCTAGCAATATTAGGATTATAAGGTTTATAAGGCCTTGTATTAAGATTCGGTCTTTGGCCTTGGTTATTTGGCTGATTAAATAGTTTGTTGATCTGATTTTTTTGATATGGGAGTTGATAAGGAGGCTGATATGACTTATAACCTTGACTTTTTGTTTTTTCATGTTGGCAATCTCATTCCCAAATGTCTGCAAGATACCCTTGATCTCTTGTAACTTAGAAGTTTGATTTGAAAGGGTAATTTATTGACTATTAAGTGCATAACCACACACATTAACTCTATCTTCAACTCCAAATCCGGTTGATTATTCCTTGTATATATCTTCTTCCCAGTTGACTGAAGACTTAGTTATTTCATCAATTTAGTCCTTCAATACTATCGGTTAAACTGATCTCATACCTCCAATAGAGTATATTGCAAGAAATAAAAACACCTCAATACAAACCTATGATTAAAACTCAGATCATCTTCATCAAATTCCAACAAGGGTGACATTTCATTTTACCACTACTGAGGTTCGGTGTACAAGTGACAAACTTCCTCCAACTGCAGAAAGCTTGAGATTCATTGGTATCCTTTTATTGATAGAATTGATATATGTATTATATTTGCACATTGATGTTCTTTGTTATAGCCTTGTTTCCGTTATGCTCTCATTAGGTATTATTGATGCAATCAAGTAAATATGGCCTTGAATCATACTATCTGGTACTCCTCAGTGTGGAGCTAGATGTTTTATAGCCATACGTTGGAGTCGACATAGGTTTTTCTCTTCATTCTTGTTTTTTTGTCCAAATTTCACAAATGACATCTACGCTTGATTTTGGTGTCTCTGTTGATCAACATCTCCACCCATTGATCATTGTCTGCACCTCTCTAGACTAAGACTTTTTGTCCTAGAAATTTCACCAATCATGAATTGACGTCTGCACAGATCAACGTCTACGTAGTGAGAATCAACATCTCTAACTTCTTTCATCATCTCCACTAGTTTGGTAATCCAATCAGTTTTGGGAACCGGTTGTTTTGCATCATGTGCTTCCAATTTGGATTCTCAAGGATTCTTATATGCCTTTTGGACCTTGTTTATGATCGTTTATAGATGTTTTTTTTACTTATTTCTTATGATCATGGTTAGAAAGGACATGGAATTGTATGTTTAGTCGCATTAGGAATATCTATTTGGGCTTAAAAAGAAAATCTATGTTATATGATTGAATTTGTTATTGGTATCTCATTTTGTTAGCCATGAATTCTTTCCAACTTAACCTCCTATGATCCGTGGACGTGGTTCGGATCCTTGTAGAGCAATCTAGCGAATGTGTTTTCTTCGTTCCAAGTGTATGTTTGGTTGTCTAAGAACCTTTGGAAGAGTTGTTAAGTCTTATGCTTTTGTGTGAACATGTGATGTTCATTATTTTATCCTTTTCTTATGGTTTATTTCTATGTCATGGTTAAGAGATTCACTTTGACTTGTAACGTTTATTCCTTGTTTCAAAAAATAATATTTAGTGCATATTTAACTCTTTGTATCCAAGGGTTGTTTAGCAGGGCATTAAAATTTTGGAATCAATTATTTCATACAATGAGTAATATTCTCACTATGGTTTTTTCCACTTCGGGTTTTCCACATAAATCTGGTGTTCATGTGTGTATGCTTTCAAGCTATATCTTTTGGTGGTAATTATTTGGTTCAATAAACATTAACTGAGACCTGTGGTAGAATTGCATTTTTTTTCCGTTATGATTCATCCCCCCAACCACCAAGTTTGTATTCAACATTGTGGACGAAACTCTTTCGAGTAAAAAAATCCACCAAGAAAAGAAGGCAAACATGTATTATTCTTAAAAAATATTACAATACATCAAATTTTGTCAATTTACATTGGGTTCTACAACATCAATGTACTTTCAAATTATCTCAACCCTCAATAAATAATGCCTCCTTGCATGCATACAACGTGAAAACTCCACATGTAAAGAACAACCACATGTGATGCTCAATAAGAAAATCACATGCACATGCAGATGTAAAATTTAATAACTTACAAATCATTTTTCTTTAAGATGATTCTCATGTCCTAAATGATCTCCCAAGTATTTTTAGCCCTTACAATTACCATATAAATTATTTGAAGATCCTAACGAAAAAATATTTTTATGTTAGACCACTAAATGAACATTTTTTAAATAAAATTACTTCCCTTTCAAGGCACTAGCATGTGGTAAAAGTTCCAACTAGATATATAGCACCCCATTTTGATTGAGAAAAAATATTTGATAATATAATTGGAAAGTAACCATGAGAATTAGTAAATAAATTTAAATTTACTAGGTTGAGAGACCCTTACTTTTTATAACAAGGAGTAACCTAGAAAAACCCTCATGTGTAAAATTCCTACCATCTAAATCATTAACATATATATTATAATCCACTTCTAGATTATCCATGCAAAGCTTCTAGAATATCAAGCTCCCTAATTGTACTCTATATGAATAAGGAAATTAGAATCATGTAACCACACATGCCAATCTATCTTTCATGTCTTTGCATATGTAAGTTACAAGATATGCTCAATCAAATTTAGCCAACAAACCAAAGTTTATGGTAGACAATCTTAACAAATAGCTTGTGCTCACATTTGTAGAAACAAGCTTACACAAAGTCTCCAAGTGGTATTAAAAAAATCACGAGCTTACAAAATCATGTCCCGCATTTACCATTTGGGACTAAGTTTTCCTAATTAGTATTATGTTTTTAAAAATAACAGCTTTTTTTTCCAATATGTAACCCACATTAAATATTCATCTCACTATTATACACAAGGTGCAATGTAGTTCAAATAATTCTAATTCTTGTGATGCAAGCATCCCTAGATTTCCTAGGTGCACTATAAATAAATTATATATTTTTTAACATTTTAGGCATTATGCAAGGCCCATATAACACACCTTCCCCAATTCTAGTGACTAATTTAAAGTGGATTTGCCTTCTCTTTGAATGTTATGCACTATGTCAATGGATCTTTATCTATGTTAGCATAATTTGTCTCATGATCATTTGCAACTTGCATGAAAATTGACGTATATTGAGACAAGCAATTGTCAGGGTTCTAAGAGGTGACTTAAATGACTAGCCCAATTGAAATCCATGGTAGAAGGACTAGTAGATGAAATAAACTATGTGGCTTTAAATTTCCTATTGGAGATGTATGGTCATTGGAAACTAAGAAAAGAAATTAGGAAACATTGATGTGGAACACATTCTAAGTGTGCAATGAAGATAATTGACCAAATTTAATCTTTATATCTCATGTCTCAGGTACTAAGCATTGTAGGGCCCTAACAGTTCTAGGATGAAGAAAGAGCATGATAGTTTGTGACCCCTAGGGCCTAAAGTCTAGTAGATGAACGATCAAATGAATGGTATTAATAAAGATGATAAAACAAATGGTGGACACAAATGAGACTAAAGTATAATTCTCAAGGGTCCGATTAGCCCTTGTGGCTACTTCCATTTAGTTATAACCAAACACAATATTTCAATGTATTCATTTCGTGGATATCCTATAACCATGTCATGCATATCCAACAACCATTGTATTCCATGCAACAATATTTCTTTAAGGTATCTTTTCAAATAGTTTGTGGACCATTTCTCTATACTTTCACATATTGAGCTTCAATATCCTAGAATATTTTTTGATTGTTGGTAAAACCACGTTTTAAGGGGACCCAAAACCCCTTACATCCAAAACAAAAAGATAGAAAACATAAAAAAGACTAAACAAAGACATGACTGGGACCCATCCCGCTAAACCCTAAACAAAATAGACAACCAAAGAAGAAAGCCAGAAACTAGCAAGACTCTCCGGCAACCAAAATCCAAAAGACGAAGCAACAAGAAACAAGGGAGCAGCAGGGACTAGGCGAACTCCAGGAGAGTGCCTTCCGCTTCCTTCTTAGTTTCGGTGACCTTTTTGATGCCAGCGTTGAAATCTGATAGCTCCAAGATCCTGTCTAGGATTTTCTTTTTCTTGGCTGAGCGTGTGTGCTTCCCCAGACCAACATCTTCATTGTCGTCTTTATCATCATCAATATTCACAGTGGGGGAGCCAGAGTCCATCTCAAATTTAATGGAATTAAAACATTCCATAGTAGAACCCATGAAGATATTGTTGTCCTTCATATGTTTTTTCAATGTGTTCTCCAGAATGTCAAATCTGTCATGCAGAGATTTAAGATTTTTCCCATTCTCCTTGTTCTGTTTGCCATCATCCCCTGCCAACCCAGCATCTATGAGATCAACATGAGCGGACAGAGCTCTAAAGTTGAGATGGAGACTTTTGATTTCCTTAAATACCCATTTCATCAGTCAAAATGAGTACAAAGACATTGTCTTCGCTGTTTGAAGGACCTCAAATGGGGGCTCAATTTTGTCGTCCATGTCCTCTTGGAGAAGCTGGACATTCCACTCCTGCATATCCACCAGTCTAGAGAAAGGAATGTTCTTTGAAGAAGTAGGGATATGGTCCTTCTCAACATTGTCGTGACCTGGAGTATCTTCCACTTTCCTCTCTGATTGCATATCCATAAACACCTCGAGCTTCGGAGAGATGGGAATTTCATGCTCTTCCGAGATCGCGTAATTGACCAAAATAGGAACTTGTTGGCCGGCCACATCCTCCTTAACAACCTCAAGCATTTCACCTTTCTCCTTAACACTATGAGCTCCCATAGTTTTGACCTCATCTTCACTAGAGGCACTCATCGAAATAGATAGAGACTCTTTACTCTCGTCATTAGACTAGGAATGGGGGATGTAGTTTGTTCCATCATAACCCTCGGCACTCTCAGCATCTGAGTCTATGTCCATACCCTTATTTTTCTCATATTTCATCTTTTTAACAGTAGGCTATGCTGTATCTTCTCCCATCCTAAACCTTTTTCCTTCTTTAGCAGAGCTCGAGTCTCTCAGGGAAATAATAAGTGGACTAGAGGCCACAAATTTTTTAATGTGTTCAACAATCAGGAGAATCAAGCCCTCATGCAGAATGCGCTTACTTTCCTTATGCCTGTGATCAGTAATGCTATGACGGAGAGATTGCAAGAGGTAGAAGGTGAAATAAATTCTCACCTTATGTCAGAAATGACATGACAAGACAAAATGGTATGAATGGGCCCTTTTGTATCTCCCATCCAAAGACACGTACTCCATGATTGTCGTAAGCACTTTTTCCCAGAATTCTTTGATGGAACTGACATCATAACACCCTCCAGAGTCTTTCACCAGACTGTCTGCTTCCGCTCTGTCCTTAGGGAAGTGTTGAATAGCCTTTTGGGAAATCTTTTTGTCTCTATAAAATTTTATGTCTTTTGTATTTAAACCTGTAACCTCAGCAATCAAATCTTCGGTGATTTTAACGGCCATACCACCGATCACCACAGAACCGTCCTTCTAGCTTTCCACAAAAGCATTTATGACAGCGTCTTTGGAGCCATGAAGGCACTCCATATAGTTAGTGAGTCTTCCCTTGTTAAGCTTGTCCCAAACCTCTGTTTGGGTCTTCTATTTCTTACAATTTTTCGTCTCCTTTCTGTTTAACCCACCCCCATGGTATCTTGCAAATTACTAACAATGGAGGAAGAAAAGCAGAGAGTGCGAAAAAGCCAAGTTCAAATTTTGTAAACACCCAATGTACCCGTGTCTGCATTTAACATTCTTGGGAAAGAAAAGCCTTTCTGTAGCCCTATTGACAGCTATTAATCATATCCTAGAATAGTTACAAATATAATATTTGAAATTTTTTCTCTATCAATTAGGTAAGCCTAGTGAAAATCTATGGCAATTTGGAATCATTCAAAAAATAATAAGCACATTTATTCTTCTTTATTGAATTGTGTGTATTAGTTCTTATAAAGGCTCATTCCATTCAATAGAAAAACAAGTGCCACATAGTGGACAATACTTGTCGTAATTAATTATGATTTTTATTATATATGTATATTTAATTCTAATTTTATTATCAATATTAAATATATTTTAATTTATAGTTATTTAATAAAAATTAAAATTATTATAAATTACAATTTAAATAAGAAGCTTTGTATAAAAACTAAAAAAGATTAATTAATAAGTTATGTTTGTATATATTATTGTTTCATTTCTATAGTTATACTTGTAAAAATTTAAAATATAGTTATAGATTTTCAATGTAAGGTGGTTATATATGTAAATTTAATTTTAAGTTTATTATCAATATTAAATATATTTTAATACCTAATAGTTATTTAATAAAAATAAAATTATTATAAGTTAAAAATAAGTAGTAAATTATTAAAATTACATAATATTGCATATATGATATAGTATTTTTATATTATATATATTATAGAATAATATATAATATATATTACCAAAAAAATAGCTACTTATAATTGATATAAAACAAACAATAAAGTAGTTATGCATAAGTGAATGCAATAATATCTTGCCTATAACAAGTACAATAATCAATAACAATTTTCATCTCAATTATGATTTCTCTCAACATATTGAGTGAGTAGTTAAAATTCATCCCAATCTGGAAATGTATACTTTACCTATTTTCAAAACGAGTTGGCTAGTCTATCCAAGTATTACCTATACTGGTATACTGTGGAGTTCAAGAATTCTCCATACATAGTAAGTACATTGATTCATGGAGTTTGGCAGGGATTGATTCAAAAGAGAAAATGGGGTCTACATATGAATAAGAAGATACCCCACTTTCTAGTACAGTGGTAAATGAGGATCACTCATGTAATTGTACATCTCCGACAAGACTTTGCTTTCTTCCAAGGAAACCAACGGAAGGGAATCAGAGGGTATCACAGAGAATCCAATCACATTAACTTATGGGGTCCTCAGAGAATCCAATCCCAGTTCTGAACAGTATGCATGATAGCATTTTGTGAATGGTAGGTATTGGGTATGCACAGGATTGACAGTGGCATGCGTGGCAACAGATGGAATGTCGCCATAAGATAAATAATGTATTATAAGGACAATAATGGGGCTCAGACACACATTGGTGTGGCATTATGCAGGAATCTTTTCCCCGTTTGTACTAGTTGATGAACAGTGTACAGATAGTACGCCACTGCTTGTTTATTTTTTCGTAGGGTGGCTAGTAATAATGAGGAGATGGAGAGGAATCAAATGGAAAGATGGATTATAAAATACATGGATTTCCCAATTATGTTTCAATTCAAACTGCGAGGATTTTGATCAAAAAAATGTTGGATTTCCTCAATTGGGTTTCAATTCAAACTGCAATAATTCTGATCAAATGAAAAGTTAGATTATGAAATCCCTGGTTTTCCAATTGGGTTTCGATTATTTGATTCAGAGTGCAAGATTTCTGATCAAATGAATAGCTAAATTACAAAATCCCTTGTTTTTCCAATTGGGTTTCAGTGATTTGATTCTAACTACAACCTTTATGATCAAATGGCTAGATTATATAATCCCTTGTTTTTCCAATTGGGTTTCAAGTATTTGATTCAAACTGCAAGCTTTCTGAGCAAATGATAAGATTAAATATAATCCCTAGTTTTTCCAACTGGGTTTCAAGTATTTGATTCAAACTGCAAGCTTTCTGAGCAGATGAAAAGCTAGATTACAAAATCCCTGGTTTTTCCAATTAGGTTTGGATTATTTGTTTCAAACTGCAAGTTTTCTGACCAAATGAATAGCTAGATAACCAAATCCCTGTTTTTTTCAATCGGATTTTGATTACTTGTTCAAACTACAAGCTTTCTGATCATTTGCTAGATTATGAAATCTCTGGTTTTTCCAAATGGTTTTTGGTTATTTGATTCAAACAGCCAGCTTTCTGATCATATGAAAATTTAGACTACGAAGCCTATAGTTCTCCAATTAGGTTTCGATCATTTGATTCAAACTGCAAGCTTTTGATCAAATGAAACGTTGGATTACAAAACCTTTGGTTTTTCCAATTGTGTTTCGATTTTTTTTACTCGAACTGTCACCTTTCTGATCAAACGAGAACCTAGATTGTGAAACCTCTAGTTTTCCCAATTGGGTTTCAATTATTTGATTCAAACTGCAACCTTTATGATCAAAGATTGTAAAATCTCTGGATTTCCAAATTGGGTTTCAGCTACTTGATTCAAACTGCAAGCTTTTTTTTTCTGGTATCTAATGAAGGGGCTGAAACGGTGGGGGAAAAACAAGCGGGCAGGCGGCAAGGAAGAGCTGTCAGAGGAGGAAGTGTGGAGTGTTATGGATGAGTCGGGCAGCGGTCAGACGAGAGAAGCTGGCGGGTCTGGCGAGGGGAGAAGCTCCCAACAGCAGAACCGCCAAAAATCTGCACCCGTTAACATCCCGGAAAGTAGACGGAGATCCGAAGATGACGGAAATAAGAAAGACGGAAACGGAGATGAAGAGGAAGAACGTTTGCCGCCTCATGAATATCTGGCCCGCGAGTATGCGAGGAGTGAAACGGCGTTTCAGGCCGCTGGGCGGAACGGGAAAAGCAGAGACCTCACTGTACGAAACGCCATCTGGAGACGTACGGGTTTTTCTGGCTGATGCTGGAAATGTTCCCGTTAATTGACGGCAAAGTGTAATTGTGTTAGCATGTGTTATGTTAGACACAGAGAAGTATTGTTTCCGAGCTCTGTGCTGAAATTTGACTGAGATTGGAGGAGCATATTGCAAGTGTCCTCCATTCAAATTGGTAATGCCAACTCAAGATGTTCACAGCATTTCATTTGCCTCAGTTTCAACTGTTTTTTCTGCTTTTTTTTTTGTGATTATGGGTAATCAAGAATAATTTACAGTAGATTTCTCTGCTTGTTATACATTGGTATAGTGGAACTCTAGATCTTCTTTGAACTCAACTTTAATTTACAGTAGATTTCTTTGCTTGTTATACATTGGTACAGTAGAAAATATAATATTTGAATTTTTCAAAAAAAATTATTGAACTGTTTAAATATTTTTTATACGGTTTTGGATTATTCTATGATCTATCATCAAAATAAAGTATATTCCACTGCATAAGAATGGGACTGCATAAATATTTTTTTTTTTCTGTCATTGTTTCAGATAAGTGTATTCCACTGGATAAGTTCAATATTGAACTGCATACATATTTTTTCATTCATTGTTTCAGATTTCTAATGATCATCAGGGTGAAGTGAACTAAAACAAGAGAAATCTAAAATTTTGATTACAAAATTCAGACAATCCAATCCATAAGCTTCTATAAAGTCTAATAGATTTCTCAATTTCTTGTTATAAAACAGTGATATGACAATGGGAAAATTGACTGTAGATTCCCTAATTAACTCTTTGTTATATAAAACATGGATATAATTTAAATTCTTTGTTATATAAAACATCCATGTCACAGTGAAAATCTTGAAGATATTAAGTTTAATGTTAATGTTTCTGGATCTGATTGTGTACCAGCTTTTTCATCAACGTTTCTGATCACACTTCGTGAACCATCATCAGAATGCAAGAGATCAAGGAAAGAAAAATGATATTAAGTTTATATAATATTGAATTTTTAGTTAAGACTTTTGTATTTGATTGTACATTTTTTTTCTACCAATATTTTGAACCTATCATCCAAAGGAAGTGAACTATAAGAGAGATTTGAAATGTTGATAATAGTAATTATGTATTAATGACAGCAGATTTTCACAATTCATGATAATATTGCTGGAATATTTCTGGTTAAGATTGTGTAAGATATTTTTACCATCTACTTTTTGGATCATACTCCATGATGGATCATCAAGATGTGAGAATTCAAGGATGCAAAATCAAATATGGTACACAACCTTTACCCAGAAATGTTCCTACAATAAAATAATTGTGCAGTCAAATTATATTTTTTCAAAATAATCTAATAGATATCTGATTTTTCTTTTAATAACACATTAATAAGATTTATTAATCATTAAATTTATAAATTTCTATATTTAATTGAGTGTACATTTTTTCCTATAAAAACTTTGGATCATACTACTGTATGATCTACTATGAGATTGAAAGGAATTTCTGATAAAATAATTCAACTGTCAAATCCAAAAACTTACTACCTTTTACATAAAATATCTTAACTAAAGATTTATTAATAACAAAAGTTTCTATATTTAATTGAGTCGTACATTTTTTTGCTATGGAAACTTTGGATCATACTACCTATATGATCTACTATGAGATTGAAAGGAATTTGTGATAAAATAATTCAAGTGTCAAATCCAAAAACTTCCAAAACAGTTTTTGGATTATGAAACAGGGATATGACAGTGGTATGTATAAGTTACAGTAGATTTATAAGGACGATATGACAGTGGAAGTAGGTCCAATGGAAGCACGCGTTGGATTTAAAGTTTGATATGTGGATTATTGAAATTATGAGACGTGGGCCGCTCTCTCTCTTCTCCACACAAAAACATCACATAAACGACAACCCTCACACTTCGCAGGTCTTTTCAATCTCCATACAATTATGAATATGGGTTCAGGTCTATATCATCAACTTCAATATCACTTTGGTAAATGTAACTTCTCTCTCTAATTTACATTCAAGACTTCACATTGTTGTGTTAACTTGAAAAAACAATCCAAAATAAGAACACAGATCTTGCTCTGAACACTTTGATGACTGCCCTTGCTGAGCAGTTAATCTGTAAATTTATTTAGCTACTTCTGATCCAGCTCAATGATTGTTTGAATCAGTATGTTACGTTCAATAAGATCCAGAATGCAAGGGGTGCAGTATAATACTATGAGTTTGTTCATAATTTATATAATAATTTTGAATAAAATTTAAAAACAAAGGAAAAAAAAAAAGTTAAATCTTAAATAATTATAAAGTAAAATTAACATATGGAGGTTGTGCCCATTTAAACGACTGGAGTGTTGGGCAGTTTTAAATAAAAGAAAAAAAAAAATAGTAGGATATAAATATTTTTGGTAATTTGAAAGATATTAAAATTACAAAATGTCATAAAAAAAATTCATATAACACATAGTGGTGAAATTCATAATATATGTATATGTAGAAAGATATATCTAGTATTTTTAAGACAAATCTTCTATTTAGATAAAAAAAAATATCAATAGAAAATAGAGTCTTATAGAATGGTATCTTTTGACCTCCTTTATATAGATTTTTCTAACAAGGGAAATGCTAGTTTCATTTTATTGGGGTATGTCAATTAAAATAATTTCATTATGCCCCGTTTGATTAAGGAATTAGAATTTGACTGAAAACCTGATTATCTCAAAATAAGGTTTTGAAATTCCAGTTTTGTGTATTCGGAAGATAATTGGACCGTTTGGTTGACCCGGAAGATGACTGAGATAATCCATCTTCTGCATTTGGTTGTCCATTTCAAAATTAGAATTGGAATTGAGAAATTCATATTTCTGTGTTTGGATTAATATGTGTCTTGATTAATAGTACCTTGTGCTTGGGAATCAACCATTCCAAAACATGGGGATTGTCATGAGCTCCAGCCACTGCATAAAATATAGCACTCTGTCCATCCCAATCCTTGGTATCCATCATATTTCTGTGACGATCTAAAAGCTTACCACAAAGTGTATACTTTCCAAGGAAAGTTGCGACGTGGAAAAATTTTCTTCCAAATTTATCACCCGTTAATGCTTTCCCCCAGTTGACTCCTCTTAGATGTTCAATAATTTCCAATGCTACTTCCTCCTCAAGCACACCCTCGACTACATAGTGGAGTGCAACCTTTCCTTCATCGTCTCCTTGAAAAGGATCGACTCCTCCATCCACCAGCTTTTGAACCAGATCCGCAAACCTCATTTGCGAAGACTCGCGCAGATACGTTGAGATGTTCGGTATCCAAAAATGTTCATGCCAACTGCGCTCACCCGTAAAATAAGATGTTGGTTGGTTGGACTTTGACAAAAACCCAAAACCCAGAAATGATTTCAAATTCCACAGGGACATGTAATTATTATTATTTAGATATATGATGGTGTAATTGTATAATTCATTCATTAGAACATGTTTGTATAACATGGCTGAATATTTAATATGTATACTAGTGTTGTCTTTTTGCAATACTTATTAGAAATAATTCTTATGCAAATATGCATAAAAATATTTTTTAATATTATTATCTATAGACAAAAGATCTTTTTACACTATCAAATATGCATACATGAGAATAATTCAACATGGAAAGAGTAAAGTAGAGCCACCTAGAGAAGTTCCAATTACATGATTTTATACACATACTATTCACCTTTTCTTGTGATGTAATGGCTCATCATTGTGTTTGGTATGTGAATGAAGAACTTAATTGATGTTGACTTGAAAAAATATTGGTCATGCAAAACCATTGCATGAATATGTGTATCAGTTCACCCTTCTTGAAGATTAGCATCACAATTATAATGAATGAACCTAGGGGTGTTAGTTAAAAAGTGGGATTGATTACACATGGAGCATAACTTGATAAATCACATGCATGTTGATAACTTGTACATGTGAACCTAGAAGATTTTATAAGAAATCAATAATAATTATTGAAACCCCAAACTACTCATACTAATACTAAAGAACCAATTAAATTTTAGAGTTTAAGAGTGTAATTAACATGTAAAACATGATGATCCTAATTATTCTTTCTTGTACAAGGCAAGGGGATCTTTCCCTCGTAGTCATGAAATAAAAAGACGATATTGTGAAATTCGTGCTTCATATTTCAAGGAGATAATCTAATTTCTATATGTAAAAGACGAAATATAGAATAGTAGATAACATCATATTTGTTAACCTAGTAATTTCCTAAATTGGATTACAGGAATTTATATGTTGGAGTTGTGTTTTGCAAGATTACATGAGAGGTTTCTAAGAATAATGTTAATGTGGATGACATAAATTTGGTTTAAGTTTGACCATTAGAGAAATTTGTGAATGTTTCATAAGATTTTAGTCTATATAAGAACTATAAAATTTGGGTGTGTATAAAAATTTCTTTAACTTTAAGTACAAAGTTATAGAGAATATTTAAATATGGAGATACACTTGGGGGAAATTTGTTCTTCCATAAAAGATATCACTTTTCATTATCCTTGCACAATATAAATGATGAATTCAATACACAAGAGACTATGAAGTGTGCATTGTTTTTTTAATTTTTAGGTAAAAGGTCAAGGGCTCAACTTTGTATTACTAAAAATAATATGTACAATTATAGTATAGATATAGTATCCATAGGTTACAGAGTATTATAAGGGTCTAACATGAAATATTTACAATGGTATAGATATAGTATCTATAGGGTACAAAGCATTATAAGTGTTTTACATGAAAATCTAGAGATAAACCAAAAATATCACCACAAACTAGATATTAAAGAAAACCAAAACCGCAAAAAAATCCCCAAAATAGAGAAGAGGTAGCTTTATACAGAATAGAAGAAATATTTTCACTTGTTGTACTTTACTAATACTATAAATTAGTTTTATAAATATTGGATGGTCAACTTTGTGATTTAAATACATTATCTAAAGATAAGAATACTTTACTAGCAACTTTCTAGCATTTAATTAAAATACATATAAGAATTGGACTTTAATGTGCACCACTACTTGGCCAGGGAGACTAAGACTCTATAAAATTTATTTTGTGTGAGATGCTATCAAGGGCTACCAACCAATTAGTGTGTAATAAATTAATGAACAATATTGTGTCACTTTTGTTGATCATGGTTAATTGGATTGTAGAAATTTATATATGTTAGATTTGTGTTGTGCAAGATTACATCAGAGGTTTCTAAGAATAATGTTAATGTATCTTTTGTTTTACATGACATTAATTTGGTTTATTAAAACTACACATTTGACCATTAGAGATTTTTTTGTGATGTTTCATATGTTTTAGTCTATATAAGAACTATACAATTTGGGTGCGTGCATAAATATTTCTTTAGCTTCAAGTACAAAATTATAGAGAATATTTTTAAATGTGGAGATACACTTGGGGAAAATAAATTCTTCCATTAAAGATGTCACTTTTAATTATCTTCACACAAAATAAACGATGAATTCAATACACAAGAGACTATGAAGTGTGTATTGTTTGTTTTTAGGTAAAAGGCCAAGGCTTGAACTTTGTAAATTACATAAAATATTATGTACAATGTTATAGATATAGTATCTAGAGGCTATAGAGAATTATAAGGGTTTTACAAAGCTAAGATAAAAGATTACCATAAACTAGATGTTGGGGAAAACCAAAACCACAAAAAAATCCACAAAACAAAGAAGAGGTAGTCTTTTATGCAATAGAAGTAATTCTTTTCACCTATCACACTGTAATGAAACTATAAACTAGATTTATAAATATTTGATGGTCGACTTTGTGATTTAAATACATTATCTAAAGATAATAATGCTTTAATATTAACTTTCTAGCATTTAATTAAAATGTATAAGCATTGGAATTTATCGTGCACCACTAATTGACCAGAGAGAGAGAGAGAGAGAGAGAGAGAGAGAGAGAGAGAGAGAGAGAGAGAGGGTGTGAGTGAGTGAGTGAGTGAGTGAGTNGAGAGAGAGAGAGAGAGAGAGAGAGAGAGAGAGAGAGAGAGAGAGAGAGAGAGGGTGTGAGTGAGTGAGTGAGTGAGTGAGTGAGTGTGTGTGTGTGTGTGTGAGAGAGAGAGAGAGAGAGAGATTATTGAAAACCCTAAATTATCCTATAGGACAAACCCACAACCTTATACACTTTACTCTAACCTATATACTCATAACCTCTCAAGGCTTAACCCTCAACCTTATATATTTAACCTTGACACTTATACACTTAACCCTAATATCCATAGTCATAAATATAAATTCTTGATACCCTATACCATCAACACTAAATCCTATTTCTAAACCCTATGACCTAATCCAATTGGATAAACCCTATACCCTCAATCCTAAACCATAAAAGCTATACCCTCAACCCTCAACCGTATCTCTGAACCATGGGCCCTAAGGACTATATGTTAAAACCCTCAAACATATAAACTAAACCCTAAACATTCTTCCCCCAACCCTATCAATTATACCCTCTACCCTTAACCATAAACCATGTATCCTCAAACCTAGAAATCTTATCCCTCAACCCTAGGCCCTAAGGTCCATATGATAAACCCCCATATGTATACACTCAAATTTGAACCCCTAATTGTATACCCTCAGCCCTAAACTCTATCCCTAAAACCTAGTTCCTATAGCATATATCCTAAACCCTCAACCTTATATTCTATAAGCTCAATCTAAAACCCTATACCCTATACCATCAACCATCAACCCTATATAGAGTTTGTAGGAATAAAATCCTTTAGTATGAATTCTCAATCTTATATCCAACCCCAAACCTCTAAATCTATACTGTGAACCCTAAACTCTAACCCTCACCACTAGTCTCTAAGGTACATATGATAAAAAATCAACCATAAACTATATACCCTCAACCCTAGAGGTCATAGGCCCAAAATGATATTGGATAAATTATCAAACCTATACACTCAACCTTATACCCTGAAACCTTAACCCTCTCCCTCAACCCTAGGGAATAAAGTTTATGCACTTAATCTTCAATCCTACACACTAAACCTAATACTCTATATCTTCAACCATCAACCCTAAATAATTTCCCTAAAAACTAGGTCCTAAATATCGTATTCCAAACCCTCACCCACATACATTAATGCTAAATTCTATACACATAATGCTTAACCATAGACTCTATACCCTTAACCCTATACCTAGAACTCTTAACCATATAGCCATATATATACTCTACCCTAAAATCTAAATTGTATACCTTATACCCTCAAGATTAACCCTATCCATCAATTTTGGGCCCTAAGGGCTATATAATAAACCTTAAACCATGAATTAAACTCAACCTTAAACCATATACTATCAAACCAAAATCACATACTATAGACCACCAACCATAAATATTATTCCTTAATTATAGACTCTATAAGCTTATACACATAATCCCATACCCTATACCCCAAATTCAAAATCCTATACCATATATGGGATCCAACATAAACTGTATATAGAGGTCTACGTTCAAAAGTCTATACCGTTTGGTAGCTGGAATATGCCTGGAATTGGCATTAACTGATTCCCAATTTTTTTTCTTCCCTGTTTATGTCCATCCAAAAAAAATAGAATTGGAATTTTGAAATTCCAATTTTGCCCCAAAATGGGCATATGCATCTTCCACCCAATTAGGTGGAATTAGAATTTTGAATTCCAATTCCAATTTATATATAACCAAATTTAATATCTCGTCATATCCGTGACTTCTCCAAGCCTTCATTCTGAAACACATTGGTATATTATATTGCTATATACACACACATGTGTGTGTATATATACATATGTGATGTGTGTATACACACACATGTGTGTGTGCATGTGTGTATATACACACATATGTGCATGTGTGTATAACATATATATATACACACATGTGTGTGTGCATGTGTGTATGTGTACACACGTGTGTATATGCATATATGTATATGTGTATATATATACACATGTGTGTGCATGTGTTTATATACATGCATGTGTGTATATACATGCATGTATGTGTATGTGTGTATATACACACATGCACACACATATGTATATATGCATACATGTGTATAGATATATACACAAGTATGTGTATGTGTATATACACATGTGTGTACACACACACAGATATATATATAGGTGTGTGTATATATTCAAAGAAATTAAGAAAAACAATTAAAAATCCTTATGCATCTTCTTAGTCATCTTCTGTGCGAACAAAATGGGTCTAGCCCATATTCCGAAAATCATTTTCAGGATTAGTATCTTCCAGAATTGCAGCATCTTCTAGAATTGACTATATCCAGCATTTAGTATTCTAGCACCCAAACAGACCTCTATACTCTAAACTGTATCCCTCAACCCTAACTACAAACAAATTGTAGAACCAAGCACTATTATAGTACAACTAACTACACATTGTTTATAAGAAACATTCCACAAAAATACATCGTAAATTTACTTCTAGATAATAGAAGATGAGATAAAAAAAATATTTAAATATATTGAAACCAGAGCATAATGATAATAATTAGGGAGTTATTAAATATAATTTAATTTTTCATTCTAGAATATAGATGCTTTGATATGACATGATACTAATTGTAATCTCTCAAATGCCTTGTCATCAACGATAAAACTTATTGCGCCTTTGACATAAATGGAAATACTATGCTCAATTAAGAGAGAGGTATGAAGATAAATTAATAGAGAGGGATATATAGATAGATAAAGGGAGGTAAAGGGAGGGAGATAAATAGATCTAGAGGAGATATAAAAAGAGGGAGAGATGTTATGTATATATATATATATGTGTGTGTGTGTGTGTGTGTGTGTGTGTAGAGAGAGAGAGGGGTTTCTCCCAGGTTCAGTTGTGTAAATGTGCTCATAGGATACAAAATAATAATGAAGCCTTCTATGATGACTTATGAAAAAAATTTACTCTCCTCAGTACCTACATTTTTTATTACTTATTCAATGGTGTAAGCCTTTTGGGATTCTTATTACAAAATAAGTTGAAGAATTTGTATGCAAAAATTGTGAGTATTTAAATATTCAAAAATAAAGGATGATATTTAAATTTTTATAATTAATTTTTTGTTTATAATCTATAAAAAATACGTTATCCATTGTGTAGATATCTGAATCATCTTTCCAACACCTATAAAAAAATCTAACTTTTCATAAGAAAAATAAAGTTATGCTCATTTTACTGAAGTGTATTTTTTTAGGATTCCAAAATGGATATTCACTTTTTTTTTAAATGGATATCTATTATGAACTTGACATAGGATTACTAAAATAACTCTAGGAATTAGATATTTATTGGTAATAGAGATCCATTTTAATTTGGTATAATCAAACCAAATCTAGCTTTCATTTGATACAAAAATAAAGCCTAAGTTTCCTATTGTAACTAATGATGATGGACATTAACTACCTATTTGAGAACCTAATCAAGCTCACCCACAAGCCCTAGATTCACAAAAAAAAACACCATATTAATTGAAAACTTCTTCCTAAAAACCCAACAATCAAAGTACACAAATATATCAAACCCCTTCATGAAATGCTTGATTCCATTTTCCTCCTATCCTTCAAGATCTAGTATTGTAATGGATTGCTCTCATATTTGTTAGCACATTCACAAGAGGCTATAAAGGAATGGAGTATTGTTGATTGATGCAATATTGTAAAGATATGAGGATGGTAATAGTAATATTAAGATGATAATGACACTATGATGATAGCTATGGCTCTCAAAGATCACAAGTATGCAAACATGTTAGAATCCAACTGAGAGGAGAAAATTTTCTTTTATAGAAGTCCTCATAAGAATAAAGGGTTGAGATTAAGAGGTTAAAATATGAATGACTAAGATAAAAGGGTAGGTAAGAAATAATGAGAATAGAGGAGATTAATAGTTGAATGTAAATAAAGGGATGAGATTAAGTGGTAGGTAGAAAATTTTAATTTTTGGTAACACATCACATGATGCATTAGAATTAGACACGTTCGGAGATGTAAATGAAAAAGGTGAATTAAGAGATGAGTGACATTTGTCACATGCATAAAAATTTAGATTATGATCCATGTGAAAAAACTAAAGGGATAAATTAGACATAAAAAGGTAAAGAATAAACAAAATAAATAAAAATATTTATTTTATTAATTGTAGAAAAAGGAGATGTGAATATCAAATAACTAAATAAATAAATATTTATTTAATCATGGGATAGAAAAGGATAATGAATTGAAAAAATAAATAAATAATATTTATTTAATTAATAGAGGAATTATGGTAAAACAATTAAATAAATTAAGTATTTATTTTATTAATTACGACAATTTTAGGTGTCTACATTTTGCCCCTCTTTGAGACAATGCATCTTGTTGCATTGTTTCAAAGAAGAAAAGGTATAAGGACTATAAACATGATGCGTCGGTCATGGGAAATATGAGGATGGATGCAAGGAAAAATGTTCAAGGATGATCATTCCTCAAGAGGACATGTGGGTTATGAGAACACACACGTTCTCTCGAAAAGAAAGATGGGGGATTGAAGCTAGAAGCATGGATAAGGAGATGATAAAATCAATACCCATAGAAGAGGTTATGCATACAAGGATGAGAAGGATATGATGGATAGAAAGATAATGGCTGAAACTTGTGCTTTTTTTTAATATTTTATCATCACATCTTATTATAGAAATCAAATACAAGCATCAAGGTATGATAAAACTAGGATAAATCACATACAATTTGTAGGATAGAAAACACATTAAACAATAAGAAATACCTATGTTCATACTAGAGAAATATGTACTTTATGATCCTAGATAATCACATCCTAAGATGAGTCACTATGTCACTAATGACCAATCCAAAAATAATAATCAAGTGACTATACCATGTCATAGCTTCTTTAGTAAAATAAATCCTTGACAAATATAGAAAGCATGTCACTAAATAAAATATAGTGCTCACTAGACCAAACAAGTCACAATTCATGCAAATTTCTTGCTAAATATTAATAGTTCTTGATAGGTTGATAATGATCGAGTTGTATAGATTTAGGAAGGATTCATTGTGTATAAAACACATGATAGATCAAAATAGTGTCTAATTCATATTGTATAAGATAAATGATAGGTGATAAAGGTACTAATATTTATTAGGTGACTGATCAAATACATTTCAAACTAGCTTGATAGTTTGTCCATTGATTCATGGTTTGTTAAGCTTAATGTTTAATTGTGTTGATAGTGTTTGTTCAAAATGTTTTATTTTTAATATTATTAATTAATTTTTTTATATTTTTTATTTTTTAAATCTTTTAAATTTATTTGGATTTTGAAAATCTTGTTTTTTTGGATTTTTAAAAAATGGTTTTTTATTTTTTTTTTCAAAATTTTCAAGACAATTTATGATTCTTAGGATTCCCGTAGAATATTTTATCATTTTTATGATCTTTTCATGTTGTTTAGATCTCAAGAAAGATTCATTTATTTTTTCCTAATGTCTAGAAATACAAAACGGATAATGAGAGGATGAAAGAATTGATTGTATACAAATGGATAAGTGAAAGACAATGGAAGCTTATTTGATTTTTAAGGACCGTCTCATGATGCGATAACCTATTATTACAAGCTTAGGGAGTAGGATATGATAATATAAAGTAATGGAATGTGCAAAGAAAAGTATTTGGTCCTTAGAATGGACATGTCAAGATATTTTTTAAAATATATTTTTCATTTTATGTCCTTAGTTTTGATCAAAGATCAAGAGATGAATTTAGATAAAATGGAGATAGGATATCGATATGAGATAGATAGATAGTATATAAAAGATCAAGGGTGATAATGGATGATGGGGGAAAGAAATAAATAAGATAATGGATATGGAATTAAAAGGAGTAGATAAGATGAAGCAAAGAGGATACACGGTGTGATTGGAGATCCATATCCTTGTTAAGATCAATGTTGGAAAAGAGGAATATGGATGTATATAGGTTTAATGAGGGACAATGGAGGATGAGGGATAATAGAGATGTAGAGGATATGATAGTTTGGATGAAACTAGTTCCCTAGAGTGCAAGAGGATAATGGATTACACATGATACGCATTTGTCAAGATTTCATCATGGTACTTGCCCAAGGTGCCACAAGAAGTTATTTCCCCCATAAGATGAATTGTTTCTCTTTACTTTTTTTTAATCATTTTCCTTGTATTTTTTTCTTTCTTTCTTTCTTTCTTTCTTTCTTTCTTTCTTTCTTTCTTTTTTTCCTTTTTGCGAGAGATAATAAATGCATGATAGGAGTTGGAGGAAGGAGTCAAGCATCTTGTTCTTTAGATAGTAGCCTTGAAAAATTGTGCTACAATGTTTAATGGGTATTGAAGGTATGCTCAAATATGTTGATAGGATGATGGTAAAGGTATATGAAATAGATAATAAGATGGAATTAGGTAATTACTTATGCAACAGATTGAATAATGGATGGGATGTTGAAATATTTGTGTAAGTTTGAAGGAAATATTGACAACATCAACATTGACACACATATCATGTAATGCCCCGTACGGGAACCCATGAGAAATTAACTTAAATTTACACAAAGTTGATGTAATAATTGGGTATGTGTAGGATCATGGTATACCAAGCTATGGCCTTAAGTGGCAATGAAATTTTTTTTAAAAATAAGGGTTAGTCAACTTGATGTAAAAAGTTAAACATCTTATCAATGTTATGTGAAAAATTTGTAAGAATATAATCTATAGGAAATTGAATGTACTTTCTAAACTAATAGCCCTTTTATAAAATAAATTAATCTAATTGTTGAAAAGTTTAGATTTCAATACAAAAGTATGAAAATTTTAGGAAATCATAAAAAGTATAGTTGGAAAGTGACAATGCAAGAAATTATTATTTTGTCATTGATGTCAAACCTTAACTGGTGAGACTATTTCTATTTGTTTGAGTACCATATCTATTGATTGATGAAGAAGATTTAACAAGAAGACCAAGTGAATGGTTGAGTTAAGGAAAATAAAAGGGTACTTGATCAGTTGGCACTCTGGCAAAGTAATTAGTTGTTTATCTTTCAAAGACAGTTTTTCTAGCTGTTTTGTGCCGAGCAAGTTTGGCTTGTGCCGAGCAAAGTTGCTTATGCCGAGAAAATTTGTTTGTGCCGAGCGAAGTTGTTTGTGACGAGCAAGTTTGTTTAGTGCCGAGCACCAGTGAAATTGCTGAGTAAAAATAGTGATGTTGACCTACTTACAGTATTTGGATTAATGATGAGATTTGAGATCTCTGGCAAACTTAGTTAATTTTATTGGGATATGTAAAGTTAATTAAAGATTGATCCACATCATTTAGTGTATGGGTAACCGTAATTAATGCATGGTTTCAATATTTAATTAGAGACTACTTTGGAGAAGTAAATATAATGTAATGATGAAATGATCCATTGGATCTGACCTAACCTAAGATCTACGATCTTGATTAAGAAGAAAAGATTTATCTGACCTAGACAGAGAGGTATATGATAACCTCAAGGGGTTATTCATTAAGTGTGCAAGTGGATGTGTGTATGCAAGAGGATTGCATAGTTGATTTACTGATTGGCATGACCTAGAAAAGAAGGCTGAATATAGAAGCAAAAAGTTGCATGTGTGATTGCTTGATGGATTTCCAAGCAGATCAGAAGATTGAAATGACAATGCATGCCATCTAGTAAGTTAGCATCAGAGCTGTAATTGGATCTGAATTTACAAAGTAAGTTGTATGTATCAGATCACAACTGCTGATTACTTTCTAACCATTGTATCAGTTAAAATCCTTTAACAAGGTTGACCTAAC
>MU226954.1:881282-893808 GCA_018584345.1 Thuja plicata
GGTTGACCTAACAGTCATTTGTATAAATCCTCTAACAAGGTGACATTCAGGTGGAATGTTCTAAGTCCTCTAACAAGGCCACTCCTGACAGGGTGATTAAATCCTTTAACCAGGTCACACCTAATAGCGTGTTATTGTAACCTTTAACAGGGTTGGCTCCTCACATAGCTCACTTCAAAAGAGTGAAACTTGGTAGCATGTTACTGGTGGTTTTTCCCATATTGGGTTTCCACGTGAAATACTTGTGTCAACTTGTGTGAATGCTTATGGTTTGTTTTACTATTATGTTTCTACAAGCTAATTACATTAGACAGTAAACTACATGATTAAGTTGTTGACATATGCTACTGCTGCCAAGTAGATCTAAAATACATAAAGTTTTATTTGCTACATCTAGACCTGAGGATAACTGATTCACCCCTCCCCTCTCAGTTATTCTAAATTCATTCTAACAGTTGGTATCAGAGCTTTGGTCTCCTGAAAATAGTTTGAAGGTACTTGGAGCAAAAAGATCAAGATGTATAAGATGGAGGTTCCAAAGCTGAACAAAGATAACTTCCATGCATGGCAGAGTTTGATGAAACTGCATCTAGCCGGTATTAGAGATGATGCTAAGTGACTTATTGAAAATGACTATGTATCACCTACTACTCCTCTCACAGCTACACAACTAAGAGAAAAGAAAGAACACAATCAAACAATGTTGGAGATTGCATCCTCATTGAGCTATTCAGATTTTGATGATATAAAGAGCTGCACAAATCTAAAGCAGATGTGGGATAAACTAGCAACTGTCTATGGTGGAGATACAAATGTGCTGAGAGCTAAATCAGAAAGTCTAAGAGGTAAGTTTGATGAGATGAAAATGCAAGAAGGTGAAAATGCTAATCAGTATTATGGTAGAGTAAAAGAAGTTGTAAATGCCATTAGAGGAGCTAATGGAACAATAGATGAGAACACTATTATGAGAAAGGTACTGAGAACTTTACTTCTTGTATATGCTATTAGAGTTTCTACAATTCAAGAACTGAGACGTACTCCTAACAATAATCTGAATCTGGAAAATCTGATAGATAGACTCACTGCATTTGAAATGTCAAATTATGATAACTACAATCCACAAGGTATTGATTCTGCTTTTAGATCATAGCTGGTTCTCAATAAATCTAAGAAAGGAAAGAAACATGTGAACACTGATAGTGACACTACTGATGATGATCTTGAAGAACTTGAAGCACTTATGGAAAAAAGGTTGTCCAGAGGAAAAGGAAAATCCAGAGGTAAACTTCTTATCATTTGTTTTTCATGCAATAAAGTTGGTCATATAGCTGCTAGATGTCCTGATAAGAATGAAAAAGATGAAAGAAAGGACAACAAATACAAGGAATACAAAGACAGAAAGGATGACCAAGACTTCGGGAAATATAAGGATTACAAAGACAAAGGTAAGAAATCTTGTTATATTGCTGAAGAAACTTCTGATAATGATACTGACAATTCTGATGACAATGATATAGAAGTTGTTTATATTGCAATGAAAGACGATTCTGATGATGATGAGAAAAATGCATTAATTTCTTATAAAAGTAAAGGTGATTGTTGGATCATTGACATTGGTTGTTCCCATCATATGATTGGTGACAAGGATAAGTTTGAAACCCTAAACCAATGTAAAGGAGGATATGTAAAATTTGGTAATGACGCACCATGTCTTATCAAAGGTAAAGGATTGATTAACTTGATTGACAAAATCAGATGTGATAATGTGTATTGGGTTGATTATCTTAATTACAATTTGCTGAGTGTTGCATAGCTAAACACTTCTAGTTACAGAGTTGAGTTCCATCACAGAAAAGAAAAAATCTATGACTCTACTAGAGAACTAGTTGGAAGTGGTGATCAGACTAAAGGTAATTTGTTCTATCTGGATTTATCTGAAGAAACATGTTTGTTTGCAAAGTACAATGATGTTTGGTTATGGCATAAGAGGTTGTCATGTGAAATTTGATAAGTTGGTAAGCATAAGTAAATTGAAAAAGGTTAGAGGGCTACCTAAGTTAAAGAAACCTGAGAATGCAATGTGCAAACAATGTCAACTAGGAAAGATGACTAAGTCTAGTTTCAAGAGTAAAACACATATTTCAGAGGAAATTTTGGAATTAGTCCATACTGATCTTTGTGGTCCCATTGGAGAAAGAATCTACTGTGGTGCTAGATACTTTATTATATTTGTTGATGATTATTCAAGGATGATGACTGTAATGTTTCTCAAGGAAAAATCTGATGCATTCCAGTTATTTAAATGGTACTTCGCTAAAGTTGAAAATGAAATAGGAAAAATTTTGAAATGCTTAAGATCTGACAGAGGTGGAGAGTTTATTTCTAATGAGTTCAATAGGTTCTGCAATGACCGAGGCATAAAAAGACAGATGTCCACACCCAGGACACCTCCATAAAAGGGCATTGTTGAACGCAAGAATAGATCTATCATGGACTGTGCAAGAACACTAATGATGGAAAAGAATGTTGCACAGAAATACTGGAAAGAAGTTGTAAGTACTATAGTCTATACTTTAAATAGAGTACAAGTCAAGAAAGGTACAAATGCTACACCTTATGAACTTTGGTATGGTTATGCACCTAGTGTAAAGTACTTTAAAGTATTTGGAAGCAAATGTTTTATACTAAAGGATAATAGAAATGGAAAACTTGATGCTAAAGGTGAAGAAGGCATATTCCTTGGTTATTCAATGAAAAGCAAAGCATACAAATGTTTGAATTCTAATACTAACAAAGTTATGGAAAGTGCAAATGTTAGAATTGATGAGTTTGTAGAAAGGAATGAAGCTGAAAGTACACAAGATCTTGAAAGCTACATATCATTCGTATATCTGGATGAGGAAGATTCTAATACATTACCTGAGGCTACTGTCGAGCACAGAGTGGAGTTGCTGAGCAACAGCAAGTGAATGCTAAGCTATCTGATGGAGATGTCGAGTCTCAGAATCAACCAGAACTGAACACAAACATTGAATCTGAAACAAGAATTGAGCCTACTCTAAAAAAATATGTGAGGAGACATCACAATTCTGATCAAATCATTGGATCGAAGGATTCTACAATTATGACACGAAGTAAGTTGAGAAATGGCACATGTCTGTTATGTGAATTTGAGCCCAAAACTGTGAAAGATGCTTTAGAAAATGAAGATTGGATACAGGCAATGAATGAAGAAATTGAAAAAATTGAAAAGAACAAGACTTTGACACTTGTACCTAGGCCGAAGGATAAAAATGTAATTGGTATAAAGTGGGTATTTAGGAATAAACTAAATGAGCATGGAGATGTGACAAGAAACAAAGCTAGACTGGTATGCAAGGGTTATGCATAGAAGGAAGGAATTGACTATGGTGAAACATTCACCCCAGTTGCAAGATTGGAAGGAGTTAGAACCTTACTTGCATATACAACCAATAAAGGATTCAAAGTTTATCAGATGGATGTAAAGTCTGCATTTCTCAATGGTATCTTGGAAGAAGAAGTGTATATTAAGCAAGCTGATGGTTTTGTTGAATCAAACAAAAGGAATATGGTTTACAGATTGCACAAAGCACTATATGGATTGAAGCAAGCGCCAAGAGAATGGTATGAGAGATTGCACAATTATCTGATAAAGATTGGATTTGCAAGAACCAATGACAACAACAACCTATACTTGAAGACAGAGCAAAGAAAAGGTACATTATTAGTTGAAATTTTTGTAGATGACATCATATTTAGTGGACAAGATGTGTTATGCTAGACATTTGCAATAGAGATGCAAATTGAATTTGAGATGTCTATGTTTGGTGAGATAAAATTCTTTGTTCGCGTACAAATTTATCAAATGAAGAATGGTATCTATATCACTCAATCTAAATATATCAAGGAGATGCTAAAAAATTTTGGAATGGAAGAGTCCAAACCAGTGAGTACACCCATGGCTACTGGACAAAAGATGACAAAAGATGATGACACAAAAGAAGTGAACCAAACACTCTACAAATCAATGATTGGAAAACTATAGTATGTTGTACATAGTAGACCTGACATTGCCCTAGCTGTTGGAATTATTGCAAGGTTTTTTGCTAACCCCAAGGAAACTCACATGATGGTAGTAAAAAGTATTCTAAGATATTTGAAAGGAACTGATGACTATGGTCTATACTACAAGAAGAATGACAAGTTTGAACTCAGAGTTTACACTGACTCTGATTGGGCTGGAAATGTTGATGACAGGAAAAGCACTACTTGTGGAGCATTTCTTTTAGGAAAAAGATTGATCTCATGGACAAGCAAGAAACAGAACTGTACCTCACAATCTACAGCTAAAGCTGAGTATGTGGCAGCAGCAGTCAACTGTTCTAACATTGTGTGGTTGAAGATACTACTGAAAGGTATGAAGGAAGAATTCATTGAACCAGTTGTCATATATTGTGATAACACGAGTGCCATTAATATTTCTAAAAACCTTGTTATGCACTTGAAGACAAAGCACATAGCTATCAAGTATCATTACTTGAGGGAGCTAGTTCAAAATTAAGAAGTGAGACTGGATTATGTGAACACTAAAGAACAATTAGCAAACATATTCACAAAGGCACTACCCAAGGATGCTCATGAGTATCTACAAGGTAATATGGGGGTGATTCCCCTAACTGAGGCTAATTAAGTTCTGTATGGTACTGTTGCATCAAATATTATATTCAAAATACTTGACACATTGATGCATAGTAAGTCACACTTTAGGATGATGACTAAAGTTGTGAAGTTGGACAAGGACAGAAAAGAAGATCAGTCATAATCAAGATGATAGGATTAGCATGATACTGAAGATCTACATGATAAAGATTTCAATGTCTTTGGCATTGTTGTCAAAGAGGGAGAGATTTCCTAGAGGGAAAGATTAAGTATAAAGAGGGAGAGATTACCTATATAGAGGTAGAAGTTAAGTATAAAGAGGGAAAGATTACTATTGAAAACATTGAAGTGATTATTTACTCAGAGGGAGTCTACAGATGATTACAGTGTGATTACAAACACAGAGGGAGAAATGTTTTACAGATGAGAAGAAGCTAAAGACATTAATGAAGATTTGTTCATATCAAGGAACACAGGTGACTTTTTGGATTGTATGGTAACTATGCTTGTTAAATCATTGTTTTAATGTTTTGTGTTGCCATCAATGCCAAAGAGGGAGATTGTTGGAAAGTGACAATGCAAGCAATTGTTATTTTGTCATTGATGTCAAACCTTATCTGGTGAGACTATTGTTATCTATTTGAGTACCATATCTATTGATTGATGAAGAAGATTTAACAAGAAGACCAAGTGAATGGTTGAGTTAAGGCAAATAAAAGGGTACTTGATCAGTTGGCACTCTGGCAAAGTAATTAGTTGTTTATCTTTCAAAGATAGTTTTTTTTGTTTGTTTTATGTCGAGCAAGTTTGGCTTGTGCTGAGAGAAGTTGCTTATGCCGAGCAAAGTTGTTTGTGCCAAGCAAAGTTATTTGTGACGAGCAAGTTTGTTCAGTGCCGAGCACCAATGAAATTGACGAGTGAAAATAGTGATGTTGGCCGACTTATAGTATTTGGATTAATGATGAGAATTGAGATCTCTGGCTGACTTAGTTAATTTTATTGGGATATGTAAAGTTAATTAAAGATTGATCCATGTAATTTAATGTATGGGTAACCGTAATTAATGCATGGTTTCAAGATTTAATTAGAGACTACTTTGGAGAAGTAAATGTTATGTAATGATGGAATGATTTGTTGGATCTGACCTAACCTAAGATCTACGATCTTGATTAAGCGGCAAATATTTATTTGACCTAGACAGAGAGGTATATGATAACCTCAAAGGGTTATTCATTAAGTGCGCAAGTGGATGTGTGTATGCAAGTGGATTGCATAGTTGATTTACTGATTGACATGACCTAGCAAAGAAGGCTGAATACAGAAGCAAAAAGTTGCATGTGTGATTTCTTGACGGATTTCCAAGAAGATCAGAAGATTGAAATGAAAATGTAGGCCATCTAATAAGTTAGAATCAGAGTTGTAATTGGATCTGAATTTGCAAAGTAAGTTGTATGTATTAGATCACAACTGCTGATTACTTTCTAACCATTGTATAAGTTAAAATCCTTTAACAAGGTTGACCTAACAATTATTTGTATAAATCCTCTAACAAGGTGACATTCAGGTGGAATGTTCTAATTCGTCTAACAAGGCCACTCCTGACAGGGTGATTAAATCTTTTAACCAGGTCACACCTAACAGTGTGTTATTGTAACCTTTAATAGGGTTGGCTCCTCATAGAGCTCACTTCAGAAGAGTGAAACTTGGTAGCATGTTACTGGTGGTTTTTCCCATAGTGGGTTTCCACCTTAAATAATTGTGTCAACTTGTGTGAATGCTTATGGTTTGTTTTACTATTATGTTTCTACAAGCTAATTACATTAGATAGTAAACTGCATGATTAAGTTGTTGACATATGTTACTGCTACCAAGTAGATCTAAAATATAGAAACTTTTATTTGCTACATCTAGACCTGAGGAAAACTGATTCGCCCCTCCCCTCTCAGTTATTCTAAATTCATTCTAACAAGCACATGTATGTCTAACCACCTTAATTATGATAAAATGATGATATCTGTTGGAATAACTGAGAGAGGGGGGGGGTGAATTAGTAGCCACAAAAATTAATCCACTAATTCAACCAAAACTTATTTCACAAATATAATATCCTCTAGTTATCTTCTAATCCTTCAAGATGTATGCCTTATGTAATTATAACAAATATAAACTACTTGGTGATATATTGTTTATCTTCTTGATTAGCCTTTACCGAATAGCAGTAATTAAACTTAGTGTTTACCGAGAAATCCAGTTTTAGTAATGTGTAAAGAAAAACATCAAAGAAATGAACCATATACACATTTAACAATTAGATTTTAACGTGGAAACCTTGTTAAGGGAAAAACCACTTGGGACCGGTAACCCAAAATTTTCACTCTTCTGAAGTGAGCTTGGTGAAGAGCCAACCCTATTAAAGGTTACAAACACACTGTTAAGTGCAACCTTGTTTGAGGATTCAAAACTAAAAGTTTATCATTTGACCTAGCATTCACTATGTTTTCAACATGAAAACCTTTTGATACTCTTGAGTATCTCAATACAATAAGGATGGTTAAATCCCACTCGGTTAAGAGATTTTATGAATCAATGGTTAAACTGAAACAATAAATGATCTATTCAATAATACAACTTTAACTTGAAGATTTTCAGATCTATTGTTAGTCCATAAAATACCTCTCTGATCAATGTTCTCTTCAATTCTTTTTCTCCCCTTATTTCTTCTATCTACACGCTGAATGCTCTTTCTTCTATTGCTCGGTGTCTGCAAAATTCTTTGGCATTGTTCTTCAGCCTGTATGATCAGATCTGCATGAAGACTTTTATCATTATCAAAATTATATTCAGCATTCCTCTACTTCATAATGAATTACTTTTCTCTTTATATAGACATGATTTATCTTCTCAATCTCCTTGTCTTTCTCTTTCTTGACGTAGATTGCTTATTGATCCGCAAATCTTGTCATGCATTGCTTTAATCTTTAAAGCTTTTCTTTAGTTTTATTCCATAGATTTCTCCTTAACAACTGTGAATAAAACTAGCTTTAAATCTCCTTCTTATCCTTAGTTTACTTGATTGATGAAAATAAAGCAATCAATTAGTTAGCTCTAAATATATCTCCTTCTAGCTAAGTGTTTTGTCATTTTCTCACTCCAGTTTATTTCAGTCATCAACTCTTAGTTTTCTCAGTCATTGACTCCAGTTGTCCTCGGGCATCAAATTTAGTTCTAATAGGTGACCACTTTAGTCATGCTCAGTGTTGTGGTGCTTGATATACACTATGAACTTCTCAGGGTTCTCTATACGTCAGTGTGCACTGTCCATCGGTGTTTACTGTCACTCAGTGTATAGTGGCTTTTTATGTTTTACCGATAACATAAATTTTTTCTCTTTGGTTTCTTGAATTCTATGACAATATGTATATAACCAATCATATTATATCAAGTTGACATGAATGAAAATACAATGCATTAACTGATTTAATGTCTTGCATTTAATTTTTGCAACTCAGTGATCATCAACTTGTCATCTTTGAACATTCAATCAGTTATAGTTCATCAATTTCTCCCTTTGGAATTGATGGCAACATACTATGAAATATCTAATGTAAAACATGCCATAACATACCAAACTTATTGTCCTATAACCAATTCAAATATCTGACTCTCGGTAAGCTCTTCTAGCTTAGATTTGATTCTTGCAGAGTGCTTTCCCTTCATTCCCTTCAATGGATAGATGTAGCAATTCCGTCTTTTGATTATGTCTCTCCCTTTCTTATAGAATCTATTCTCCAATACTCTCCCTTTGATGGATGGTTACTTCATTGAATCTTTTCTCTCCCTTTGATGATCTCTATCTTCTTGATGGATCCCTTTGACAATATTTCTCTATTTTTTATAATTGGATATTCCATATGAATCTTTCTCATATTTCATGAATATCTCTCTCCCTTTGACAAAAATGCCAAACAAAAATATATTCATTGAATCTCCTCTCCATCAGCAATATAGCTCTATAGTAGACAACAATATCTGTGTTGTGTGGTTCAAATATGTACCTTCATGTACCAATATGCCATTGTCATCCATATCTCAGCTTGCATCAACATGATTGATCTTCTGATAATGTGTAGGCTGATGAAGCCTCCAAGTCAGCTTAGTGACCATTAGATAAGGGTCGAACCCCTAGTCTATTCCTCAAGTACTGATGTGGACAGAAGTCTTATTGCTGCTATAGAACTAGCTTGGCTCTATTCTGAGATCTTTTTCCTAGATCCCTTAGGGTGTTCACAACCTTAAACTAAGGTAAGTCACTCTCAAATTTACCTCCTCTTCAAGACTCAGTCCCCATCAAAATGATTTTCATCTCCTCCTTACTAAACCTACACAAATAGATTCATTCTTCCCACTCAATCAATGTTTTCAGAACATTGCTTTCATTCTCTTCCCTAGCCGGACTAGTACCAAGCTTGCCTTGGGTAAGATCTCCAGACTCTTTGTTGTTGCTTCTCCTACAGAAAAAAAAGGAAACTATGTACAAAGGCTCCTCTTGAGTTCCATCCCAACACATGACTCTCACCATGGATTCAGGAATCTTAAGGGGCCATTACTGTTTACAACCCAGAACGGGTGAAGAACTAATAACTTGCAAAATAGAAAATAAAGTAACTAATCTGCTTGCATGCAAAATGAACAAAGAAGTCTGATATCCACTAAAAACACTATCTGCAACTTCTCATTACTGGAAACAAAACAAAATAGTACAATAATCTACAACTCTGTGATTTCCTGTAGCTTCTCTTTTCTTCAATCTCTATTCTCACTAGATCTCCAAATGAATTCTTTTTGATGTTATTAGAAACCATCCTCTCATAGGAAACAACCCTAATAGTCAACACATTCATAAGAATCTCTTCAGGAACCGTTACACTAACCATAATGTCCATAAAAGACAAGATGCACTTTTCACGGGCTGTTACAACTAAATATTGCCAAGCGATAGAAATGCAAGCCGAGCTGCAGTGTTAACTTGGCATCAGTGTTAACTTGACACTCAGTGTTAACTTGGCCTTAGTGTTAACTTGGCACTCAGTGTTAACTCGGCCTTAGTGTTAACTCAGCACTCAGTGTTAACTCGGCAATTAGTGTTAACTCAGCCTTAGTGTTAACTTGGCCTCAGTGTTAACTAAGCAGCTCATCAAAGGTTCCCGATGCCTTGGTTGGATTTCCAGAGGCTTCCAAACTACCTCACACACACACACAACTAAAGGAAACCAACTAAGAAACCTATCTACACATGGATTGACCTAGTCATATCCATCTTAGGGAAAAAAAAATGACCTTCTAAGGTCCACACACACTATCTTGACTTGGCTAGAGTCAGTACATGCCACAAATAAGGACCTAGGGGTTGAGTTAGGTGTGCTCCTACACCATACTCCCCTAGATAAAAGAACAGTTAATCCATCCTTGGATTGAGCATGTTTGGATCAATGCCCAACCTCTTGAAGTCTATTTCTTTGATCCAAGCAGCATCAACATCTTCTTTGCCATGCCATTTGACAAGTTGTTCCATATAGTCTTTGTTACTAGTCTTCTTGTAGACCCTTGAGTCTAGTATCTTTTTAGCTATCATAGATGGAGTAGGGGCTAATTTTAGATCTTTTGCCTCTTGTATTACCTCTTGAAGGTTCTGATCAACATCTTGAATTGATCCTTTGTATGTTATCAAATCTACAATGTTGAAAACCGATGACAACCCAATGTCTTTAGGAAGCTCCACCTTGTATGCATTGTTTCCATACTTTGAAAGTATCTTACATGGACCTAGCCTCTTCATCTGTAGCTTGTGAGGAACACCCTTTTGTAACCTATGTTTTTTCAAGTGTACCATCACAAAGTCTCCAATCTGAAACTGAACATCCCTCTTTGTTGCATCCACCTTTTTCTTTACCTTTTTAGCATTCTCAATCAAATTATTTCTCACACTTTCATGTAATTCCCTCATTGAATGAGAAAATTCCTCAGCATGTCCACTACCATGCATTCCTTCCTTCAATTCTCTAAGCTCAAAAATTCCTCTTGGGTGAAATCCATAAACTATTTTGAAAGGACTCTTACCAGTGGATCTGTTCATTGTATCATTATATGCATATTTAGCTTGCCCAATGAGTTGGTCCCATGCTTGACCATACTCCTTGGTGAGGCATCTCATTAAGTTACCAAGACTCCTATTGACCACCTCTGTTTGGCCATCTATTTGTGGATGATATGCAGATCCAAAAGACAAATTAGTGCCCAACTTTTGCCATAAGGTCTTCCAAAAATGGCTCATGAATTTGTTGTCCCTGTCTAAAACAATACTAAGTGAGAGCCCATGTATCCTCACCACTCCACTAAAAAATAGCTATGCAATGTTACAAGCATCATGAATAGTCTTGCAATGTATAAAATGTGCCATCTTGCTAAATCTGTCTTCAACAACATAAATACTATCATATCCCTGCCTTGTTCTTGGCAAACCAACTACAAAATCCATGCTTATGCATTCCCATGGTTTAGTTGGGATTGGAAGTGGCTGATAAAGACCTACATTAGATGATGTGCCCTTTGATTTTTGACACACTACACAACTCTCAACATACTATCTAACATCTCTATTCATTCTAGGCAAAAAATAGAACCTAGTGACTAGCTCTTGAGTCTTACTGACTCCAAAATGACCACTAAGTGCTCCATTATGTTTTTCTTGGATCAAATTATCTCTCATAGACCCTTTAGGAACACAAATATGACCTCCTTTAAACAACAAATCATTCTGTAAAGTATATTCAGAAAACTTACCATGGAAGTTGTTTTTAAACTCCTTGCATACCTTGTAGATTTGAGCAAAATCTTCATCTTCAGCATATAGGTCTTTGAAGCTATCAAATACCTATGCTTTGTAGCTGAACTTCTTGGACTATGAGCAGCCTTCTTCTCAATGCATCAACAAACTTGTTCTGTACTCCCTTTTTATGCTTGATATTGAAAGTGTAGGCTTGTAGATACTCCACCCACTTCATGTGTTTGCTGCTAAGTTTGTCTTGAGAGCTAAGGAAGCTGAGAGCTTGGTTATCAGTGTATACTATGAACTCCTTTGGCAGAAAGTAGTGCCTCCACTTCTTGAGTGCTTGGACTAGAGCATACAACTCTAAGTCATAAGAAGAGTACTTCTTCTTTGCATCATTTAGCTTCTCACTATGGAAAGCTACTGGTCTTCCTTCTTGGCTTATGACAGCCCCAATGGCCACATTACTTGCATCACATTCTACTATAAAAATCTTATCAAAGCTTGGAAGAACTAGAGTAGGCAACTCTGCGATCTTCCCCTTGAGTGTTTCAAACCCTTTTTCTTCTTGTGGTGTCCATTGGAACTTTGTCTTCATCCCAATTTTAATGGTGTCTAACATAGGTGCAAAAATTCCACTGAAATGTCTAATGAAATTTCTATAATACTAAGCTAAACCATAGAAACTTCTCACCTCAATAGCAGCCTTGGGAGTAGGCCAACTTAGAATGGCATCCACCTTTTCTTGGTCCATTTTTAGGTTACCTTGTGACAAAACAAAACTGAGATATACCAGCTCCTGCTTCTTGAAGTCACACTTCTCGAAGTTGATCATTATCTTCTCATCATGCAATTTCTTGAAAACAAATTTCAAATGCCTAATATGCTCCTCTTTAGTTTTGCTGAAAACTAAAATGTCATCTAAGTAGACAACAACAAATTTACCAATGCATTCTACCAATACCTCATTCATCAACCTCATAAAAGTTGAGGGAGCATTAGACAAACCAAATGGCATTA
>MU226954.1:894572-912964 GCA_018584345.1 Thuja plicata
ATGGGAAGAATGTCACATAGAACTCTATCTTTATACTTTCCAATGGTGAACTCTACCCATGCTTGTTCTCCTACAAACACATGTTGTCCTTTGTTGAGCCATGTAACCTTGTATGGGTTTTCATGTGAAATCCTTTTCAAATTTAATTTGTTGGCTGCTTCTTCACTAATGATATTATCATTTGAGCCTGAATCAATAATGACTCTACACACCTTTCCTATAATCTTGCACTTCACTCTAAAGAGTGCTCTCCTTTGGCTTGGTTCTTCTTTGCTGGGCTCTCTGATTAAGGTCCTCCTTATCATGAGGTTCTCACCTTCTTATGATTCTAATGGTACCTCAGATGGCTTGCTACTGCAACTTGATTCTTCTTGGACATAGTTAACTCTTTTTACACCTCCTTGAGAAGTAGATCCTTTTTCAGGACACCGATATGCAGGATTTCCAAATTGCTGACAATTGTAACACTTCATTGAAGAGAAGTAAGATCCTCTTCCACAGTTATTATTTCTTCCACTTGAACTACTATTTGAACCTCTTCCATGGTTATAACCACCTCTTGTGTTACTAGATTCTCCTTGATTCTCAGTGTGTTTGGACTCACTCTGATTTCTTCCTCCATATCCTCCTTTATGACCTCTGTTGTCTCTTCCTCTTCCTCTTCTATTTGAATCTTGCTTCTTCTTGAATTTTTCCTCCACCTTGAGGGCTAGCTAGTAACATTGGTGTATAGTCTTGGGGTTTAAGAGACTAATTTCATCTTGGATACTCCACTTGAGTCCATTCAAGTACCTAGCCACTTTTAGGCTTTCTTATTCCATCACATGCAACCTTAAGCATAGTTTGCAAAATTCTTTGGTGTAGGAACTGACTTCTAAATCTTTTTGTCTCAGATTCTGTCTCTTTTTGTGCAACTGCACTTCATAATCATCAGGAAGATAAGTTTCCTTCATCTTGGCCACCATACCTTTCCAACTAGTTATGGGGTTCTTTCCTTCTTTTTCCCTCTCATCTTGGAAAAAATTCCACTAAGTGAGAGCAGTTCCTCTCAACCTTGTCTTGGCTATTCTTACTTTCTGAGCTTTAGTCACATTATCATAGTCAAAGTGATTTTCAAGACCTTCTATCCATTCCATGATTAATTCTGGTTCCATCTTGCCACTAAATAGAGGCACACCTTCTAAGGACTTACCACTCATTGCCTTCAATGCTTTCAAGAATGGCTCTTCTTGAAGCACATGGTCTGGCTCTGGAATAATGTCTTCCTCTACCACTGCTTTACCCTTTCCATCAACTTCTCTCATTCATTCACTAACTGTTGCATTCCTAAGCTGCATTTCTTCTAACTTAGTCACCATTTCAACTAATTGTTCCTTTAGGAGTCTATTCTCCTCCTTTTTCTCTTCCACATCTTTTGCGAGTTCTGCATTGGTCACCATCTTGGATGAGTTGACAGAAGTTTCTATAGATAACATCCAAACAACACACACCCAAATCTTTTAGGGCTCCAATACCAATCTAATGTGGACAGAAGTCTTGTTGCTACTACAGAACTAGCTTGGATCTGTTCTAAGATCTTTTTCCTAGATCCCTTAGGGTGTTCACAACCCCAAACTAAGGTAAGTCACTCTCAACTTTACCTCCTCTTCAAGACTCAGTCCCCATCGAAATGCTTTTCATCTCCTCTGTACTGAACCTACACAAATAGATTCATTCTTCCCACTCAATCAATGTTTTCAGAACATTGCTTTCATTCTCTTCCCTAGCCAGACTAGTATCAATCTCCTATAGAAAAAAAAAGGAAACTATGTACAAAGGCTCCTCTTGAGTTCCATCCCAACACATGACTCTCACCATGGATTCAGGAATTTCAAGGGGCCATTACTGTTTACAACCAAGAACAGGTGAAGAACTAATAACTTGCAAAACATAAAATAAAGTAACTAATCTGCTTGCATGCAAAATGAACAAAGAAGTCTAATATCCACTAAACACACTATCTAAAACTTCTCATTACTGGAAACAAAACAAAATAGTACAATAATCTGCAATTCTGTGATTTCCTGTAGCTTCTCTTTTCTTCAATATCTACTCTCTCTAGATCTCCAAATGAATGCTTTTTGATGTATTAGTAACCATCCTCTCATAGGAAACAACCCTAACGGTCCACACATTCACAAGAATCTCTTTAGGAACCATTACACTAACCATACTGTCCATAAAAGACAAGATCTGCTTTTCACGGGCAATTACAACTGAATATTGCCAAGCGACAGAAATGTAAGCCAAGCTGTAGTGTTAACTTGGCTGCAATGTTAACTCAGAATCAATGTTAACTCGACACTCATTGTTAACTCAGCCTCAGTGTTAACTCGGCACTCAGTGTTAACTCGGCCTCAGTGTTAAATTGGCACTCAGTGTTAACTCAGCCTCAGTGTTAACTCAACCTCAGTGTTAACTAAGCAGCTTATCAAAGGTTCCTGATGCCTTGGTTGGATTTCCAGAGGCTTTCAAACTACCTCACACACACACAACTAAAGGAAACCAACTAAGAAACCTATCTAGACATGGATTGACCTAGTCCTATCCATCTTAGGGAAAAACAAATGACCTTCTAAGGTCCACACACACTATCCTGACTTGGCTAGAGTCAGTACATGCCAGAAATAAGGAGCTAGGGGTTGAGTTAGGAGTGCTCCTGCACCAAGTACTCTAATTTATCTTTTGGAAATGGTTTTGTGAATATGTCTGCTAATTGTTCTTTGGATTGTACATATTATAGTATCACCTCTTTCTCTTGTACTTGTTCACTTAAGTAATGATGCTTAATAGCTATGTGCTTTGTCTTAACATGCATAATATGGATTTTTGAAATGTTGATAGCACTTGTATTATCACAATAGGTAATCACTGGTTCAAGAATTTCCATTTTCATACCTTTCAGCAATTTCTTGATCTATGCAATGTTAGATAAATTTGCAGCAGTAGCCACATATTCTACTTCTGTAGTTGATTGTGATATGCATCCTTGATTTTTACTTATCCATGTGACAATTCTATCATCCATAAAGAATGATCCCCCTTTTGTGCTCTTTCTATCATCTATGTTTCCAGCCCAATCAACATTAGCATAGACTTGTAGCTCAAATTTGCCTTCTTTATTATACCACAAACCTCAGTCTTTGGTCTTCTTCAAATATCTCAAACTTTTTTTGATAGTAGTTATGTGTGATTCCTTAGGACTAGCAGAGAATCTTGCAACTATACCAACTACATGTGCTATATCTGGTCTTGTGTGTACACCATACATTAGTTTTCCAATCGTAGATCTGTACAAGGTCCAATTTACCTCAGTTTTCTTGTCTTCCTTTTTAAATTTGCATCAAGTTGCCATAGGTGTTCCACTTGTTTGGAGTCCTCCATTTTGAATATCTTCAGAACTTCTTTGATGTATTTGGATTGTGTGATGTAGATGCTTCATCAACAAATAACTTGCATAGCATATCATTACCTCCAAATATGATATCATCAAAAAATATATTGGAAATCAAAACTTTATCATCACTTTCTCCTTTCAAATACATATTACTATTACCACTTGTTCTAATGAATCCAATTCTAATGAGATAAGACTAAAGTCTTTCATACCTTGCTCTCGGTGTTTGTTTTAATCCATACAAGGATTTGTGTAGTTTACATACCATGTTCCTCTTGTTAGGATCAACAAACCCTTTAGGTTGTTCAATGTATACATCCTCTTCTAGTATTCCATTCAGAAATGTAGATTTAACATCCATTTGGTATACTTTTAATCCTTTAAAAGAAGCATAAGCATGTAGAATTTTTACTACTTCTAGTCTAGCAACGGGTGCAAAGGTTTGTCCATAGTCAATACCTTCTCCTTGTGCATAACCTTTGCATACCAGTCTTTCTTTGTTCCTTGTGACTTCTCCATTCTCATTCAGTTTGTTTTTGAATATCCATTTGGTACCAATGACATTTTTGTCACTCGGTCTAGGTACTAATGTCCATGTTTTGTTCTTCTCAATCTGTTCAATCTCTTCATTCATTGCACTAACCCATTCTTGATTTTCAAGTGCAGTATTAACAAATTTAGGCTCATAATCACAAATCAAACATCTAGTGTTAAGAGACTTACTTCTTGTTCTCATTCTAGATCTTTTATCTCCAATAATCTTGTTTTTTTGATGGTGTCTTCTTACATATTTTTCAAGTATAGGTTCAGATCTCTGTTCATCATTCTGATCATAATTTTTGTCTTCATTGTGATCATCATCACTTAGGTCAGCATTGTGATCAATTTCCTAATTTTCAGTGTGTGCATCCTGTTGCTGAGTTGCATTATTTTGTCACTCGATAGCTGTTGTGGTTCGACAACATACACCCCATTTTAGCCACTTGGCCTAATGGGTACCCCCTTTTTTGGGGGGTCTTTCTGCCTTTTTGTGGTTTGGATTCCTTAGGGTAAACCTGGCTAGGTACCAAGTGAGTTAGGTTGCAGGCCTCTAGTGTGCTCCTAATAGTTGGATGCTAGTTTTGGTTTCCCTTTAGGTCTTTCTTCCTCCCCTTGTTTTCCTTTTCATTTTGAGGTCAGCTTTAGGGTTAGTTTTTGTTAGTTTTGTTTGAAGTCCTCTTTGGACTTGGTCATTTTTTCCCTTTTTGGACTTTTGGAGTTGTGGGGTTATTAGGACCTCCTCAACCCTGAAAGAAAAAAACTCCGATGCTTCCCACATCCTTTAAATAAGGCATGATTTTCATTTTTTCAGACTTTCAGAGTCTGACACTCCAAAAAAAACACCCTGCAATTGCCCAAGGCTCACCTAGTCCTCACCTTCGGGGTAATTGGAGTTTTGGCCTTCGAAACTTTGAAATTTTTACAATGCCTCAAAACTTTGACTTCTTGTTGTTGGCCACAATATTGGGTTTTCAAACTTTCACACTCTCGGGATCCTTTCAGACTGTGACAGTCCAAAAATTCTAGTGGGCTCAAAGTCTCAGATTTTGAAAGGTACTTTTGGGGTTTTTTTCTATGTTTTAGTTTTTTGCATTTCTGGAAGTCTTCGGGGCATTTTTGTTCTCCATGGACTGAATCTAGAAATCTTTGAGACCTTTCTAGAAAATTAAACGGTTTGCAATTACAAGATATGGGCAAGAAGTTATGACTTCTCCAAGTAGACCTAATTTTCTATATAATGTTTTGTAGTTTTGGTAGTTTTTTTTGTCACAATTTGTAATTTGGATCGTCATAAGAGTGGTGGCTCAGAGAAGTTTCTTATTTTCAATAACATGATGCTGACAAATGCATTTTCATACAAGATATAAATATTTCAAATTCTCAACTAGTGAAAAGAATGTCGAAAAAGATAACAGCTCTGCTAATGAAGTACCATTTCAAAGGATACCACACCCGCACTAAGGTGGGCAATCTGCACAAGAAAGATTTGCAAAAAATGTTCCAATTCAAAAAATATGAAGAAAATCATGAATGGCATTGGAAAAGTTCAAAATTTTGAAGGATGTCTTCCCAGGTTTAGGGAGAGGCAACAGGGGAAGTTGAATTTATGAAGTTGCTCAATTTTGATGATGTCAAAGAATCTACAAAGAGATCTTGTAAAGCTCGCCCAAAAATCCTAAAAAATTCATTTTGGACTTAGCCATTTTTCCAGTCATGATATTTTTGGAGTTTCAGAGATGTCAACAACCCCGAAGTCATGAAATGTTGAAAACCCTGAAATCACGAAATGTCTAAATGCCAAAAGTGTCAAAATGCTAAAATGGTGAAAGTGTCAAAATGTCGAAAGTGCCGAAATCCTGAAACCCTAAAATCCCCAAAAAATTTCGAGACTTGTCAAATTTTGCATAATGAAGATTTTTGACACCTAGCCATTTTTTTGAAGAAACAATATTTCATACTTAGCCATTTTTCAAAGATAGTTTTTTGGCCTTTTGGCCTCTGAAATTCCAAAATTTTGGGGGTCCCAAATGTGGTTCCACACTTCGTCAAGTTTTCACTTTGAAAACTTCAGAGTAGAGGTCGAGGTCCAAAATTTTGGGTGTTTCCAGAGAGGTCACTTTTTTGCATGGAAGTTGAACTCCAGATCAGATGGGTGCCTAACTAGAGTTCATTTTGGAAGGACTAAGGGTCCCCTATCAGTTCCCACCACAAGGAGAGCCTCAGATGAAGATTCCAAGGGAGAAATCCAAGATCAAGAAGAAAACTCCAGGTGCATGCGAAGAAACCCCATCTTCTTTCTCTTTCTTTTCTTGATGATTTTGATCCCTCTTGCATGGACAAACTGATTGTAAATGGATGAAAACTCCATGCAAGCTATCTAGCATTAGTGAGCAATAGTTTTCCTTTGCAAAATTTTTAGTTTTAGTTCAATTTCATTAATTTAGAGTCTCCGATGCCCTAATTTTGGCATTTAGAGTTGTAGATCAGAACTCTATATATTGTAATCAAATGCAATGTAAAAGGGTCAGATTCTTAATACAATAAAGATCTACATTCAGTGCTTCATTCATGGTGTGTAAATTTCTTCCATCTATGCGAATTGGTGAATGTGTGTATGCATTATTCATTCCTTTCAAAGGTCCTTATCTTTTATTATGTTTTGAATTCACGTTTACCTTAGTTGGAGTTTGTTGTTGTCTACCTACCTTGTTGTGATGAATGCATGGAAGGGATCATCTATTTGGGGCTTAACAATAAATCCATCTCATGGGTGCGCACATCTTGGTGGCTTCATGAGTTGATAGATTTTGAATTTCTTGCACGAGTGAATTCATCTTCTCTCCAAACGCTTGCATCCATTGGGTATAGAATTGCGACTTTGTCTGATTTATACCTCTTAGGTTTGTTCCAAATCTCCTCACCATTAAATTCACAAGGAAGGGTTTACAATGGTTTATGTTCATAGGATTTTGTTTAGTAATTTTCTTTATTTCTTGTTACCTTTCTCCTTTGAATTCTATCTTAAATTTGAAGGTAATCATCTTGAAAATACAAAATTGCACTTTTCATTAAGTGTAAATCTTGTTAAATCAGAAAACCCCAAAAACAGTACTAAAGATTGTTTTGAAGTTTGATGTACTTAACATTTCAACAAAGGCCTCCTCATGAACATTCACATTTATCTTCAACTGAGTAACCAATCAGGTTGTGACCTGACCCCAGAGAACCTTGGGAATAACTTCATTATTCTTTCAAGAGAGGAAATCAAATCTCAAGATCCTATCAAGTTGGCTTGTGTAAAAACAACACTCAACAAAAGTGGCGCTAGAAGGAGGGAAGAATTAAGAGTAAAAATCTGGATAACATCAGATCTTTCTCACAAGAGTGATTCAAGTGAGTGCTTAGATCATCTCTGAAAAGAGGTGAGTTCCTTGAACTTACTCATCACCACAGAGCTCGCAGTGACAAAGGAAAGTCAAGAGAGAACCCCTCTCACCATCGCACTGAGCCACAAAATATGCTCAAAAAACAAACACACATCACTATCCCGACTATCCTCACAACCATACACCAAAATCAGAACTTATAAAATTAGAGAATTAGTGGTATGCAAACTCTCCATCATCACGCCAAAAAAAGGAGGCCAAATCAAAAGATTTCATGGTTACATGCACACTTGAATGGGTTGGATATTGACAAGATCTATCTTCAATGGGTAGTCCTTTGTGTATACTAGGGGCTCTCCATGATATTCCTTTACATGCACATAATAGGCTTCCTTTGTTCTTCCCCAATAATGGACAAAATGCTACAAACCATGTAAGGATTTGCAAGGATCTAATGCATTTTCTTAAAATTGAACATGAAGATGTTGTTTGCAATATATTTGTAAAGACATTTCAAGGTGTAGCACTTGAATTGTATGTGAGACTTTCATCAAATTCTATTTTCTCTTGGGTTGAATTAAAGGATTTATCTTAATTCAATTTGATCCCAATGTGAGTGCACAAGATTTTGTATTCTATTTTTCTACTGTAAGGACACCTCAAGAGTCTATTGCCCAATTTAATCATTGATTCCTTCTCATGTATCAAAGGCTCCAATATTCAAAATGGATGGTGCACGATTTGAAGTTAAAAGAACATTATTTATGGTGTTTGGATGTCTCATTTGCAAGAATAATTAGATATTTGGGTGAGATTACTACCTTACATGATGCATTCAACAAGGATCTTTTCTTGGCACGATGTGGATGGGATGATACAAATGGTACGAGTGGTCCAGATGAAAGTTTCCATATGCAATTGATTGAATGTTTCCAACCATTACAACACTATGTCAATCTAGTCAACATAACATATCAGCTACAATCACCTTGTTCAACTGATTACAACTTGCCTAATATCCAAATGATGCAATCATCCAATAGAAAGAATCAGGTGAATCACTTTCAAGATCAGAGTTGGAGTCAAAATGCCCGTACTAAGACCTTGGATGCAATTATTTTACCTCCCAATGATGGTCCTTTGACTATATTGTCATATTCTTGTCATACTCAAATACTTAATACCTTGATCCATGATGATTATTCAAATGGAGAGCTTGCTAGCCAGCCATATGAGCATGAAATGGGTCTAAAATTTTACAGGAATCAATAACTCAAGTTACCAAATGACTTTTTCACAAAAATTAGTCATGAGGTATCAAGACATGAAAAAAAAACCCAAGAGGATGAGACATATTCAATGCTTCCCTAGAATTATGGTCATGAACAATCGACAAGTACAAAATGTTTGACATCTTTGCAAGGTAATTTTGATGACTCTTTTGAAATTGAAAAGGGTTCAAATAATGAAGATGTGAAGATACTCATAATCTATGCTTGGTGGATATTCCACTTGAGCAAAGTAGAGTGAATGAGAGATTGCAATAATTGGGTATTCCTATGTCATTATTAGATTTTGCATGGATGGACGGATGTAGGATACACCTCACAAACCAACATTGTGAGGTGGATTAACTTGTTTTCCTTGGGAAGATGGACTTCTATTTGAAAGGAAAGATGACTATTGAAGAGGTATTAATTCCTATAGTGGATCATTGGGATAATCAATAAAGGAAGGAGGAAGATGAGTGTGATCAAACCCATGAGAATCTTGAAGATATTTTTCCACTTGATGAGGAAGTTAAAGTGGTAATCATACAAAAGAATGATGGTGAGAAAATTCAAAATGATGTAGAGAATGAAATTATAGATACATTCATAGATATTTTCATGATAAGTGAAAAAGAAGTCTATTCTCATAAAATCATGAGTGATTATTCCCTTCATTGTTTGAATTTTAATCATGATGAAATTCAAATAAAGGAGATACAAGAGGTTCAAAAGGATGATCAAAGAGTTGTCCAAGGGGCTGAAACACTCACACATGGCCAACAATGTGGAACGACAGCCTTATCAATCGAGAAACAATATGACTCTTTGTCTATATCATCAGATGAGGTAGATAAAGTGCTTGATCTAGTATCATGTTTGAGTAAATAAATTTCTATTTGTGGGTATTCCATGCATACATCAGACCTTGCAGTATTCGATTCATGTAGAGTTCATCCATTTAATCTACATCCAGAAGTAAGTTCTCCCGACTTCATGCTAGCTTGGGAGATTACCTTAGAAGGTAAGAATAATTTTGAACATTTTTATTTAAATCTTGAGGGAGAAAATGATTGGATTGATGATACTAATGATTCTTACAATTCAAACATCATGTTTATGACTGAAGTTGTTAGTCCTAATGAGGTTAAATGTGATGATTCATTATTTAGGCCTAATGATGATTATAGAAAGGATCATAGTCTTGATGCTTTTCCTTTTGGGCCTTTTTGTAATGACAAGTATAGTACATTTCCAATGCCTATGTCTTCTTATGGTGTGCATGTACTTGATGAGGATGGAGTGGTGTACCCTGAGTTAAGACCTCCAGAATAAGAAATCATGTTGTGTGATTATACTCCCATGGTTGGGAACTCACTAAATTAGGTTGTATCTCCCCACTATACCTTAGATTTTTTTAAATTCCAATTTGACTATGATGCTAAGGGTGAAAAAATGTGTTTGTGTATTAACCATGATCATGGAGAGTTGCCACAACTTCTAATTTTGTATAATTTGTACCCAGAATTTAAACAAAACTTGTCTAACTTTTATTTTTCAGAGTACAAAGATGAGTTTGCATTTCTTAGAACTATACAAAGTGTGTTATTACTACTGCATGGAAAGAAAAATCAATTACTCAGAAAATCATATGTTTTTTTTTCTAAGTCTTTTGTAAATTTATCCTTAGCTTTGAATAGCTAGCTGTTAGTTTTTTCTTTGTGTTTTAGTAGCTAGTTTTGTTTCTTGTTTCTTTTTTGTCAGTGTGTCTTTCTTTGTTTCTTTTTGGCTTGGTTTTTTTTCTTCCTTTTTTTTGTTAGTCTTAGGGTAAGTGTGTTTTGTTGGGGCTATTCTTGACAAGTGGTCTATACCAACTAGTCCTCGATGAGGGATAAAGGTATTTCTTAGTCAAAATTTCCAAAGAGTTGTATCTTGCAAGAAGCTATAACACGAGGATCATAAATGGTGATACCTTTTTTCTGGAAACCAAGGTGATATTCAAATGTTGATCATCCTAAATCATGAGATATATTAAAATACGACATTGGAAACATTGATTTCTTGGGCATTTTTTAGTTAGAGTCATCCTAGCATGTTGACATGGGTACCCACCAATCCCAGAACCCTTCTCCGTGTGCAACCTGACTAAAAAAAGAAAAATAAAAAAAAGGAGTAAGGAAAGAGATGATAAAAAGGATAATAACGTGAAAGAAAAATGAATCATTCAAAGTAATTGTTTCTACGGTGATTAGAATATTATACCAAGGTAACACAATCTAAGAGTTGCCTAGGTTTATCAAAAGAAATAAAATGAAGGCATTCAAGAAGTAGCATACTCAAAGAACAAGTGGCTTGAACCAGTCACCAATCAAGAAAGAATAAATAATTCCAAAGAGAGAATCCTCCAAATACCTCTAATTCAAAAATATTCAGAAGATAGAGAAGGATGACTCTAGCAATCTGTACCAGGGCTATGGACACCTGACTCACAGTAGAGAAAGGTTAGATTGGGACTTGGGGGAAAATTTGTCAGAGCTATGGATGCCTGACTCACAACAGATCTCTTCCTAGGAAGCCCTTGTCAACATTGTGAAGGTTGGTTCTTGGCTGATATTTGTTTAATCTATCTTTGTCAAAATGTTGAAGGAATGAACAAACAAGTGCACACACAAGAAGAAACATCAAAAGACTTAAATTTTAAGAGTTGGTGAAAGAAAATTTCCATCAATGGTACTTGGGTTTGGTTTATTACAAGAAGAGTTTCCATAAGTTTTTTGCTGATAAAGAAATTCCTCTGTCATTTCTTCTTTTGTTCAGGATATTTTTTGTGGTTCCATAATACACACTCCATTTTAGCCACTTGGCCTAATGGGGACCCCCATTTTTGGGGGGTCTTTCTGCCTTTTGGTGGTTTGGATTCCTTAGGGTAAACCTAGCTAGGTACTTGATGAGTCATATTGCGGGCCCTCGGTGTGCTCACGATAGTTGGATGCCAATTTTGGTTTCCCTTTAGGTCTTCCTTCCTCCCCTTGTTTTCCTTTTTCCTTCTGAGGTCAACTTTATGGTTAGTTTTTGTTAGTTTTGTTTTAAGTCCTCTTTGGACTTGGTCATTTTTCCCTTTCTTGACTTTCAAAGTTGCGGGGTTACTAGGACCTTCACAACCCCGAAAGACCAAAACTCCGACGCCTCCCTCAACCTTTAAATAAGGCATGAGTTTCATTTTTTCAGACTTTCGGAGTCCGAAACTCCAAAAAGAACACCCTGCAAATGGCCAAGGCTTGCCCAGTCCTCACCTTTGAGGCAATCAAAGTTTCAGCCTTTGGAACTCCAAAAGTTTTACAATGCCTCAAAACTCTGACTTCTTTTTGTCGGCCACAATATCGAGTTTTCAGACTTTCACAGTCTAGGGATCCTTTCAAAGTGCGATGGTCTAAAAATTCTTGTGGGATCAAAGTCTCAAATTTTGAAAGGTATTTTTGGGGTTTTCTCTATGTTTTAGTTTTTTGCATTTTCAGAAGTCTTCGAGGAATTTTGGGGCTTTGAATCTGCATGGAGGAATTTGCCTTTGGCTTTGTCCTCTAGGGACTGAACCTAGAACTCATGGAGACCTTTCTAGAAAATTAAATGGTTTACAATTACAAGATAGGGGAAAGAAGTTATGATTTCTCCAAGTAGACCTAATTTTTTATATAATGTTTTATAGTTTTGGTATTTTTTATGGTCCCAATTTGTAATTTGGATCATCATAAGAGTGGTCGCTTAGAGTAGTTTTTTTGTTTTCAATAACATGCTGCTAACAATTGCATTTGCAGACAAGATACAAAGATGTCAAATCCTCAACTAGTGAAAAGAATGCCAGAAAAGATAACAACTCTGCCAATAAAGTACCATTTGAAAGTATACCACACCCCCATTAAGGTGGGCAATCTACACGAGAAAGATTTGCAACAAATGTTCCAATTCAGAAAAATATGAATAAAATCATGAATGTCTTTGGAGAAGTTCACAAGTTTGAAGCATGCCTTCCCAAGTTTAGGGAGAGGCAACAGGGAAAGATGATTTTTTGAAGTTTCTCAGTTCTGATGAAGTCCAAGAAGTTGCAAAGATATTTTGTAAAGCTTGCCTGCAAATCCTAAAAATTCATTTTGGACTTAACCATTTTTCCAGTCATGAGATTTTCAGAGTTTCAGAGATGTCAACAACCCTGAAATCTTGAAATGCCAAAAACCCCGAAATGCCAGAAGTGTCAAAATACCCAAAGTGCCGAAATGCCGAAATGGGAAAAGTGTCAAAATACCAAAAGTGTTAAAATTCTGAAACCCTGAAATCCCCAAAAAATTTCTAGACTTAGTCAAATTTTGCAAAATGAAGATTTCTGACACTTAGCCATTTTTTTGAAGAAACACTATTTCATACTTAGCCATTTTTCAAAGACTAGTTTTTTAGCCTTTCATCCTCTGGAAGTCCAAAATCTTGGGGGTCCCAAATGTGGTTCCACACTTAGTCAAATTTTCACTTGGGAAACTTTGGAGTAGAGGTCAGGGTCCAAAATTCTTTGTGTTTCCAACGAGATCACTTTTTTGCATGAAAGTTGAACTCTAGATTAGATGGGTGCCTAACTAGAGTTCATTTTGGAAGGACTAAGGGTCCCCTATCAATTCCCACCGCAAGGAGAGCCTCAGATGAATATTCCAAGGGAGAACTCCAAGATCAAGAAGAAGACTCCTGTTGCATGCAAAGAAACCCCATCTTCTTTCTCTTTCTTTTCTTAACAATTTTGACCCCTCTTGCATGGAAAAACTAATTTTAAATGGATTAAAAATCCATGCAAGTTATCTAGTATCAGTGAGAAATAGTTTTTGTTTGGAAAAGTTTTATTTTTAGATCATTTTCATTAATTTAGAGTCTCTGATGCCCTAATTTCGGCATTCAGAGTTGTAGATCACAACTCTATATATTGTAATCAAAAGCAATGTAAAAGGGTCAAATTCTTAATAAAATAAAGATCTACATTCGGTGCTTCATTCATGGTGTGTAAATTTCTTCCATCTATGCAAATTGGTGAATGTGTGTATGCATTATTCATTACTTTCAAAGAGCCTTGTGATTTTTTGTGTTTCAAATTTGCGTTTACCTTAGTTAGAGTTTGTTGTTGTCTACCTACCTTGTTGTGACAAATGCCTGGAAGGGATCATCTATCTGGGGCTTAATAATAAATCTATCTCATGGGTGCGCACATGTTGGTGGCTTCATGATTTGATAGATTTTGAATATCTTGCACGAGTGAATTCATCTTCACTCCAAACGCTTGCATCCATTGGGTATAGAATTGCGACTTTGTCTGATTTATACCCCTTGAGTTTTTTTCAAATCTCCCCACCATTCAATTCACAAGGAAGGGTTTACAGTGGTTTATGTAGGATTTTATTTAGTAATTTTCTTTATTTCTTGTTACCTTTCTCCTTTGAATTATGTCTTAAATCTGAAGGTAATCATCTTGAAAATACAAAATCATACTTTTAGTTAAGCATAAATCTTGTTAAATCATAAAACCCCAAAAATAGTACTAAATATTATTTTGCAGTTTAATGTCTTGAACGTACCAGCAAAGGCCTCCTCGTGAATATTCACATTTATCTTCAACTGAGTAACCAAGCAGGTTATGACCCAACCCCAGAGAACCTTGGGAATAACTTCCTTATTCTTTCAAGAGGGGAAATCAAATCTCAAGATCCTAGCAAGTTGGCTTGCGTAAAAACAACGCTCAACAGTAGCGTTACACTATTGTTCAAGAAGAGTGTCACGTTCATCAATGTAGATAAATCTGTTGTAATCTTTCAGTTCATTTTTTTTCCTCATCATTTTTCTTGGCAAATTCTTCAACTTTAACATTTGCACTTTCAATGATTTTGTTAGAGGATTTGTTAAGACATTTATAAGTGTAGACACCCTAAAATGGACAGGCTTGCGACTTTACATTAAAAACACTAATTTTTATCTATTAATTAATGGTTTTTTAATCATTAATTAATCATCTATTTTCCTCTAAATTCATTCCCCAAATCATCTAATCAAATTCCCAAAAGTAATTAAATAATTAATTTTATTTAATTAATTAGTTTTAATTGATTAATTATCATTAATTAATTAATTAAACTCAATTTCCTATAGTTTAAATTCAAATATTTAAAACTTGCTAATTAAATTCTTCCAATTAAATTAATTTTAAATAAATTAATTTAATTTCATCAAATAAAGCAATTCTTAAATAAAAAAGAATACAATTATCTCACATGTTGAAAATAATTATCAAATAAATGAATTAAATAATCATTTATCTTCAAAGAGATAACTCCAATCAGATCACATGGGTTACTCCACCCATCTCTCCAGTCCACATGGGTAACTTCACCTACCTCTTCAGTTCAAAAAGGTAACTCATAATTAGCTCTTCAGTTAACCAAACTCTATCTCCTCTTTACTAAATAAAGAGGTGGAGTTTACTGAGGACCTCTCCTGTTCCTTTTGATCTCAACTGTTCATCTCCCCATCTTTGGGATTGATCTCAACCGTTCATATCATCATCGATTCCTATATAATAAATCCTTCATAACCATTTGAAGGGTCCAGGATTTCAAGCTCTCATGCACCATTACTCCGTCAGTTTGGTTCTAGCATTCAAGCCATCTTGCGACCACACACACACATTTTAATTATCAAATTCTCGACGCTTCTCAAAGTCATAGACGCTACCACACCAATACTAAGCATCAAGAATAACGTTTCGGAAGGAGTAGAGAGAAACAATAGAAGCTTCAAGCATCGTGGGGTTTGTATTTATTTGTCTTCCTTTCTCTTGCTTGTACATTTTATTGATCATGTTTCTAGTATTCGTTTAGTAGTCATTATATACTTGATTTGCATTCATTTGTGAAACATTTGTAACTAACCCTCGCCTTTGGAAAGATTTGGGAATCGAAAGAGAGGCATACATTTTGGTGAACCCAACGTGAACAAATAGCCCAAATATCTCTTGCAAATGAAGAAACGGATTGATCAACCATAGCTGTACAGTCATAAATTTAAAAATCACACTTTTCTTTGACATTTGTATTATTTTGCAGTTGCTGGTATTTTACCGTAATCATCTATACTGTGCCACAATCGACTGGTTTAATACCGCAATTGATTGTAGGCTTTTGTAGTTATTCTGTCCATTTTTTGTCTTCTTTCCTCTAGTATTTTTCAACAATTGCCCGATCCGTGCCACAATCGCAATAATTCTAGCACAGTTGCCTGATCTATGCTGCAATCAACAACATTTTGCCATAGTTTCCAGTGCTTTTTCACAATTGACAAAAAATTACCGCAGTTGACAGAAAGTTACCGCAATTGCAAGAAGATTGCCGCAATCACAGGAAATATTGCAACATCAGATCCAAATCTTTTTCCCATCTGTTTCTAAATTGACATTATTTTCGGTTTCTGTACAGGATTGGATCAAAGTCACCAAGGATAGAGAAGGGTAAGTTTGGTAAGCATCCTTCATTATTTCAAAGTTACTTATATCCTTATTTTACGAATAATCCTTTTTGGTACTAACCTGTTTAAATAACACAAAACTAAAAGGAATTCATTTGTAGATTTGGGTTTAAAAAGAACAGTGCTTGCAAAACATATCACACCTCATATCTTGGATTTGGGCTTAAAATTGACGTGGGGATTAAAACTGAACACAGGCAAAGAATCTCTCTATTTGGTGCATTAAAATTGAACAAGCAATCAAAACCTACTTTTGGGCTTAAAATTGAACATTTTTGCTTTTATGGTGGTGTAGCTTAGTTCACATTTCAAAATTTGGAGCTTAATCGATTTACCTTATGTCTTGAGTTTTGGGTGCACTTGCACAAACTATTAGATTACAAACCTTTTTACCTTTTTAGAAAGGCCTATCTGGGGAATGCACTTCTTCCTCAGAGAACGACCTTAAACCGGTAATCCTTCCGATTGATATATAAACAAGGTGCGAACCAAAGTTCTATCTTATCTAGCCAAGCTCGAGTGAGGTGTGTTGATGATAGTCTGGATCAGGTGAATATACCTAAGGAGCTAGCGTGATCAACTAGGCTCTTAAGTGAGTCACGCACTTACAAACTGATTGGAGAGACACCACAGACCCTTACTACAACCTTGTTAAATAGAGGCCAACCTATTTTACCTCTGAACAAATAACTTATTATAGTGCAAGGGGTTGTACAATTTCCCCCCAAGATTCCCAACATATGTGTCCCACAGTATTTGTGTAGTGAAAGAGATCTTCACTCCATGGAAACAATACCTGGAAATGGCAAAAACACGGGCACCTATGTCGTAGACCTTCATGTCCTAATAGCATGACAATTGTTGTGTGAGCTAACAAACATTCAAGCATTGGGCCTATAACATTGTATTCTGAAGCCATTGACCTAGATTAATCTAACTGTTCATTTTTGAGACCTCGTGATAACCTTGCAACTTGAAAAAGTTGTAGAACATACACAATTTCAGTCTTCATTCTTCAAAACACAGTGTCTATTGTGCTTGTCTCTTTGATTAGTTTCTGAAAATGCAAAAACAAAAACATCCAAACTGTCAAAATGAGTCAAACATGTTAAAGTCTAGGGTTGTCAATGTCAACTATCTTGCAAATCAGAAGAATTGTGTGATAAACTACCACAATCGACCAGTTATTTTACTGCAATCAGTAAAATTGTACCACATTTGACCAGATTTACTATATTCCTATTCTGACCTAAAAACCTTGAAAGAATTCTTCATTTGGTTTTCAAAACTAGTGTCTATCCCAGGAAAATGTGAAGAACATTGTGTGAATCTCTAAATGTTAAAGATTACCCTTTCTCTGTAGAGCACGATTATGGTAAAAAACATTGTTAGTTCAAAATCTCAAACTCAAAATATCTTGATCTCATCATATCAAACATCATCATCTTTATCAAATTGACTTTGTCCAAGACAAAGGTCGGCAAATCTTATCTTTTATCATCACCACTTTGAGATCAAGTTATATCAAAATCTGTCCTTAGAATTACCCTTGTCCAAAACATAACTTGGACTTTTCTTAGAAAGGATCCTCTTCTTTGTTTGCTTTATATTACTTGTTTTAGTTACAAAACATGGACCGCACGATGTCTCAAACACCTCATGGAGGACCTTACACAAGGTTTAAGGTTAGAGCTCAACCTGATGATTCATATATCAACCATTTGCCCGCTTGGGAAACAGAGCAAGAGAACGATCTCTTTATGAACACCATTTCGGCTCTATTCATTGAACAACCCCATGGGGCAGCTTTTTTCCAAGATATCACAGAAGAAGAACTTGAAGATGTGGAACAAGATGCCTACTCCACCAAAGTAGTTGACGATGTTGTAGAGAGGAACCCTGAATGTTACTTGGCCATGCTAATAAAGAAGAGAGTCAAACTCCCCGCTGAATTTAGTGTATCAACTATATGGCCCAAAAACCCTCTTGTAGGTCAAAATACTACTCAACTTCCTCAGATACTACCTATCATGTCTCCAAGCTTTCCACCATTGATTTTACCCACATTGACACAGACTATATCTAATCAAACCAATGACCCAACCGAGACCAGTACATCATCCACTCAAGGCATGACAGGCTTGCAACTAAGTGCACCCATGGTCACTAGTATGCCTCCACCTTTGGTCTCATGGCCAACATAATCAAGCTCTCATGCTA
>MU226955.1:15114-27372 GCA_018584345.1 Thuja plicata
CTTGAAAGAACCAGGGCTGAATGGAGAAATAAGTTGTGCCTAACCATCACAAAATGATGAACTCCATTTTCAGTTGGGCATTTGGCAAATATTTCAAATTTGTAAGGGAAAATGCAGTGTGACTTACGGCATAACAAGGGCACCAAAGAGAGAGATGGCAAGACCAGTTGCTCCATTTCCTTTCAACAGAGGAACAAACATCCCTTTAAAGACTTGTACAGAATTGGGATTTGCATGTCCAAGCTCCCCAAAGAAGCAGGCGGCCATTGCAAATACTAGAACTGTTATTACCAACTCCAGTTTTCTGATCTGTTATAGCATAATTTTGTAAGCTGGTTTTCTCAGCAATCTTTGTATTTTAATCCAAATTATATATAAAGCCAAGATGGGAAAAACAATTTAAAGTAGTATTTAAAAGTGATTACCCCATATCTCTGCAATCCAAGGAGGAGCAGAGTACTGAGCCCTGTTATAAGGACCCCACCCCATATTGGTATATGAAACAGCAAATTCAGTGCAAAAGCTGATCCAATGACTGATATAGAGCAAGCAAACAAAAAAATTATTTATTTATTTTTTTTTTTATCTATAAGAGACCGAGGCCCAGTACAATATATTAATAATTATAATAAAACTTAATATATAAGTTCAAGTACAATATATTAATAATTATAATAAAACTTAATATATAAGTTCAAGAATCTGAACCAAAAACTACAGACCAGAGATTCTAATAACAAAATGAGCATATGAGGCTCAAACCGATAAGCTATCCCAATAGCATAACCTACAAACTAATGCAAAAACTTTAACTGTCCATATCATAGCATTCACAAAAAAAACTTAGCTCAGAGCATCAAAAACCAGTTACTTATTGTAGTTTTTGAGTTATCAGAAATCAGAAATACAAAGAACCTCTTTTTCAAGGTGCATAAGTAATGTTTTATTTAATCATGTTAAACAATAAATTGTTCTACTATGATTATACATTCCTTTTATCCATTTATTCTCTATAGTAGCAAACCTTCAGGGATGTCAGATGCAATCACTGCCACTTCTGCGAACAGCCATAATATGTATTTTACTTTTTTAGGATACTCTGTTCTGCAGTGTTCTGCAAGGTGCTTGCCTGCAACACAAATCAAAAAATCAACTACTGATCTAATTATTGACTAAAAGCTATTATTGTTCAATCCACTCTATTAAACTAACCTGTGGCTACTCCCAAATTGGCTGCACGAGACTGAATAATCAAAGCAAAAATACAGGCCAAGAGAATGACCCAGAGCAACTGCAAGAAAGTGCACAATTTACTTCATTATTAAACCAAATCTGAGCTGGAAAATGCATGAATGTTTTATGGGCTCACAACTATGTCTTAAAAGTTTCAAAAGACTGCAATATACCTCATATCTGTACTTTGCACCTGCCTCTAAATCTGTTTCCACTGAAGAATACAAGAGAAGCAAGCCATTGAAAATGAGTAGGGTATAGACATAGAATTACACAATAATATTTAGAGCTTGAATTTCTGGTTTTGATTGTGTATGTTTATTAGCATCAACGTTTCAGATCACACTCTGTGAGCCATCATCAGAATGTTTTATAGACTAAAAAACATACACAATCAAAACCAGAAATTTAAGCTCTAAATTCAATGAATTGTGGAAATCTGATCGATACAATAATATTTGTTAAGAACAAAGAATAAAAAGCTACTTACAATTGGCAGGATCCAAGTAGGCTATGGATACAAGAAAACCTGGCCCAACATATGCTATAAACTTCTTCAATGAGCTTTTCTGTAAGGCCATTCTCAAACTATATCAGGTAATGCAAACAGATACTAGAATGCTAGCTTGTAAATTACTAAAAACTTATAATGTTATAGATAAAAACAAATGGATTATGGAGGTAATGCAAGCATATTGTAGTTTCCACATTTTTGAATCAATAATTGTGGATCTGCAAAAGATTACATATTTTTTCTCCAATATTAAATGTTTCAGTTCAATGCAGTGAAATTAACAGACCTCCTCAGCAGAGTCTGCAACTTGATGCTTCTCAATCTCTTCATTGGAAGTCCCATCGACTATCTCCAATTGCCCAACTAAATTTTCTGTTGATTCCTGGGCCATTGAACTCGACTGATTAATAAATTCAGTCAAGAACAAAGGCAACCCAAATTTTTTATAACTGAAGGTTCAGTTTGCTCTGTATTTATTCTATCAAGAAAAGAATTTGATAATAAGTTAATATGAGTATCCTGTGTTTCCTTTTCATCTTCAATGTCCATATGCTCAATCAATTTTTCCATGATAATAAGTTAATATGAGTATTTTTTTTTCTTTAAACAAGCTTTTAAATTCTTTAATATTTAGGGAAGTCACAATCACTCTATTTACATATCACAGTTTTTAATTGTCAAACAGTTGAAAGTAATTTTAAACCTCTTTTCTATAAAAAAAATCATAAATAGCTGTTCTGTTTTTGTTGGCTAAAAATTTAATTTTTAAAATGAAATTCTTAATGTTTAAGAATAGCCAAACCCAATAGTAGAGTTTTGACAAGATTTTATTTGAATAATTCTTAAATACTTTTTACTATTTTTTAATAATAATATAACAGAAACAATGGATCTTAGCCAAATGTGGAGATGGTATTTATGCAGATGTGTCTGATTGGGTTAATAATCCAGTGTGATGATGCTCGTCTGGATTCTATGTGTGCCAAGATCTCTCTTACTGCCAAGATAGGATCTTGGATTTGTTACGGCTTTGTTCCTATTAGGGCTATGGGGCAGGCTTTTGGGTTTATTTGTAGGTCTTGGGGGCACGGAATATCTTTTTGTATCAATTTTGCGGGATGGGGTTGGGCATGACATTCAGTGTTTGTATTGGGTTGGATAACTTTCTTCCTCTCTGGAAACACTTCTGTCCTCTCCTCAGTCATACTCTCAGGAGACTTGTTTTTTATGTTTAGGAGCAAGACCTGAGGTTTTCTTTACTTGATTCTTTTATTTACCGGTGCTCTTTGAACGAGGAATGTAAAAAATAAAATAACAAATATTAATAAAATAAAATCCCCATGATATATTACCACTTTTATCAAAAAAAAAAAAAAACCCTCACAACTACGTCACAACCACTGTAATTACTAATTTACTGAAAATAAAAAGAATAATAATAAAATTTGCCAATAATATTCTCTACTTAAATATTTAACAATCAAAACAACTAATACCAAGCTTATACTTCATTTATACTTAATAATGAAACACTTTTTATAATGGAATTTTCATAAACAATGAATCTAATTGAGTGATGGAGCTCACTTAACATAATCTAATTCTAGATAGAGTAGAGTAGGCCAAATGTAAGCTCTATGTGAATTAAGATCAAATATATACGTATCTACAAGAGAACAAATTGAAAATACAAAAATATGAGACTAATGGTAGTGATGATCACCTCTTACAAAACAAAAACAAAAAAGAATCTCATTTATGACCACAAAAGCAGCAATCTAAGCCATTGGACTTAAACGTAAGCATTGACAAGCACCATTAATAAAATTAAAGCAAACAAACAAAATACCATGAAAGACATATAGTTTTGAGTTTTGAGTTTTGAATGAACAATGTAATGAATTGGGAGTTTCCAATAATATTTGGTTGGACGGCTGCAAATTCTAAATTCTTTCTTTTGCATGGAATGCCATGCATTTTTTACGTCATCGTTTTTGTTTTTTCCAGGTGGGAATTCATCGTGGCCTTGTTGTCCCATCAACCTTGAAATCAACGAGGAAGTGTAAGAGTTCTTACATCATGAATTGGAATTTCATATTTTAAAATATGAGTTTAATTTTTAGTTCTTAGATTTTGTGTTTTAGTTAGAATTTGGTATTTTCCAAAGTTTAGGGGTTTATATACTTGCATTATTAGAAGATATAGAATTTTGGATGAAATTTAATTAAAAATTATAGTTCTATAAGATTAATTTAAGATAACACTTTGTTTGTAGAGAGACTAGTGGAATAATGTGGTATTATTAGAAGATATATTATTGTTGCTGAAATTTAATTAAAAACTATAGTTATGATAAGATTATTTTAGGATAACACTTTGTTTGTAGTGAGACTAGTGGAATAGGGGTTTATATACATGTGGCATTATTAGAAGATATAGAATTTTGGATGAAATTTAATTAAAATTTTTTAGTTATGATAAGATTATTTTAGGATAACACTTTGCTTGTAGCGAGACTAGTGGAATGGGAGAGAGGCGATGGCCGACGATGACATCTGTGTGAGTTTTGGCTAGCGCTCATGTCCTTGCCTCACGTGTTGTTCTGTGCAATTGCAGTGTGGGTTGGGGGACTGTTTCGGGATGTTGGGCTTGGTGGTTGGAGGGATGAGGGTCTTTCTTTCTTCTTTGTGCTATGTTCGTCAATCTTTTGGGGCTTTTCATCTGTGGCTGGTGTGGGTGTTATTGCGTGGAGTTTGGCATAGAAGGGGGTTTCCTGCAGGGAGATTGTTTTGGGAGCTAGATGCTTTTTGAATTAATAGTTGTGATTCTTTTCTAGTGTTCTTCTAACTTTGTGGAGGTTTGTGTGCTATGTGGTTGGAAGTTTTGATTTTTGTTGTGAATGACAAATATTGGAGATAGTTCTAGAAAACAAAACTCCCCATTTAGGGATGTTGTATTAGGGGGAAACTCAGCCTCTCACATTCGTGAGAATCATGTTTTTGGCTCATTTAGTGTAGGACTGGGTCAGAGTTCCTCTCAAATAGAGGGTTTTAGACCTAGAAATGTGAATGGGTGCCTTGCAAGGAGCAAAATTAGACCTATTTTGGTGATTCAACCTAATTCAATGGAAGAAGATATTAGTTATCTTTCTAATTATGCCTTGATTTGCAAATTTATGAGGATAAGGGTGTCTCTACCCTTCTTAGAGTCACGGGGTTGTTACAGATGGAATTCAGATGGGAATATGGAAGTGTTGTTGGCTACTAATGGATATTTCTTGGTAATTTTCTCATGCATGTCAGATAGGAACATGGATTTTGAAGGGGGGGGGGGGGCCTATTTCTATAATCANGCATGTCAGATAGGAACATGGATTTTGAAGGGGGGGGGGGGTCCTATTTCTATAATCATGTTGGTCTCTTTACCAAACCATGGCACATTGGATTCAAGCCTACTCAAGAGCTTCCATTGAGGGTTCCTCTATGGGTGAGGCTTCCATGGTTTCTACTCGAAATTTGGTGAGAAGACATATTAAATCTGGTTACACCTCAACTGGAAAAGCTAGTGGGCCCTTCCCGACAAACTATGAAAAAAAGCAATTACCTATGAATGCATTTGTGTTGAAATTGATCTAAGCAAGCCATTACCAAATTCTATGGAAATCTAGTTTAGATTAAATTCATGGATCCAATAGCTTGATTATGAAACCTTGACATTTTATTGTCGGATCTATCATGATCATGGGAATTTTTCAGTGGATGTTCCCTAAATCTAAACCTGCAAGGATTTTGAGAAGTGGACTGGTTGTTCCACCTCCTAAATAAGATAAGGGGAAGACTCCTATGTTTGCATGCAAGGAGGGATTTATCCCAGTTAAAACACATAACAAGGGAAGATGTATGAAGAGGACCCTTCACAATGGAAATTTAATGAGATTTTCAATAGGTTTGATGCTTTGGGTGACCTTGATCAGTTTGATGGGGATATTGTAAATCTCCCTATGGTTCATGATCTTTTGGCTTTAGGAGATCTAGATGAGGAGCTGGGTAATGGAGGTCAGGCTGGTCTACAAGAAGAAGTTTTAGGTGTGCAAATGGATAGAAGTGTTCCTATAGGTGCCTCAAGCGAATTGGGGGAAAGTGGAGGCAAAGAGATTAAAGATAGTTTAAGCCTCATATTCACTGGGCCCATACGGGAGAAATATTTATTGGAGGGAGATAAAAGTAAGGGTACCCTACTTGTGATGGATATCCATCAAAAAGCCCTCCAAAAAGGAAATATGGAGAAGACTCAGAAGGTAGGCAAGAAGAAGGATGAAGAAAAGGTGAAGCTAGTGGGTGAGACTTTAGTGGAATCTGGATTAGTGAAGACCGTTGATTCACACTTTTTCCCATCCAAAAAATAATTTTCCTTTCATGGAATGTAAGGGAGTGGAATACCATCCCTAGACAAAAAGCTATCCAAGAGTTGATTTTTTCTTCTTCTTTAGATGTGGTATTTATTTAAGAAACTAAAATATCTATTGATGGTATGATTAATAAGGCCTCAAAAAATTGGTCTCAGAGTCAGTGTCAGTGAATTGGGGCTCAAATAAGTTCTAGGGGTATAGATTTCTTGTGGGATCCGCACAATATTTTACCACTCTATCAAATTTATAGCAGGTTTTCTATCTCCTTGATGGCCACAAGCTATGAATCTAGTGATACCCTTCTTTTTACTAATATTTATGCCCCAATTGATTTTTTAGGGAATTCATTTCTTTAGTCACATATAAGATTGGTTCGTTCTCTTGCTCCTTTATTCCCTTGGATTTTGGCAAAATATTTTAATGCAATCTAAAGTTTGGAAGAGAAAAGGGGGGAATCGCCATGCTAGATTTTTTCTATTCTTCTAAAGAACAATATTGAGTTTATGAGGGTAGTGGATGTTAAACCCTCAAATGGTCTATTTTATTGGAATAATAGAAGGTATGGAGAGGAGGCTATAACAAAGAGATTTGAAAATTTTCTGGTCCCTTTCTTTTGTACGGTGGATAGCTAGAATACTAGTTTAGAGATCTTGGACTAGAGAGGTTCTGATCATTGGCTAATCAAGTTCTCTACTACTAGGTTTCGTATGTTAAAGAAGCCATTTTTAAAGTTTCATCTCATGTGGATTCGAGATCCATCCCTACATGATCTTATGGAAAAATGGTGGAGTGAGGGGAACCCTACTTATGGAACTGCAATGTATTCTTTTGTCAAGCAATTGCAATATATTAAGTATAATTTGAAAAGGTGGAATAGGATGAGTTTTGGTAATATCTTCCTCGCAAAAAGGAATGTGTAGTCTTGGGTGGATTCTATTAATCCCCAAATTAGGGATCAAGGTTTATATGAAGATCTATATAGGGAGGAAGCTATAATGTTGAATGAACTAAAGGAATGGGAATTTTGAGAGGAGATTTATTGGAAGAAAAAGGCTCATGTGGATTGACTTCAAGAAGGTGACATAAAACATGTAGTTTTTTCATAATACAATAAAAGACAGAAGACATGAAAGGTCAATTAATTATCTCATCTCCTCTAGGGGAATTATTCTATCTTCCCATAGGGAGATTACTCAGGAAGCCACTAGATTTTTTGGTAATTTTTTCACTAAGGATTCTACTCATGGTAGTGTGGAGGAAGGACTTGTGCTTAGTTTCATTCCTCCCATAGTTTCCAAAGAGATGGATGAAGATCTCATCTGACCTATTTCATTAATTGGTGTTGACGTAGTAGTTTTTGGCATGATGAAGGGCAAAGCTCTAGGGCCATATGACTTCCCTATAAGTTTTATCAAGAATTTTGGGAAATTATCAAGCTGGATTCTTTAAGGTTGAGCATGAATCTCTTAGGAACAAATAGATGCTCAAAGATTTGAATTCTAATTTTCTTGCGCTTATTCCTCAAAAGGAAGGAGCAAATTCTCTTGATTCCTTTAGACTTATAGCTTTGTGTAATGTGATCTACAAAATTATTACAAATTTGATCGTAGAAAGGCTTAAGACATGGGTAAATAAATTAATCTCTAAGGAGTAAGGAGGTTTTGTTTGTAGAAGAGAAATTTTGGATCTGAGATTATAATAGCAACAAAGGTTGTGCATTCTATGGCAGTCTCTAAGGAGAAGGATATGTTATAAAATTGGACATGGCTAAAGCTTATGATAGAGTCAAATGGATCTTCTTGCATAAAGTGCTTGAGGCCTTTGGTTTTAGAATTGCATGGATCAGTTGGGTGATGAGTTACATCACTTACTATTATTTTTTTGTTCTTATTAACAGTGACCCCACTAAGTTATTTGGTACATTGAGAGGTCTTCGACAAGGTTATCCCCTCTCCCCATACCTATTTATTTTAATAGTTGAAGGATTTCCAGAAGATTTATAAATTCCTGAGTTAGACATGGTATTCCATCCTCTACTCATCTTCAATTTGTAGATGATACTACTCATATGGGTGTTGCCAGAATTAATGAAGCTGCCAATTTTAGAAAAGCTCTAGATATCGAATTGAAAGCCTCAGATGAAAAGATTAACGAAGGGAAATATTATATTTTCTTTTTTAATACTCTTGATCTTATTCAAGCCAATATTGCTAGAATTTTGATGTTTTCAATTGGTACCCTTCCTTTTTTATATCTTGGAGTTCCTCTTTCAACAAGCCGCCTATGTGGAGGGTTTTGGCAAGAGATTTTAGACAAGTTTTAGTGAAAGGTTAGTCATTGGACTAACAAATGGCTTTCAACTGCTAATTGAGTGACTCTTTAATTCACTGGTCCAACCACTTCCCATTTATAGGTTTATTGTGCAGACTACTCCAACAACATTTATTAAGGAATTTGATGCCCTTTCCAAATATCTCTTATCAACAAGTGACTTACTTACCTCAACATAAAATATTTGGGAGAGTGGGAGGAAAGGAAGTTCCCCACTATGATCTTCAAGGAAGTGGATTCGTTATTTAGCATACTCTCAAATGAGGAGCGCAATTAGTAAATAAAGGTTTATTTTGGATTTGTAATAAGGGTTTTGAGGCAATTTTATGGAAGGAATCCTGGGATGAATTCCCTCCCATCCTCTCCCAATTTCCCCATTTGTAGTCTCTTTGCAATAGTTTCCTTGATGTTGGTTGGAGAAAAGTTGAATATTTTAAATTTTCTATAGACTTGAGGCAAAGACAAGTGGCTAGATGGAAATAACCACATGAGTGGCCTCTTTAATGTTCTGTTGAGGATAGGAATGAACTTTCTAGAATCTTGGTTCATAGAAGGTGTAATTCACTGAATGAAGAGGATATTCTTTCTTGGGACCCTAACCCAAAGGGAAAGTTTATAGTGGCTTCAAGGTATCATGAACTGGACGATTTATCTTTTAGCATGGTAGAAATGCCTTCAGTTCCAACATGTTTGGAATAGAATGACTATTTGTGCATAAATATGTCTCACCTGGGAGAATCTTACGAAGAACACATTTAACGGGAATTCTATTTGTGTGTAATGTGAAAAAGTGAGGAGAGAAGTCCACATCTCATTTTTCAATGTTCTTTCTCTAGGGATGTGTTGTCATTGGTGGTGGGGACTGCACACTTGTGTTCACACCAACTCTTAGGTGGATTTCTGGAATAGTCTATGCTAGACCCCCTGCTAATATTTCCTTAAGGAGGCATGAGATATTGAACCTTAGTTCATTGTTTGGAAGTTGTGGCTTGAAGGAAACCAAATGATTTTTCAAGATAGGAGTATGTTGTGAGAGAAAGTTTAGTTGTGTGTTACATATACGATACAAGAAACCCTGATGGCCAAGTGTGATCTTTCTAAGATAGTAGGGTAAGTCCACCAAGATGATGGTAAAAAAGTGACCATGTGATGAAAAACTCAAATTTCCACAAAACCGGTGTGTGTTATTCAAAATTTGAAATCAATTAGCTTAGGTTATGAAGAAATATTTTTTTTCATTTCTCTTGAATGAACCAGAATGGGGAGAGAGAGAGAGAGAGAGAGAGAGAGAGAGAGAGAGAGAGAGAGAGAGAGAGAGAGAGAGAGAGAGAGAGAGAGAGAGGGGGGGGGGGGNGGAGAGAGAGAGAGAGAGAGAGAGAGAGAGAGAGAGAGAGAGAGAGATGGTGATGAGGGAAGGAATACAAGAGAGAGGGAACATGGAGAGACATGCATATATGTATAGTGTATGCTAAGTTTACAAGCATATGCTTTTAGTGCGACATAACCCACACTGGTTATGTAGAACTAGGGGAACTATTTTTACTCTTACAAAAACCGTGCGGTTTATTTAGTACTAAGGAACCCATACACATTATGGTTACGTAAGAGTGTTGGACAAGCACCCTAAGGCTTGGAAGTCCTTTTTCCCTCCATTTCTCTCCCTTTACATATCTTTTGATCTTCTAAGATGGTTTCTCAACTTCCTCATCATCAGGTTTACACATCATAAAGTGGGTATCTATAAAATTACCACCATAATCTCAAATGTCTTCTCAGCTTTCTAACCATATAATGTTTTTATATTTTAGGAAACCATTAGCATAGTAAACTTTAATTTTCTTTACCAGTGTCTTCAGAGTCCTCAGAGGCATATGTCTACCATTTTGTTAATAAATTTTGACCTACTTGACCAAATTCAAAACAAATTACATATTATTGATCTACACTTCATTCTATACACTCTAATTTTTTTTTTTCATTTTTGATTACTTTGATGCAAGTTATGCCTAGCGCACGAACATGCACCATATTTTCAGGATGCAACCACTTCAACAAATCGTTAAAAATATACTCAATGGAAAATTACAAAAAAAATACACAACTTCTAGATATCACTCTTACCTATCATTGTACTAAAGGGTTTTGCAAAATACTAAACCTAACTATATCTTTTGTGAAGCGCACATAATTAGCTATGTTATACTTTTCTAAAAAAATCAGGAATAGTTTTTTGTGCGAAGGGGTTTGACCCTCTTAATATTATCCATTTAAAAAAAAACTTTATTAATTTAGAAACTAGATTCAGAGTACTAAGATTCTAATTCTTTGGACAACTCCTAATTTTGAGTGTATGACCCTCGATTTTCTCTTTGAAGTTCAAGTTTACTTGATTCAGAAAAAAAAAGAAAAGTGGCCACTTATACCTCCCTTCTTGTTCACCATCTTGGTGCACTTACCTAGTAGAAACTAGAGATCTGCAAGTGGTCTAGAATTTAAATAATTTTGGTCTGTATTTCAAAGATGGAAGTTTGAGGAGATATCAAGAAAGGATTATACATGGTAAACAAAAGGTTCAACGAGATGGTAACTAGTCTCCTCCACCTTTCGGAACCCTTAAGGTGAATACATATGGGTCTTCTAGAGGAAATCTAGGGCATGTAGGGGTTGGTTGAGTCGACATGGAAAATATAGGTGGTGTTATTTTTCTATCCTCGATGTATAAGGGAAATTAGACCAATAATTACATGGAGACTCTTGTTGTTCTCTTATCTATGAAAGAGGGTGTTCTCTTAGATGAATCAATATTATCTGGGAGTTTGATTCCCAAGTAGTGGTGGATATGTTGAATAGGCAGATGATGAATGATCTTGATTATCATTTGGTTCTTGTGGGTCATCAGATTCTCAATTTGAGAAATTCCTTAGAGCATGTGTCCTTTCATTATGTTCCTTACTAGTGGAATATGGCTATTGATTTTTTGGCCAAGTGAGCTTCAGAAGGATTGGATGGTTGGAATGTTGGATTGGGGTCAATTGCCCATGGAGTATACTCAGGATCTAGAGATGATTGTTAGGGAGGATAAGATGGGTTAGCTCTAAACCTTGAGGGGTTGATCTTGGTTATTATTTATGGGTATATTCTCTTTTTTGGGTTTGTAGGCCCTTGGATATTTATTGGTATCCTTGAATTGATAAATTTTTAACCTCTTATTTATTTTTTAAAATTATTTTATTTTATTATTTTTTATTTATTTTTAGGTGTATTAATTAGAGGATCTCATTTCTATTTAAACATTCAACAATAATATTCTTAATAGGATTTTAAATTTGATGGCAACAAAGACAACAAAAAATTTAACCATCACACCATGCTAATAGTGGCTATTTTCTAGCAATTACACATTGGTGTCCAATGGGTATGTTGGAGAATAGTGAAAGGTCAATTAGGGAAAATTTTGGTCTATTGTTTGCATTAATTTTTGTAGTACATGAGGTCGATCGGTAGGTCATTAAGAATATGATGTTGTTTTTAAAAAGAAGTAATAGATTCTAATCAAATATGCATTCACTTACTAGAGTCCAATCATAACTAAAAAACCCTTCAAATTAGTAAGATAATAAAGTTATATTACCAATAAGCTCATATTATGTTTACAATAGGGACAGAGAGAGAGGGTGAGAGGAAACGAGAGATGGATGGAAAGAGAGAGACATGTGTCGTGATATATATATATATATATATATATATATATATATATATATATATATATATC
>MU226955.1:34732-48398 GCA_018584345.1 Thuja plicata
CTCCTTTCTTAAATCCAATCCTGGTAAGATAACCATCTAGTCTCTCATACCAAGCTCTTGGGGCTTGTTTAAGTCCATAGAGTGCTTTCTTCAATCTGCATACCATGTCTGGCTTATCTGATAGATTGAATCCTTCAGGTTGTTCTATGTATACTTCTTCCTTCAAGTCACCATTCAAAAAATCTGATTTAACATCCATTTGATATACTTTAAAATCCTCGAATGTTGGATAAGCCAAAAATAACTTTATGGCTTCCAGTCTGCTCACAGGGGAAAATGTGTCAGTGTAATCTATCCCTTCCCTCTGTGCATATCCTTTACACACTATTCTTGCTTTGTTTCTGACTACTATACCATCTTCATTCATCTTGTTCCTTAATACCCACTTTGTTCCAATCACATTTTTGTCGTTGGGTCTAGGGACCAATTCCCATGTATCATTTTTTATTATTTGATTTAGTTCTTCTTCCATTGCTTTCTGCCAAACAGAGTCCTTGCAAGCATCTTCAACATTTAAAGGTTCAATCTGTGAAAGTAAACATACCTCTTCATCCACTGTTAAACTTTTTGCTTTTGATCTAGTCAAAACATTGTTGCTCTGATCTCCAATGATATCATCCTTTGAATGATACCTAGATGTGAACTTTGAAACTTTTGGTGTATCATCCTCATTTGTAATCTGTGATACTTCTTTGCTTGATTCAGATTCATTACATGAGACATCAATGCAATCAAACATTTCTTCAATAACAGTGTCTTTACTACTAGGCCTGGGTTCATCCTCAATCATAGATGCATATTCATAATACCTTTTTTGAACCATGAACTTCTCATATATCTTTACATGAGTACTTTGAATTATCTTCTTTAATCTAAAATTAAAACATCTGTATTCTTTGCTTTTAGTAGAGTAACCAAGGAAGATACCTTCATTGCTTCTGGCATCAAACTTACCAACACCATCATCTATCTTGATGTAGCACTTGCTGCCAAATATTCTGAAGTATTTTACTGTAGGTACATTACCAAACCAAAGTTCATAAGGTGTCTTATCCATGCCTGGCCTTAGTTGTGTTCTATTGATAGTATAGACTATTGTATTAATTACATCTCTCCAATAGGTGTGCGCAACTTTTCCTTCAATCATCATAGTGCACGCTGTATCAAGTATGATCCTGTTCCTTCTTTCTACTATCCCATTCTACTGTGGGGTTCTGGGTGCACTCAACTATCTTTTAATTCCATGTTCTTCATATTAGTCATAAAACTGGTCAAAGGTGAATTCTCCTCCTCTATCTGATCTCAGACACTTTAGTTTTAATCCAGATTCATTCTCCACTTTGGCTTTGAATATTTTGAACTTTTGAAAGGCTTTATACTTCTCCTTTAAGAATGCAACCCGCATCATTCTTGAAAAATCATCAACAAACAAAATGAAATACCTTTCTCCATAATATGACCTGGTTTTAGTAGGATTACATAAATCTATATGTACTAGATCTAACTTGTTTTCAGCTGAGTTCTGCTTGCTTCTAAAGGAACTCCTTACATGCTTTCCCATAACACATTCCCTGCATATTGTGTCAGCTAGTCTTGCAATACTTGGAAGATCTCTTACTACCTTGACATTGCTTATCTTTACTATATTATCAAAATTGATATGACAGAGTCTCTTATGCCATAACCATCTGTCATCCACTTTTGCAACAAAGCAACTTACATCAGAATTGAGCTGGAAAATATTATCTTTTGTTTTGGAGCCTCATGCAATCCTGTCTCCTTCTTTGTTGCTAATAATGCATTTTTTGTCTTTGAATTCCAAATGATAACCTTTTTCAAGTAGCTATCCAACACTTAGTAAATTGTGATGTAATCCATCAACATACAAAACATCATCTGTCTTGTTCTTTGCATTCAGGGTGATGGATCCTTTGCCTATGATAGGTTTAGGAGTGTTATCTCCAATTCTAACCATACCACCTTTGTACTTGTCTAGATGAACAAATCTGTCTTTATCACCTAGCATGTGATGAGAGCATCCGTTGTTAATGATCCAATCAGTCCTAATGTCTGCTTTTGAGATTAGGGATAACTCCTGTGTTTCCTTTTCATCTTCAATGTCCATATGCTCAATCAATTTTTCCATGTCTTTAAGGGCAACGAATCCAATTTCATCTTCTCCTGAATCTTCATCAGTTACACCTTCTTCAACATGATAGCATTCCTTCCTGTATTTAGGTTTATAATCAGATTTGAATTTCTTTACTCTTGTAGGACACTGGGATGCGAAGTGACCAATCTTGTTGCATGAAAAACATTTGAATGGAAGCTGTCCTTCATATTTCCCTTTGCCTTTCTTTTCTCTTTTAGCAATCATAGCTATGATTTCTTCTATTTCTTCATCAACTTCTTCTTTCTCATTATTTCTAGGGATGTGAGATTTCTTACCATGAACTGAAGCTTTGAAGGTTGTTTCACCTTTTGGTTAAGTCTTCAATCTTGATATCTCAAATGCAAAGATTTTACTGATCAAAGTCTCTCTTTTGAAGTCTTGTGAAAATTGCATGGTTTCCTCTAGAATACTGATCTTTTTCTCATAGTCTGATGTTAAAGTAGTCAAAAACTTATCCATTATATCTTCTTCTGATATTTCTCCACCATTGTTTCTGATTCCAGAAACTGCGTCATTTATCCTCTGATTGTAGGCTCTAATGTTCTCTTCAGGTAACATCTCAAGACTGTTGTATTTCTTTTTCCATGTCTTCCTGCACGCATTCTTTGCTTGAACATCTCCTTCAAACATGTCTTCTAAATACTTCCATATTGTATATGCCTTGTCTAATTTCTTGATCTCAGAAAATTCACTGTCAAATAGTGCACTTATAAGGGCTTCTTTGGCAACTGCATTAGATATGAATGTATCCTTCTATTTACTAGTAGCATCATCTCTTGATAGGTCTTTTAAAGAGGGAATAACAACTTTTTGTGTGGCAATCTCAAAGATGTCAAAACCAACACACTGTAGATGTGTTATCATTTTGTTTTTCCAATCTAGATAATTTTCTCCATCGAACTTAGGGCTGTCTTTTCTGAAGTAAGACATGTGATCTACCTTAAGCTGTTAGGATTCTTCTTCAAGGCACTTGGATCTGATACCAATTATTAGAATAGTCCCAAAGGATAATTGAGAGCGGGGGGGGGGGTGAATCAGTTATCAGCTAATTTAATTCTTTTCTCTTATTAACTCTAGAATACAATAAAGTAAATGCACATTCAGATAACACAATAGACAACACCACAATTTGGTTATGGGGAAACCAAATGGTAAAAACCCCGATCGGAGTTAACACCCATAATGAACTATACTTGTTTATAATAATCCCTGTTAGAAGACTTGCAACCCTGTTAGGAGTTGTTCTTTACAATGCAATAAGTATAGTGACCTGGTTAAGGGTCTGACCCTGTTAGGAGTTGTTTACAAATAACCTAGTTAAGGGTGAGGACTCATTGTCCAAAAGCTCATTGCTTTAATGGTGAAGGCTACAACCTTTTGAAGAACAGATATGCACTATATCTAATGATGAACTGTAGAGTAGACATGCTATCTTGATCAGTTTCAGTGTATTGTAATCTTTCACTTCTTCTTCACACAGATCCTTGATGAATGAAACTCAACTCATATTATTCTCTGCACTTTCCTGTATCTTTTCTTATCATTCACACTTAGCATTCCACAAATGACTTGCTATAAGTATCTTCCTCAAAGTATAAGATCAAGGGACCTGTTAGACAAATCTTCATAACATCCTTGTCAGATTTAATAATCACCCAAGCATAATTACAACCGCACAATATAAACTGAATAGACATGACACTTCACTAAGTCGGCCTCACCAAATTAACTCTAACTTTGTAATCTTGTTGAAACACGTTTGGCACCTTTAGATAACTATCATCAACTCATATCTTAACTTGAATATACACATGCATATCCTGAAGATAGGTGCAACTCAAGAATCAATGCAATACGTCGGCTCTGTACAGACAAACTCCAAAAACTATAACTGCCACATAACAGAATTACACAACACAACTGAAACTCCATATCTGAGTCTGCGTGTATGAACAAAACATAAACATCATGTCAACAACATGAATATAACCACGTAAGGCTTGATAACATCATTTTGATAAGTACATACAGAACACTGTTGTATATTATATGTTGTCATTAATGACAAACATACAATCAACTAGCTGCCAAAAGTAAATCTCCAACACTACTATTATTATATCATCTGCTCCTTTGTTGGCTAGTTCATCTACCACCTTGTTTCCTTCTTGATATATATGATTAGCTTTTTTTAGATTGAAATACCCTAAAATGTCTATTGCCATTTATAGTCTTATGTTTCTAAAGGTTCTAGTTGGGGGTATTTATGGTTCTTATTGCATTTATGATAATTTGTGAGTCTCCTTCAATCTCAAGGTTTTAAATCCCTAACTTTTTATAGAGGATTATCCCTTCTACCAAGGCCTCCATTTCTGCAATATTGTTGGTAGTGTTACCAATAGGTTTGCTATTTTGCCACAAATATTTCCTTCCCAATTGTGGACTACAAATCCAATTACTGCTGGTCTTGGGTTTCCTCGAGATGCTTCATCAAAATTGAGCTCAAACCATTCCCTTTGCGGAGGTGTCCATTTTTAGTTTTCTCTTGCTTCCTTGTTTTTATTGGCGCCTTTACCATACTATGGGGGAGTAATTAGGTGAAACCATTCTTTCCTCATCTCACTATCCTAGTAAGAGAAATATCCTTCTGTATGGTTTTTATTCCTTAGTCTGTTGTTTACGGTTTCCACGATGCTAGCTTCAATCTTATTTTGGAGATATATCTCATCTATGCTCTTTTCTTGAAAGATTCTACAGTTGCGTTCTTTCCATATTTCCCATACTACTATTGATGGAGCTATTTTCCAGATAATTTTATATCAGATTTTTTTGTTAATGATTGATCAAGTTTTCATTTGATCTATTAGATTGTTAGTCATTACAGTCTTAAGTTGAAGTTTTCTATGTAACCATTGACAATATTTCTCAGCATAAGGGCATGTAACTAATATATGATCCACTTTTTAAACCTCCTTTTTACATAGGACACATTTGGATGGTCCCTCAAAACTAATTTTCCTGAACCATTCAACTTTGATGATTCTCTTTTGAAGTGCATCCCATAAAATGGTACCTACTTTTGGAAGGCATACTTTGTCCCAACACATATGCAAGGGAAGTTCCAATTGTTGCGATTGTTCCCTTTTTATTGAAAAGATTCATATCCTTCCCTTACCGTATGTGATCCTATCTTGGATATCGTCCAAATCAATTTGTCATTTCTTTTTTTAGGAAAGATATGTATTTCATTCATGATATTATGAAGTTTTGTTTTCTCTTCTTGGGTTAATGTAGTATTATCAAGGGGCCTCCAGATCCATCCTAAACTGGGGTCATCTTCTAGAAAAATGAAATAATTTTTGAAAGTTATCCCCCATAGATCGACTAGTTTATCCTTTATTCCTGGAGATATAATAATGTTTAGAGGTGTGTATACTCCCCACGAGTCTTCCCAGAATAGAACTAATTTTCCTATTTCGATGTCCCATGTAATTTTATCCATAATAATTTCCCGACACTCAAATATAAAATGTCAAACCCTTGAACCTTTAGGAGGGTTCCTTATTCTAAATAAACTAGTTATATCATTACTGTTTAGGTATTTTTTTGTTAATATTTTGACTCATTTGTTGTTTGGTTCTTGATACATTTTCCACACCAACTTAGCCCCTATTGAAAAAAATTTCCATTTGGCTTTTATGATGCCCACACCTCCTACTTCCCAAGGTCTAGTAATTTTATCCCAGTTAATTAATGTCATTTTTTGTTATCATAAACTCCTTGCTAAAAGAAGTTTTTCATTTTCTTTTCTAGCTTATATTTTGCAGATTGTGATAGGGACATACATGATATTTGGTATGTGGGCATGGCCTATAAGACTAATTTGATCATGGTTATTCTACTTGCATTTGAGAGCCACTCACTCTTCCAGGTGTCCATTTTGTTTTCTATCTTTTTTAACAGAGGGTCCCATAATTTGGTTGTTATGTTTCCCTTATCTATTAGCATACCTAGATATTTGCATGGGAAGCTTCCTTTTTTGAAGTCCAATATTTGGCATATTTATTTCTCCTGATTTGAGTTTGTGTTTATGAAGAAAATTTCTAACTTCCTGGAATCTACTTTCTGACCGGAGGCTTTCATATATAGATTCAACATCTCCTCGTAGTTTTGAGATTTTTGTCGGTAATAGTCTGGCATTAGCAAACAGTTTATGAGTAATGTTGGGTAGTCCCTCTGTTACTTTAATTCCTGATATTAGTCCCATGTCTATTTCTTTGGACATCATTCTTCCAAAGGAATCTACCATTATTATAAATAAGAATGGAGATATAGGGGCTTCATGCCTTAGACCTCTTGAGATATTAAAAAAAGCTTCCGATGATCCATTTACAAGGATGGATATTTAGGGGTTGAGATGCATTTGTATATAAGATTAGTCCATTGTTTGGAAAATCCTAAGTGTTCATGCACTTACATAAGAATGTCTAGTCCACTTTGTCATAAGCTTCTTAGATATCTGGTTTAATTATCATACATGGTTCATTATTGTGTTGTACTGAATGGATGATCTCTTGTACTATAATGATTTCATCAAATATAGATCTTTCGGGGACAAAGCTGGTTTGTTCCTATGAGATGATCTTGGTTAATAGTGTTTTGAGCCTTTTTTACAGAGATTTTGATAATATTTTATAGACTATATTGCAAAGTCCTATAGGTCTAAATTCCCTGGGTTCCTCTACCTCAAAGTTTTTGGGTATTAGGGTAAAAAATGTGTTATTGATTTCTCTAAGAAGATTACCAGCCTTTCTAGTATTTTCTATGGCTTCACTGAGTTCATCCCCTAAGAAATGCCAACATTTTTGAAAGAAATCTGCCTAGAAACCATCAGGGCTTTGAGCTTTATCCACATTTAGTTGGAAGAGGGAATTTTTAATTTCTTCTTTGGTAAAGTTCCTGTTAAGAATTATTTTGTCTTCCTTTGTTATTATCTTAGGAATATTGCTTAGCAATTTCTGTTGAGCATTGAGATCCGAGCTATCCCAAATTTTCAAGGTATTTTGATAGAATTTTACCAATTATATCAATATTTATTTAGGATTCTCAATGTACTCCTGGATGGAAGCCAACTTTGCACATATTTCATTTTTTTGCTAAAAAAATATTCCCAAATGTGAACCTGTTCCACCCCTTCACATTCCTTTCAATAATATTTAGTTTTTGGATCACCCAAAATATAGGAATTCCAATCACTAGTGAGTCCCACCATGCTTTAACACAAGACTAGAAATTGAGATGAGTGCCTCACATGATTTCATAATGGAAGAGACTATGTCCCTTTTGTAGCCTATTTTCCCAATCTATAATGAGTCGGTTATGGTATGACATTATTTTTGGGAGAGAAGTAAGAAAATAATTGAGCCCTATATCCCAGTTAGGAGAGCAGAGGAATATATTAAAAGTCTCACTTAAATGAGGTCCAAAACCTTCCTATGGTTGGACCAGGTAAACACATCTCATGAGGTGAATGTCAACCAAGATTGTATCATTAATGAACTTATATAAATTCTTTGTACTCTTTGTATAGTCCTCCTGTACACCCTTCTTTTCTGATGGACAGAAGGGGGCATTGAAGTCTCTTTCAAGGAGCAAGTGCAAGTTAGACTACTACAAGAGGGATGTGATCTCATTCTAAACCTTTTTCCTATCATTGCGGGAGTTGGGTGCATATAGGTTAACCATGAACCAATTCAAGTAACTAGAAATAAACCTTTTTATCAAAATATTTTAACTAGAAAAGATCAAAGCCTTAGTAACCTTAAGATTATTTCACATGGTTACAATACTACTAGAGGCACCATTAGCTTCCTTTATAAAATAATGTGTTCTCAATCAGAAAACCCTTGCAAAACTATTGAAAGAGGGTTCACTCATATTTACTTCTTGAAGGAGAATTATATCAATACCATTATCTAGAATAAAATTCCTCATAGTGAATTATTTTTGGGGGCCATTCAGCCCCCCATGTTCCATGAGAGGAACTTCATTTCTTCATCTTGGTTGCAGAGTTGAGGGTCCTTTTCCTTCCATTGTAAATTTTCCTTGTGACCTCTCTTTTCCTTGTAACATGTTGCAAAGTTTGACCAACCGTCATATCAGATCCAACATCCTCCTTCTTGCATTTCTTTTTCTTTTTCTAGATCGTCCATCCATCATCAGCTACCATAGAACTAGTGAAAGCTCTTGGTGATGAAAAATCCTTGCCTATGTAGGTGGTGAGAAGTGGCTCAAGTGGACCACCAATATCACTAGGGAAAGCCATAATAACCCCTATTTTAGATACAATAGGTGAAATTTTTCCTTCCTTAAAGGTAGTCATTTTCACAAAAGCAACAATCGAGTTCCTCCCTTGACTAGCTTCAAGGGTATTGTCCTAAAAAAAATCACCTATCGTATGTAGTACCTGGTTGAGTTTTTTTGGGATTTTCTATAAGCTTAAAGATCCCATCCATGAAAGTATATTCATCACTATTTGCATCTGAACCTACACCCTCTAGAGGCACATTAAACCTCAAATGGGAGATAGAGATACCCTTTAGTTTTTCTCGTTCCCTCTCTGGGGCCTTGCATTCAGAAATTACATGCCCCAATATATTTCACTTTCAATAGAAGGCATGGAATTATCATATACCAATGCTTGTGTCCACTTACCTAGCTTAGATTATAAGGTAATAAAGTTTGGCAGATTTTTACTAACAACAAAATTGACACAAAAATGTGCAAAATCTAACCTGAACTTCATCTTGGTAACCTCGTCTGTTGAAACATTGTTTCCTAAAGTGATTCCAATCCACTAGAATATTTGTTCATCCTAGAATTCTAGTGGGAGACCCAAAATTTGAACCCACACAAGGGTTGTCTAGATCAAGTCAAATGCAAGGCTAAATCCTGACTTCCATTAGATAAGGGATAGGTGATGTTTCAAGTAGGTCCATGAGCCAGATAGAATAGAGGTCATAACTTTTTCTATTATAAATCTGAATAGAAATAAGGCCTCAGGCATTGCACTAGTCACAACACTTCCTTTGAGTTTCCATCTTTTAATAACCCACTTCCTAACCATATTAAGGGTTGGTCTAAAGGAGAAGAAGCAACCAACCAAAGTGTTGTTCATGGAGGAGACAATATGATTGACCATCACATCAAGAAACTTGATAGTCATTCCCTCCATTTGTGCAGACTTCGGTACCATGTTAGTCTCTACCTCCTTCTGTCAGTCTCCTACTAGTATTTGTTTCCAACCCTTAAACAAAGCACCACTCTGGGTATTTTCCTAGTCTCCCTTGTTGGAAACTACACCTGGGATGATACAATCAGTCATAAACCTCTTACCATTATCTCTATCCTATGCCATGTCTTCAACATGAGTTGCTTCTTGACTAGTGGGTCCATTAGGTCCCTCGTACACAAGTTTTGCAGTAGATAGTGTGGGCACACCAATAGGGGGTTTGTCCCACATCACTGATGTCCACCATGAAAATGTAGAGATTGAAAAAGTTGCAGAGTGCTAAAATAATCAAAGTTCTATGCTATGTATGATATACTTAATCAATTGATTAAGGCAAGTTGTTCATAACTTTGGTTAGACAAAACTATATAAATCTATCCGAATGTCAAATTATATTCAAGAGAGGAAATTTGTTCAATCTCTCATAATTAATCAATGAGAATTTTCTTAGTTTATTCAACCATTACAGAAAATAATCTTAAATGTGTTGGGAAAAGGATGTTTTGATTCTTCTAATATTTGTATTGAATTATTTAGTTGTATTTCATTGTCATATCTAAAAAATTTATTTTTTTATTTATAAGTATTACTTAATTATGATGAAAGTTGCTAAAGTTAACTATGACAACTTGTAACACAGATAGTTGTTAGATTAAAAACTAATAACTTGATGGCTTGTAAGAAAAGGATTTTGACAAGATTAGACAAGTTTAGTTGATAGGGTGATAGACACAAATATTTCCATTGGGATATACAATATACAACAATACAAAATAGATTGTCCACCATGAATATACATATTTATTTCTTTCTAGCCTTATGGAAAAGAATATGATTTCAGTTAACAAAATATAACTACTATCTAACATGACTTAGAAACAGCTAGGGTGAGACTTTTGATCAACAGTAAACATCGAGCATTGTCTATCCAATAAATGTTTTCTTAATGCTCCTTTCATGAGAATAATTTAGTAGAAACTAAAATATTCCAATCTGAACATATAACCTAAAAGAATGGATGTTGCATGTTCTATGGAACTATCAAGTGCCACTGCTTCAACCACGAAAACATACAAGCAACCAATATCATTGATAGTTTTCTGGCCACCATCTCTATTGGGAAAAAACTAAAATGCATTGCATCCATTGAATAATTCTTGTATTTTATTGACTAGATAATGGTGGAAAAAAATCAAAACCTAACAAAGAAATGCATAAAACCGAGCAAAGTTGATAATTCATTATCGTATACTTCAAATCCTCAAATGAAAAAATCATTTAGAGCTCGATAGAGTCTTTTAAATACTATTGTTGAGGATACCTTCTTTCATAGTCCAATAAAGCATATCCAAAATCATATTCGGATTGAGATGGTCGATGGAAAAACATGAATACATTAATAATTTTTTATTTTTATTTTACAAACCTAGTTCAGGTGGGCATACCGATAAGAAAGAACTAGGAAGTAAACCTCTAGTTGTAGCCCATACAGATAAATTGATATAGTAACATACTAGTCTACCCAAATCGAGCCAAAAAGAGATCCCCACTTGGAAATGTACCCAAACCTAACAAAAAATCTCAAAGGAGAACTTCAAAATAATGCCAAAGAATTCCCATTACATCCAAGAAAAACTCATCGAAGAGAAAGGGGGGAGAAGAAGAAGGGGACCCAAGGGATGCAGATGTCGTTGCTGAAGAAAGTTATCTCTCATCCACATACTGAACATAAATAGTTGATCCTCCATACATAGTGCAATAATTTGAAGGGGATTACACACCCAGAGTGGTGCACCTACATAAAGAAAAACTCTACCTTTGGCTAAAATCCATATTATTACCATTGATATAGAAAAACTAAAATCAATGAAGCAGGAATATAATCTGAAACACACAAGAATAGTTAAGAATATTATAAATCAACATGGTAAGTTAGCCTCAAATAGAAGTATCAAGATTATACAAAATGTGACAAAGAATTCATATCCACTTCCTGAAGCGAGAATGGTTCATCAATCGCCTTATTTTCCAAAAAATCAGAAACCACATTTGCCTCTCTGAAACAATGTTTAAGCTTGAAGGATTGAAAAGATGTTAATATTTTTAAGAAAAAATCTAGTCTGTATCTTAGTTTCCATGAGGAAGTCTTTTTAGAGGTGATTTATTATAGGTCACCATTGAGTCCCCCTCAATTATGATCTTAGATATATTCATGGAGATAACAATAGAAAGACAAAAGAAAGGAACTTCCATCTCTGCTACATTGTTGGAGTCTAAGGGAAGATTTTTGCAATCTACTCTAATAATGTTCCCCTCAAAATTTCTAAAAACAATCCCCGCTTCTGAAATGCCTGGATTTACCCTAGAGGCACCATCATAATTTAGTTTCACAAAACCAGAAGGAGGAGTAGACCAAGTAGCATTAAGGCGGGAGGGGGAAGATGAGAAAGAAGCTTGACATCCATGAGGTGGAAGGGACTAAAGAAGAGGCCAATTGTCATGAATAAATAAATCCCACCTAGTAAAATTCTTATTTAGCTTGATCAATTTAACTTGATATGTAGGCATCACTTCAGATATAGACTTTTCTATTTTTCCGACGACCTTGATCCATGGAGTACATTTTCCTCTAAATACTCTTTCATTTCTCTCAAGCCAAATATTCCAGATGACTATAGAGGGGCTCACCTCCCAGAGAGGTGCAAATGTGGAAGATTTGTGCAAAAAAGGACAGGCTTTGAAGTGATCACAAAGATTAGGGCCAATAGTTGTACACCACCCCAGCCTATGAATAAGCCAATACCAACAATCAAGACCAAAGGGGCAGTGAAGAAATAAATGATTAGAAGTTTCAATAAGGTATCTACAAAATAATCAGAAGCTACTACATCTATCCAGTAAAGGGAATAAAGATTGAAGAAAGTACTCTGCAATAAACAAATCTAAGCTAGAAGAGCTTACCAAGAGCCAGACATTTGTTTTGGTTCTAGAACAATAAGTTTGGTAGATTGATGAACTACAACTGATATATTTAATATTGTATTAGTAGTAATGTAGTGTGTTGCCATCAATGTGAAAGGGAGAGATTGATGAACAATAACTGATTGAATGTCTGAAGATGTTAAGTTGATGATCACCAAGCTGAAGAAAGTTAATTCAAGACATTAAATCAGTTAATGTATTGTATTATCAAAGACTTCAAAGAACCAGAGAGATTAAGGTTATGCTATCAGTAATGCATAAAATTTTCGTATGCACTAAGTGACAACAAACATCAACGAATAGTGCACCCCGATGGATAGAGAAACCCGAGAGGAATGTGACAGTGATACCCGAGGAAGAAACCCAAGAAAGAATTATTGACGAGCAGAATCACAATGTTACCCGAAGGTTAGACAACCCCAACGGACAGATAACCCCGACAGACATAGATGCCCAAGGACAACTCAAGTCTAGACTGAAGCTAACAAAGAGTTAAACATCGAAAAGACACTAGTACATTTGACCTCATTTTTCTACCAAAATTATCGACCATTAATTAAAAAGGTTTAGGTTGGTCAGATTATACAAGGAAAAAATTGTTTTTTTTTAATCCATCCCCGTGTTGGTTGATATTTAGACCAATACCATGTCAGTCAAAATATCGACAAACACGGGCATATAACTTAAAAGAAAAGATTTCAATTCTCATTTCATTTTTTAGGGAAAATTATATGAAGTGTTGCAGCGCGCGAAGGAGGACTGTAGCGAGCGAAGGATTTCCATCTTCTAAGCTACACACCAAGGGATATAGGAACGGAGCTTATTCTAGATTGTGAAGAGCCAGACCCTACACTAGTAGCATATCCAGCACCTGAGGTTAATAGCATATTCCATCTTTTTATGTTATCAACACGTTAATGAATAGAGGGATTTAATAACCCTATTAATCTATTTGGCATATGTGGCTGTAAGATTCATTATGTATCTACATCATCAGGCATATGGTTGAACAGTCTGTATGTTGTGTGTTACGAAACCAATAGAAGCATTAACATCTCATTTTAAATCCCTTCGATGCATTCACAGTTAGCTACCATTTAATTAACTGGTCTTCATCTTACACAGTCGGTGTGGAATAAACAAATACCTTTGACTGTTGCCGTCACATGATTAAATCCATTTGATTTTGTTTATCTAGTTTTGTTTTAAATTTACTTGGA
>MU226955.1:48498-61590 GCA_018584345.1 Thuja plicata
TGTGCCTAGGATTCCTAGTCTTCAAGGCCTTCCTCCCAAACCTACCAATTCAAATCGTCAGCAATGCCATCTTCTAAATGTCACATTTTTGGTCGCATTTTTTTTTAACCAAAAGTTAGTATTGGTCGATTTTTTGACCTAGACACATTAGTATGTTCGATGAGAATGCTATGCATTCAATGGAGATTTTGATGAACTTTGGTGGATATCTCTACTAACCAATGGTATCATTTTTGACCTTTATATTAGTGAGTTTGACGAGAATGCTATGCATTCGATGGCTATTTCAATGAATGTTGGTGGATGTTTCTACTTGCTAATGGTCTCAATTTTGGCCTTTATATTAGTGAGTTTGATGAGAACGCTATGCATTTGATGGCCATTTTGACGAACGTTGGTGGATATTTCTACTTGCTAATGGTCTCAATTTCAACCTTTACATTAGTATATTCGACGTGAATGCTATGCATTCGACAACTTATTCTTCCAGTACCAAGGGATTGATTCAGTGGATAATTAGACCATTGGTACGGTCAAAATTTTGACTATATGTTCTATCGTCACTTAATCAACGCAAAAAGAGCGACGACAGTTTTGGTCACCTGTTCGACCAATTCGTGTAGAAAATTTGACTATTTCTCGTCAAAAAATAGGGTGAAATTTACTAGTGAGAAATGAAGTTCATAAATGACAAAAGACTTAGCTGGCAAGAGCTAAATATGGGGTTAACTGGTTGATCACATTGTTTTCATCGACAAGTTAAAATCCAGAGATAAGAGAGAGTTTTAAAGTTGTTTTCTTCCAGTTGTCTAAGAGAAATCTACAGGTTAAAACTGAAGTAAAGTTTTAAAGAAAGAAAGGAAAAAATTGCGGATCCCAGCAAGAACAAGAAAGTCAAGGACTTAGAAATTGTGAAATTATGTCTATAAAGAGACAATCTAATTCATTATGAATTAGGGGAGTGAATAGAAAAGAAGATGCTAAAGAGATACTAGTGAAGAACAACTTCATACAGTCCTGATCAATCAAGCTAAAGAACAGAGCTAAACATTTCTACAGACACTAAGAAATAGAGAAGCACAACATCACCGAGAAAAAAGAAGTGGAGAAATGGTATTGAATAGAGACATTGATCAAAAAGGTATTATGAGCTCACAATAGATTTGAACATCTGCAAAGTATAGTTTTTTATATGAACAAATCATATACTATTTCAGATTAGCCATTGATTCAGAAAGTCTCTTAATCGAGCAAGATCTAATGATCCTTTATATATTGAGATACATCCCAAGGAGTATCAAAAGATTAATTCATGAAGATAGCATAGTTAAATTCCAGATATCAATCGATTAACTGTTAGTGATAAATCCTCTAAAAAGGTCACACTTAACAGTGTGTTTGTAACCTTTAACAGGGTTGGCTCTTCACCAAGCTCACTTCAAAAGAGTGAAAAGTTTGGGTTACCGGTCCCAAGTGGTTTTTCCCTTAATAGGGTTTCCACATTAAAAATCCATGTATCAAATGTGTTTATGAGTCATTTCTTTGATGTTTTTCTTTACACATTACTAAAACATGATTGATCAGTAAACACAAAGTTATTTACTGTATTTCAGTAAATGATAGACTGCTAATCGGTAGAGACTAAGAATAAGGTTTTACAGTGAACTCCGAGCAGTAGTTATTTGATAATATTATTTCAGGGCATACATCTTGTAGGAGTGAAGATAACTAGAGGCTTATAATTGTGGTAATAAGTTTTTGGGTTAATTTATTGGAATATTTTTTAGGCCACTGATTCACCCCCCCTCTCAGTTATTCTAACAATTGGTATCAAAGCTTGTGTGCTTAGAAGGAAGGTTTCAAGACCTAAGCAAAATATCACAAGAAGAGAAAATGAGATGTGCCTAAGATGAACAAAGACAAATTTGCATCATGGCAAAGCAGGATAAGACTCCACCCATCAGGTATTGGAAATGATTTTACTCAATAATTGGATATTGAATATGTGTTGCCTACAGGACCTCACACACTTGATCAATTAAGAGAAAAACATGAGCATAACTCTAAAATGATAGAAATTGCTTCCTCACCCTCCAATACTGAATTTGAAGATGTCAAAACTTGCACCTCTCCAAAGAAAATGTGGGACAAATTGAAGCTAGTACATGGAGGAGATACTAATGTACTAAGAGCTAAGGCATAAATCCTAAGAGGTAAATTTGATGACCTAAGAATGAGAGAAGGAGAAAATATCACTCAGTACAACTGCAGAATAAAAGAGGTAGTCAATTCCATCCAAGGAGTTGGAGGTGTACTTGAAGAAGAAACAGTGGTAAGTAAAATCCTAAGAACCTTACTACTTGTATATGCTATTAGAGTATCTTCTATACAATAAATGAGAGTAGTAGCAAATAACAATGTCACTCTAGATAGCTTGGTTGGTAGACTAATTTTATTTGAGATGAATAACTTTGATAATAGTGTCTTACCATTTATTGAGTCTGCATTCAAATCTTCTTTGAAAATAAGTAAGTCAAGTCATAAATACACTATGAGGAATGATAGTGAAAGTGATAGTGATGAAAAAGAACTTGATGAGATTGAAGCACTAATGTAAAGAATATTGCAGAGAGGCAAAGGTAGATACAAAGGTAAATTACCACGTGTTTGTTATAATTGTAAAGAGATTAGACACTTTGCTGCTAGATGTCCTAACAAAAGAAAATATGACAGAAGCAATGACAGATCATATGAAAAGAAGTTTGACAGAAGTGATAGCAGAGATTACCAAAGAAATCGACAATCTAAAAGAAGAGATACTCGAGACTACAAGGACAAAGGGAAGAAAGCTTGTTACCTGGCTGTGAACAGAACTGGAGATACTGACACCGAATCTGATGAAGATATCAAGATGGTATTTGTGGCCATGAAGGATGATTCAGAAGAAGATGAAAGGTATGTAGATATTGCACTCATATCTAAGGTTATTAAGAATGATTTCTGGATTATAGATAGTGGCTGCACTCACCACATAACCGGTGATAAAGAAAAGTTTGAAACTTTGAGCTTTATAATGGTGGATTAGTAAGAATGGGTAATGAATCACCTTGTCCAATTGAAGGTAAAGGGACCATAATGTTTAATAACCTTATCAAATGTGAAAATTCATAGTGGGTAAAAGGGCTTAACTATAATCTATTGAATGTTTCATAGCTGAATAACACAGGTCACCAAGTTGCATTTGAGGAAAAAAAGGCAAAGATCTTTAATGAATCAGGAAGGTTGATCGGAACTGGTGACCATACAAAAGCTAACCTATTCTATCTTGATGATATAAAAACTAATTGTTTAATGGCTAGAAATGAAGACATATGGTTGTGGCATAAAATATTATGTCATGTGAATTTTGACAACATGATTAAGATAAGTAATAAAAGGAAAGTAAGAGGCTTACCGAGCATGTCAAAGCCCGACCATATCATGTTTAAGAATTTTCAAAAAGGTAAGATGACAAAGTCTATTTTCAAGATAAAAACACATACATCTAATGCTATTCTAGAATTAGTCCATACTGATCTATGTGGACCAATGAGAACAAAGAGTTACTATGGTGATAGATATTTCATTCTCTTTGTTGATGATTACTCTAGAATGATGACAGTTATGTTCTTAAAAGAAAATTTAGAAACATTCAAGATGTTTAAATGGTATAAAGCTATTGTAGAAATTTTTTTTTAAGGAACTAGAATGCTTAAGATCAGATAGAGGAGGAGAATTATTTTATGATGAATTCACTAACTTTTGCAATGAGCATGGAATTAAAAGACAAGTTTCTACACCAAGAACACCATAGAAAAATGGGATTGCTGAAAGGAGAAACACATCCATTGTTGATTGTGAAAGAACACTGATGATTGATAAAAGCATCACTCAAACATTCAGGAGAGAAGATGTAAGCATTGCTATCTACACATTGAACAAAGTTCAATTGAAGAAAGACACCAAAAAGACACCCTATGAGCTATGGTATGGTTACACACCCAATGTAAGTTACTTCATTTTTTTTGGAAGTCAATGTTATATTTTGAAAGATGATAGAAATGGAAAGCTTGACTCCAAAAGTGAAGAAGGAATCTTTCTAGGGTATTCCACCAAGAGCAAGGCTTATAAATGTCTTAACAAGTCTTCTAACAAAATCATTGAAAGTGCAAATGTCAGTATAGATGAATATGCAAAGAAAAATGATGAGGAAAGAAGAAAAGAACTAGAAGACTACAACAGATTTGTTTATAATAAAGAACCTGACACTCTTCCCGAGCAATCGTGTATCTCTCCCGAGCAACAGAACATTGCACCCAAGCATCAGGCTGCAAATACCGAAAATCAAGAAAATGTTCAAAATAATGTTCCAAGCGATGGGGATTAGAATGAAGGTCAAGATGATGATGAAAATGATGAACAAAGAACCGAACCAATACTTTCCAAGTATTTCAGAAGACATCATCCACATAACTAGATCATAGGAGACAAGAAGGCTAGAATGAGAATAGAAGTAAGTCACTGAACACTAGATGTTTAATTTGTGATTTTGAGCCTAAATATATTAATACTGCACTTGAAAATGAAGAATGGGTTAGTGATATGAATGAAGAGATAGAATAGATTGAGAAGAATAGAACATGGACATTAGTACCTAGACCAGATGACAAGAATGTCATTGGTACCAAATGGATATTCAGAAACAAGCAGAATGAGAATGGAGAAGTCACAAGGAATAAAGCAACATTATTATGCAAGGGGTATGCACAAGAAGAAGGTATTGACTATGGAGAAACCTTTCCACCCATTTATAGACTAGAAGGAGTAAGAATTATTCTTTCTTATGCTACATTCAAAGGATTCAAGGTATACCAAATGGATGTCAAATCTGCATTCCTAAATGGAATACTAGAAGAAGAGGTATACATTGAACAACTAGAAGGGTTTGTTGATCCTAACAAGAGAAACATGGTTTGTAGACTACACAAAGCCTAGTATGGATTGAAACAAGCACCTAGAGCCTGGTATGAAAGACTTCACTCCTATCTCATAAGCATTGGATTTGTAAGAACAAGTGAAAATTGCAATCTGTATTTAAAAGAAGATACTAATGATAACATTTTGATTGCTGAAATATTTTTTGATGATATCATATTTTGGGGTAATGATATGTTATGTAAATCCTTTGATAATGAAATGAGAAAAGAGTTTGAGATTTCAATGTTTGGGGAGATCAAATTCTTTCTTGGTCTACAGATTCTTCAATAGGATGCAACATATATATCACACGATCCAAATACATCAAGGAAGTGCTAAAGATATTCAAGATGGAATATTCCAAACAAGTTGGAACACCTATGGAAACTGGATGCAAGATGAAAAAGGAAGATAAGTCAAACGAGGTAAATCAGACCTTGTATAGATCAATGATTGGAAAACTAATGTATGTTGTTCATACTAAACCATATATAGCACATGTAGTTGGAACAGTTGCTAGATTCTCTACTAATCCCAAAGAATTACACATGACTACTGTCAAAAGAATTTTGAGATACCTAAAGAATACCGAGGAATATGGATTATGGTATAAAAGAGAAGGAAAATTTGAGCTTCAATTCTATACAAATGTTGATTGGGCTGGAAACTTAGATGGCAGAAAGAGCACAACTGGAGGAGCATTCTTCATGGGTGACAGACTTGTCACATGGATAAGTAAAAAGTAAGGATGCATCTCACAATCTACTCCAGAAGTAGAATATGTGGCTGCTACTGCAAATTGCTCCAACATTGTATGGATCAAACAATTACTGGAAGGTATGAATATGAAAATTCTTGAACTAGTAATTATCTATTGTGATAATACTAGTGCAATAAAAATTTCTAAAAATCTTGTCATGCATGCTAATACTAAGCATATTGCTATCAAGTATCATTACTTAAGAGAAAAAGTGCAAGAGAAAGAAGTTATACTAGAATATGTTCAATCCAAGGAATAATTAGCTGACGTATTCACAAATCCATTGCCTAAAGATACATTTGAGTACCTGAGAAAGAAACTAGGGGTCCGGCCCTTATCTATTGGTTAGTAAGCTAACTAAGAGGCTGCATCAACCTACACATAATCATAAGATCATTCATGTTGATGCAAGAAAAAAGATGGACTGCAAAAGATACATCAGTACACAGAAAGGTACATATCCACACTGAACACCAGAGTCATTGTATTGCTGATGGATAGGAAAATTCAAGGAGAATATTATAAAAAGGAAAAAGGATATACTTTGGCATTGTTGTCAAAGGGAGAGAGTATCCTGCGAATATCCAAAGGGAGATATTACATATGAAATATCTATCATGACTATCAAGAGGGAGAGATGACTTAAGGGAGAAAGTATTCTATAACGTTGTCAAAGGAAAAAGAGATGATCAAGGAGAGGAACAGTCAAAGGGAGAGACAACATAAGAAAATAAATTCTACAAGACAGGGAGATAGAATCAGAAGCTACTACATCTATCCAGTTAAGGGAATAAACATTGAAGAAAGTACTCTGCAAGAAACAAATCTAAGCTAGAAGAGCTTATTAAGAGCCAGCCATTTGTATTAGTTATAGAACAATAAGTTTGGTAGATTAATGAACTACAACTGATATATTTGATATTGTATTAGTAGTAATGTAGTGTGTTTCCATCAATGCCAAAGGGAGAGATTGATGAACTATAACTGATTGAATGTTTGAAGATGTTAAGTTGATGATCACCAAGATGAAGAAAGTTAATGTAAGACATTAAATCAATTAATGTATTGTATTTTCATTGATGTCAACTTAATATAATCTGATTGGTTATATACATAGTATAAAAGACTTCAAAGAACTAGAGAGATTAAGGTTATGCTATCGGTAATGTATAAAAGTTCAGTATGCACTAAATAACAATAAACACTGACAAACAGTGCACCCCGACGGATAGAGAAACCTGAGAGGAAAGTCACAATGATACCCGAGAAAGAAATATGAGCAAGCAATACTAATGAGAAGAATCAAAGTGTTATGTGATGGTTAGACAACCCCGATGAACAGACAACCCCGACAAATAGAGATGCCTGAGGACAAATGAATTCTAGATCGAAGCTAACAAAGAGTTAAACACCTAAAAGAACTGAAGTTCAGAAATGACAAAAGACTTAGCTGGCAAGAGCTAAATATGGAGTTAACTAGTTGATCACATTGTTTTCATTGTCAAGTTAAAAGCCATATATAAGCAAGAGTTTTAAATTTGTTTTATTCTAGTTGTTTAAGAGAAATCTACGGGATAAAACTGAAGTAATGTTTTAAAGCAAGAAAGGCAAAAATTGTGGATCACACCAAGAACAAGAAAGTCAAGGACTTAGAAATGGTGAAATTATGTCTATAAAGAGACAAGACAATTCATTATGAATTAGGGGAGTGAATAGAGAAGAAGATGCTAAAGAGATACTGGTGAAGAACAACTTCATACAGTTCTGATCAATCAAGCTAAAGAATAGAGCTAAAGATTTCTGCGAACACCGAGCAACATAGAAGCACAACATCACGGAGTAGAAAGAAGTGGAGCAAAGGTATTTAATAGAGACATTTATTAGAAAGTTATTATGAGCTTACAATAGATATGAACATCTACAAAGTATAGTTGTTTATATGAATAGATCATATATTGTTTCAGTTTAGCCATTGATTCAGAAAGTCTCTTAACTGAGTAGGATCTAACAATCCTATATATATTGAGTTACATCCCAAGGAGTATTAAAATATTAATTCATGAAGATAGCATAGTTAAATGCCATATATCAAGGGATTAACTGTTAGTGATAAATCTTCTAACAAGGTCACACTTAACAGTCTATTTGTAACCTTTAACAGTGTTGGCTCTTCACTGAGCTCACTTCATATGAGTGAAAATTTTGGGTTACCGGTCCAAGTGGTTTTTCCCTTAACAGGGTTTCCATGTTAAAAATCCATGTGTCAAATGTGTTTATGAGTCATTGCTTTGATGTTTTTCTTTGAGTTTTATTTGGTATCAGAGTAGGAAGATGGGTGGGAGAGGAAGAGGAAGAGGAAGAGGAGGTGTCATGCCGATGCAAAGATTGATGTTGGATATGCAGAGGCAGATTGAATCACTCAGTGAGCGAATAGATAATCAAGGAATACAAAGAGGGAAACCGAAGAGGTGATGACCAAAATGAAGAAAACATAGAAGAAAGGCTGGAAGAAATGAGCTATGAAGATAGAGTTATTAGGGCTTTAGAAGGAAGAAGTGAAGCAATCAAGATTGACGTTTCAGACTATGATGGTATTTTTTAGGCCAGAAGAATTAATAGACTGGCTAAATGAGATGGGGAAATTTTTCGAATGGAAGCCTATGAGAGAAGAAAATAAGATGAAGTTTGCATGCACAAAATTAAAAGGACATGCAATGATATGGTGAGATCACCTCCAAAAGGAATGAACTAGAAAGGAAAAGGAAAATATTAAGACATGGAGAAAGATGGAGAAAAATATCAAAGAAAAATTCTTACCCATGGATTATTCACACACCCTCTTTCATAGGTTCCAGAATTTGAAGCAAAACTTGTCTTCAGTGAAAGACTATACAAATGAATTCTACAAGCTATCCATGCACATAGAGCATCAAGAAAATAATGAGTATATGGCTGCTAGATATATGAATGGCCTAAATTTCTCCATCCAATATGAATTGAGCATGCCTAGTGTTAACAGTATGGAGGAAGCCTACCAATTAGCTCTAAAAGCTGAAGAAAAGTAGAATAGGAAATATATCCCAAGGAATAGAGGTGGTCAAAGGGGTATCTCAACCCCATTTGGGGGAGGTTATAATAATGGTCGAGGAGATTCTTTTCAAGGATTTGAAAAAATATAGACACTAGGCAAGATCCTCTAAATCAAGAAAGAGGAAGGGGGTTTCAGAGAGGAAGAGGCTACAGAAGCAGAAGAGGCTGGGAAAACTAGAGAAGGCCTTTCACTTGTTTTAGGTGTGGAGAGGAAGGACACAGAGCCTTGTAATGCTCAAATTATAACATGCCAGAAAGAAATCAAGGAGGGTAGCCTAGAGTGAACCTGGTTCAGCAAAAATTTATAGTAGCAGGAGCAGAACAAGAAGTCCTACCGAACGTGGGAGAAACTATCATGATGAGGAGATTGATGATCATTCCAGAGAAGGAAGAAGTCCCTGAAAAGAGCTTTGATGATTCATGGCTTTGAACCAAGATCTTTAGAACTAGATGCAGTTTAGGTGGAAAGGTATGCCAAGTTATTATTGATGGGGGTAGTTGTGAGAATATGGTAGCTAAGGAAATGGTAGAAAAATTAAATCTGCAATGTGAGAAACAACCTCATCCTTACCATATTGTATGGTTTAAGAAAGGAAATGAGGTTACTGTTGATAAAAGATGCTTGGTTATTTTTACTATAGGAAAAATCTTTAAGGATGAGATATGGTGTGATGTTATTCCTATGGATGCTTGTCATATTTTGTTGGGAAGGCCATGGAAGTATGATAGAAAGATCATGCATAATGGAGAGAAAAATACATATACCTTCTGGAAGGATGGCTCTAAAGTGACTCTCTTACCACTTAAGGATGAAAGGAAGAATGAGACCATGTTGTTTGCAAAGGATGTTGTAAAATAAATGAAGGTGACAGGTTGCTGCTATGCATTGGTTGTAAAAAGAGAAGAAATAGAAAACATAGTACCACATGATGCAGTAAAGATACTAGAAGAATTTAATGATGTTATTCCAAATGAGCTACCTGGTGGTCTCCCTCCAAAAAGGGATATACAACACCATATTGATCTGATTCCCAAAGTAACTCTTCCTAATCAAGCAGCTTATCAAATGAACCCAACACAACATGCAGAGCTCAACAAACAAGTAACATAACTAATTGAGAAAGGCATGGTTAGAGAAACCATGAGCCCATGTGTTGTGCCTGCATTGTTGACTCTGAAGAAGGATGGAACATGGATGATGTGTACTGATATCAGATAAATTAATAAGATTACTATCAATTATCGGTTTCCTATTCCTCGCATAGAGGATATGATGGATGATTTAGCAGGGGCCAAATACTTCAACAAAATTTCTCTAGGAAGTGGATACCACCAGATTCAAATTCGTGAAGGAGATGAGTGGAAGACAACTTTTAAGACTAGGGATGGCTTGTATAAATGGATGGTTATGCCATTTGGGCTTTCTAATGCACCAAGTACATTCATGAGATTGATGAATACTATTTTACAATCCTACATTGGTAAGTTTGTTATATTTTATTTTGATGATATCCTAATTTATAGAAAAAACAAAGGAGATCACCTACAACACTTGAGGATCATCCTGAGTGTACTGAGGAAAGAGAAGCTCTATGCAAATTTAAAGAAGTGTAGATTCATGCAAAATAGTTTGACTTTTCTGGGCTTCATCATTTTTGAAGATGGTGTTTAGATGGACCCATAAAAGGTCAAGGCAATCCTAGAATGGCCTAGTCCATCCAGCATAACATGGGTAAGGATTTTTCATGGACTAGAAAACTTCTATAGAAAGTTTATTCAAAATTTTAGTAGTATTGTAGCATCGATAACAGATTGTATGAAAGGAAAGGAATTCACATGGACAACAAATGCTGAAGAAAGTTTCAAGTTCTTGAAGAAAAAGGTAATTGAAGCTCCTATATTGGCACTTCCATAATTTTATAAAGTATTTGAAGTAGAGTGTGATGCTTCCAATGTTGGAATAGGTGCTGTTCTTAGCCAGGCAGGTAAAGTAATAGCCTTTTTCAGTGAAAATTTAAATGATGTGAGGAAGAACTATTCTACTTATGATTTAGAATTTTATGCTATTGTTCAATCCTTAAGGCATTGGAGGCATTATTTGGTCCCACAAGAATTTTTATTGTATACAGATCATTTGGCCTTAAAATATGTGAACACAAAAAATAAATTGAATAGTAGGCATGCTAAATGGGTGTCTTTTTTTCAAGGGTACAATTTTGTTTTGAAGCATAAGTCTGGAAAGAAGAATCAAGTTGCTAATGCCCTCAGTCGGCGTGTTACACTAATAACTACAATGGAAACAAAGGTCATTGGTTTTGATTGTATTAAAGTTTTGTATGATGCTGATGATGATTTTTTGGGAAATTATAGAGAAGATTAAAGAGCCAACAACTAGTCTTTTAGATCACATGAGAGGAGAATACTTTCTGCAGGATGGTTACCTCTTTAGAGGAAAACAAATTTGTATACCAGCTGGTTCCATGAGGGAAAATATTATCTGATAATTTCATAGTGGTGGTTTGGCAGGTCACTTTGGGAAGGAAAAGATGATAGCCTTGGTTGAAGATAAATACTACTGGTCAAAACTGAAAAGGGACATTACTAAGTATGTGGCAAGATGTAGAATCTGTCAAGTGGCTAAGGGTCACTCCCAAAACACAGGCTTGTATACACCTCTACTTGTACCCATCGAGCCATGGATAGATGTGAGTATGGATTTTGTATTGGGGCTTCCCCACACCCAGCAAGGGGAAGATTATATTTTTGCATATGTCGATAGATTCTCTAAAATGGCTCATTTTATTTCTTGTAAGAAAACTAGTGATTCCACAAGGATAGCCAACTTATTTTTCTCAGAAGTTGTTAGACTCCATGGAATTCCAAAGAATATCACATTTGACAGGGATACTAAATTTTTGAGTCATTTATGGAGGACCTTATGGAAGAAGATGGGAACACAGTTGCAGTTTAGGAGTGCCTATCATCCCCAAACTGATGGGAAAACTAAGGTGGTCAATCAGAGTTTGGGAAACCTGTTACAGTGCATTGTTGGTGAAAAGCCCAAGAAATGGGATTTGGTGTTGCCTCAAGCAGAGTTTTCTTAAAACAGTTCTCTTAACAGTTCAACTGGTAAATCTCCTTTTCAGATTGTATATGGTAAGAATCCTTAGGGTTTTTTGGACCTTGTACAACTTCCTGCGCAATATATAATTAGTGATGATGGGGAAGCATTTGTTGAACACCTTCAACAACTTCAACAAGATGTGAGGAGAAAATTACAGGATAGCAATGAGAGATATAAGGTTGCTACAAATATCAGTCGAAGGAGACAAATATTTAATATAGGTGATTTGGTGATGGTGTACTTGAGATGTGAGAGATTTCCTATTGGCACATATCATAAGATGAAATACAAAAAGATAGGTCCTTGCCGAATTCTGAAGAAGATCAATGATAATGCTTATGAGGTTTGTTACCAAATGATTTGGATATTTCTCCTGTGTTTAATGTTTCTAATTGGTATGCATTTCATGGAAATCTATCTGATCCAGATAGTAGAGATGACATGGATTGGCATCACCACCTTCCAAGTAAAAAGAAGGAAAATATTGTCCACATTTTGGATAAGCAGTGTACAGTCACCCGTAATGGTCATTACAATAGGCACTTGATTCAGTGGGAGGGATTACCAGTGGAAAATAGCACCTGGATCTCAGAGTTGGAAGTGATGAAGTTGGATCCCACAAAGTTGCATCAGCTCAAAGACAACCACTTGCACGAGCTGCGTTCCTTTAAAGAAGGGGAGAATGATGCATAAACTTCCGGAGGTCATAACTTTTGACTCAGATCTAGGTTTTTGCTCAAATTTTATGGGTGCATGATTCAGGAGGTGGCATATGTTTTGCCGATAAAGCATATGCCACCTCTTGAAGCATGCACCCATAAAATTTGAGCAAAAAACCAGATCTGAGTCAAAAGTTATGACCTCTGAAAGTTTCTGCATCAAACAAGATTGATTAGTAAACTCTAAGTTATTTACTATATTTCGGTAAATGATAGACTGCTAATCGGTAAATATTAAGAATAAGGAAATCCGAGCAATAGTTATTTGATAAGATTATTTTAGGGCATACATCGTGTAGGACTGAAGATAACTAGAGGCTTATAATTGTGGTAATAATTTTTTGGGTTAATTTATTGGAATATTTTTTAGGCCACTGATTCAC